>CM070008.1:5378051-5726136 GCA_036247105.1 Cirrhinus mrigala | reverse complement strand
TTGTCACCACAGTTTCTGCCTTTTAATTACTGTCCTCTCTCATTCAACAGGAACATCTCATGCTGGAGGTTACAGTCACGAAACAGTGCTCTATGCTCTACAGGAGTGTGGCATAAGGCATATAGACACAGCCAAACGTTATGGTTGTGAAGAGGCTTTGGGGAAAGCTGTGGTTGATGGTGGAGTACCAAGAGAAGAGCTCTGGCTCACCACCAAACTATGGCCTGGAGATTACGGCTACCAGAGTGCCAAACAAGCCTGCCGGGACTCGTGTGCCAGGCTGGGGGTTGATTATTTAGGTAAATGTGTGACTTAAGTCAAAGGTAGTGTTTTATAGCTTGAAAAGTGTCACAGATTTCTTTGTAAACAGCCCTGTGAATCAACTTCTTTTTACAGACCTGTATCTAATGCATTGGCCGGACTGCATGATTCCAGGCGCTTCCAATCATGAGGTTCGAGCAGAGACGTGGAGAGCTCTGGAGGAGCTTTATGATGAAGGTTTATGTTCTTTTTAGGTTCATTCTACAGTTTAGAAATGACTAACTCAGACAGTTTGTAGGAAATGTCTCTTCTCCCTTGATGCAGGTGTGTGTCGTGCCATTGGAGTGAGTAACTTTCTCATCCGTCACTTGAACGAGTTGAAGGATCATGGTGGAATTGTGCCTCATGTTAACCAGGTATGGTTAAATTAATGTTTGAGAGTTATTTTGACACAACACTTCAAATTTTAAAAAGAAATTACATTTAACCAATTAAAACAAATACATACAATAAAACATATACAATTCAATTAATTAGAATTAATGCAGTTTATTTTGTACACTATATAATAGCGAAATCCTTCATAAAGTTTTGTACATGCAATGTTCTGAACATTTAATGTGTTCTTTTTCTTTTTTGCCATAACTACAAAAAAAAGTTATTTTTGTCAATTAATTACTGAACAGAAGAGCAGATATAATTTGAAAACATGGCGCTGTGTTTGATTTACTTGCAGGTGGAGTTTCATCCCTTCCAGCAGCCACTGGAGCTGGTTGAATATTGTCGGAAGGAGAATATCGTTTTTGAAGGCTACTGTCCTTTGGCCAAAGGTCAAGCCCTCACTCATCCAACAATCATGGCGCTCGCTCAGAAATATGGCCGTAGCGCATCACAAATATGCATCCGCTGGAGTATTCAGGTATAAGTTTGCATAACAGTAGATCCTCACCAGCTGTTTATATATATAGTTTAGGTTACCCAAAAATGAAAATCATCTACTCACCCTTAACCTGTAATGGTTACATGACTTTAATATTAACTTAAGGTCTGTTACTCATCAAATAAAAGTAAGCTCAAAGCAGGTTATGAGTCACATAGCAGATTGTAACTCATAATTATAAGTTATGCAAGTATAGTTTCATAATTATTGTGAAACATCTGTCTGTTACACATTAATGCAATGATATGCTTTCAGCTGTTAGTTTTGATCTATATATTTTGAATTTCATGCAAATATAATTTTGAAGCAGCAGTTATGTTATATAATAATTTAGCTCTACATTTCATTTCAGAATGGAGTTGTCACAATTCCAAAGTCCACTAAACCAGAAAGGGTCCATGAAAACTGCCAAGTAAGTTTGTACTGGATCTTAAAGGTGCAATTCTTATGCATAAGAAAATAACTTATAATGATGTCATAAAACTTTACAGTAATTAGCTGAAATACAACATTTGTTAATGGACAATGCAATTTATAAAAAAAAAAAGCAAAATGAACTACAGATTTTCCCACTTACTAAACCACATCCACAGAAGTAATTTGTACCAGTTTGCAGAGGCCGGGATATGATCTGCTAAGCTGATATATCAATATCTTTTTTCAGTTTGTACTTTATCATGACTGAAGCCATCAGTAGTTTCTCTTTGAGATCATCCTTTTGAAAGCGCACTTATGATGTTATGCTGTTCAGGTGTTTGGGTTCAGCTTGGATGATTCAGATATGGCAGAGCTGAGTTTGTTGCATGATGGGAGACATGTAAGCTGGGACCCAACTCATGTGGAATGACCTAATCTCCAAGAAAACCACCTGTTCAGGTGAGCTTGGAAAACAACAAAAGGCTCAATCACTCTAGTTTGTGATCTAAAACTAAATGATCAAAAATATGTGAATGTAATTATGTACAGGATATTAACAGGATACAATATGAAGGATGATCTCAAAGACAGTATTAAACTACCAATTTCAGCATTTGGATTAATTTTCAGGTTTTGTTTTAATTTAACTCTTCAGCTTCTTCATTACTTCACAGGTTTTTGGATTCACATTAACAGCAGAAGACATGGACCAAATTAGTGATTTACACACCAATCAGAAGCTGATTCATCTCACTTATCCACTCTGGAAAGGATAACCTAGAAATCAAAATACTAGAGGTTTGTTTTTAGGATAATGACAGGTCCTGAACTCACTGTGAAAGGAAGGGTGGTTATTTATGAAAGTGATGAATTCAAGGAAATCAGGGATTTGCATGCTACTGATGTCACGTGTGCCTTTTTTTAAACCAGCATTTAGTGGTGTTGAGGGACTAAGATTTGTGTAGTGGTCCAAATATTATTACTAACAATTAGTGGGAGCACAGGGACAGCTTAGTACTACTAGTTAGTACACTTCTTATTCTTATACACTAAATATAACGGCCAAGCTTAAAGGCTTAGATCACCCAAAAATGAAAATTAGCCCAGAATTTACTCATCCATAAGGTATCCTAGGTGTATATGACTTGCTTCTTTCAGACGAAGCCAATTGGAGTTACATTAAAAAATGTCCTGCCACTGTAAAAAAAAAAAGTTTCAACTTAAAAAAATTTGTTACCCTGCTGACTTAAAATTTGTAGTTTAGTCAACTAAAATATTTCAGTTTTCACTTAAATTAATATTATATATATTTCCATGCTTTATAATGGCAGTAGGTGGGTGTTTAATACAACAGTCCAAAAGAAGTCCAATAAAGCGCATCCATCCATAATAAAAAGTGCCTCACACGGCTCCAGGGGGTGAATAAAGGCCTCCTGTAGCAAATCAATGCATTTTTGTAAGAAAAATATCCATATTTAAAATGTTATAAACATTTTTCTCTAGCTTGCACTAACTGTGGTACGCGCAAGCAGTTCCAGGCCGCTGACATAGGACGTGAGAATATGCTAGTCTCACGAGAACCAATGTTTGTTTATAGGAGCAAAGGAAGCAAAATTTCTTTACTTTAGCAAAGGAAAACCAGTCTCCTCTTGGCTTATATCGAAATCTTCCAACATTTTCTTTACAAATCCTCATTTTATACTTCTAATTTGTGACCGATTTGTGTTTTGCTCAGCGCTTCTACGTTCATCAATGGCTTCCAAGCTTTATAATGGCAGCTAGAGAAAACGGTTCATAATGTTTTATTAAAATATGGATATTTTCTTACAAAAACACATCGATTCGCTGCAGGAGGCACTTTATGTTATGGATGGAAATGATTTATTGAACTTCTTTTAGACTGTTGAACCAAAACAACCACCCACTGCCATTATAAAGCATGGAAGGACATTTTTTTTTTAACACAACTCCAACTGTATTCGTCTGACAGAAGAAAGTCACATATATCAAGGATGCCTTGAGGGTGAGTAAATTATGAGCTCATTTTCATTTTTTGGGTGAATTAACCCATTAATAGTGACAGAACAACTGATTAAAAAAAAAAAATCAAGTTGATAGTGAATGGCTGTAATGTCAGTCATGACATGTTCTCATTTTCCCCATTAATTTTTTTCTGTTATGCTGAAATGTGTCAAATTGTTGGTTAAACCAGAAATGCCATTCTTTAGCAATGTTTCTATTTTACACTCATGTAATGCTCTGTGTGTTTGAGTTTCTCAGAAACTGCAGTGTTGGACCTGAAATAAATCACAAAAACGGAGCCAGCACACATCTTTATAGCAGTGTTACCAATATTGTTTATTCCATCCCTCTCATTTAGAATCATTGTTGTACACAAGTTACATTTTCTTCTCAATATCACAGGTTTCTGTTAAATTATTTTTTTTAATCTTGTCCTCTAACATCCAGTTTCACCTCCCTCTCTCCTTTTAAACAAACGAAAAAGCAGATTGTATTATACAAAAATGCAAACCAATTTTCACACAGTGAATTCTTTTACAAAGTCATAAAATGGCGTAATAATGGCTACATCCACATTGGAGTAAGATGGTTCTAAACATTCCTTAATGGAGTATAATATATATTTATATATAAAACCTTTCCTTGTTGAAATTGAGCCTGTACCTTAATTTAAGAGATTTTACAAGACAACTTGGAAGTAATCATAAAAAAGCCATTACATTTCCCAAAAAGTTAGGAATAAAACAAAAACGACAAAAAAAAGACAGCCATAACAGTGTTATAAGGTTCAAAATGAGTTAATTTGCGTTTCATTTAAATGAATTCTGTTCAAAACAGACACGATCCAGTCAGAGAAATGAATATCATCCATTAGGAACAGACCCATTCTCAAAGAAAATCACATTATCCTGCAATTTCTCACTTGAGGAAAAATAACCTCATGCACAAAATTGTAAATGAGCCTTACCGAGTCGTTTCCCGTAAATTGCTATGTGTGGATGGTTGACACTAATTTGTAAAACAAACAAAAAATATCCACGCAGAAGTAATTAGCTCAGTGAGATCACTGATCATTAGAGGAAAAGAAAAACAAAAAAAAAACAAGAAGTTCTACAGCACCCAAACAAGTGCCAAATATTAAATACAAGCTAGCACATTCCCATACAATCCAAAGATTCAAATAAAAGCAGCATCCTGGCAGTGCATCACTCGAGAATGCTTACATTAGTTCAGCTTTGGGCACTCTGTGAAAGCCAAATGAAAAAATCTCAGCACACCAAGCGCCGGCTAAACGTAGCAGCGATTAGCGACGCGAAGCAGAATCAAAGAAAATCCAATGTTAGCGGTGGCGAGAACGTGTTAGCTCACGAAAATTTGGATGACGGCAGGGAGGAGGAAATTTCTCACTTTCAGACTCCAAACAAGAATCTCTATAAAACCTTAGCCATCCAACTACGCTTAACGCGTTCACACGTCTCTATCGATGAGACGTTCAGATTAAAATGCATCCTGCGCAATTTTAAGCAGTGTGCAATCGTTTTATTTTCCCCGTTTGAATATAAAAGGGAATTCACTGAGTGCAGTATATCCTCCTGGTGTAACGTTCCTCAATTTAGAAAAAATGTTTACCGAATTTTGAAAGGTGATCATTGAGCATAATTGCCAATTGGATGGGTGACGTGGCACAGAACTGAGAAATATCTAGAAAGTGTAGTATCTGGCGGAATCTCATGAAACCTCATATTATTATTATTAGTATTATGGAATCCCTGTTAAAAAAAAAAAAATAAAAACACCCTAAGCTGATTGGCTGGACTAAGCTGGAAGTAGCTGGTCTCCAAGCCTGGCCAGGCTGGTTTTACCTGGTTGTTTCAGTTGGTCTCTCAGCCTGACCCCTAAGAAAATTAGATGGTCCTCACTTCAGAATGCAAGATCCTCTCACCTTACATATCCCTAAACCTACTTCACCCCCTGAATCTTGTGTTCTGCAGTGAGGGGCTACTGAAGGAAGTGGCCAAAACCCCTCTAAAACCAGCCTGCTGACCAGCTATGACCAACTAAGACCAGGCTGGATGGCCAGGTAAAAACAGCCAACCAGCTTAGGCTAGTTTTAGCTGTTTTCTTGCTTTCAGCAGGGATGAAATCAAGAAATTTCCATTTTTATAATATTTATATTGCACTGACATTTTCTTGAAAATTAGGTAATTTTTTAATTACTGTAATTTGAAAAATGCTAGCAATCTTTACACTTTTTTTTTTTTTTTTTAAACGTCACTGCATTATAGAATTTTGCATCGACATTTTCTTGAAAATTAGGTAATTTTTTTAATTACTGCAAATTGAAAAATGCTCACAACCTTTACACAGATTTTTTTTTTTAAGTCACTGCATTATAGAATTTGTGTGTAAACCATACTACATAAAATACTGAAGTAATGATAATGTGACAGGAATTCAGCATTAATTTGGGGGACAAAGATGTGCTTTACCAGTATTAGTCCTATACATTTTATTTCCTTTATATTTCTTGCTGAAATGTGACATGGACATGTTTTTAGGAATTTCACTTTAATCACTGGGCTACAAAAGCACCCTTGAAGCATTTTCAGATTTAATCAGAGGCCAGATTCACTAGAAGGGAAGCAAGAAGCTCAGCTAAATCATAGGCCCTACACAGCACATCTCAAATCAGTTAAAGCCTTAACTAGTTCATGTGATGCACAACAGCATGAAATAAAAACACTACAAGAATTCATTTTCCACATTGAGGAGAGGGAGGAGTTAACATTTTAGCATGGAGAAAGACGACATTCTGGAGAATTTGCTCAGCGAGTGCGACGGGACATCACGCGATGCGTTTAGAACCTCGATAGCGAGGTCAACGGCATTGTGTGACGGCACAGCTCGATTTCAATCTCGACGACTGCTAGAAAAGGCTGCGTGTGCTCTTTGACGAGCAAGAACATCAAATAATGACCGTGAATACAAGTCATCGTAATAAGAGAAATCAACTATATCACCACGGTTATAGCACAAAAACCACAAAAGATTACACGTTAAGAGGTTGCACCCAAAATTGGAGCTGTATATCATAGTCGGTCTCAAGAGACTAGAACAAAATGTCACACGTGAAGAATGTCATCACTATAGGAAGACTTCAGACTTCAAATCTTGTTCTCTTCGTTTACGGGGCCTTGTTCCGGAAACAGTCATCGAATGTGTCGTGTAAAAACACGTTTAAGTCAAAGCAGGCAGATGGAGGATCAACTCGACAGGCCTCGATTCATGAGTTGCGTTAAATACTCTGCTAGTCTCGTTTCTGCAGAAATTCAGAATCGTCTCTGATTCTGAACTAATTTGGAGTTTATAAAGAGGAAACCTAAACGACATTAAATAGCTCATCTATAATGAACATCTGTCTGGATTTTTATTTAAAGGGACAGTTCATACGCCAAAAATAAGAATTGTGTCAAGTTGTTCTAAACCTGTATGACTTGCTTTCAGTGGAACTGTTTTTGTCCATATTTTTCTTCCAAGACATAATGTCCCTTTTTGGTTGAACTGTCCCTTTAACAATCTTTTTTCAGAGTGACAAAACTGTAACACGATCGTTTGGCGCAACAAGACCCGGCGTTGTCGAAACTACTGCCCTGGTATATTCAATGCAGCGGTTTAATGGCGAGACTCGAATATGCAAACTCGACCAGGAGAGCCAAATAAGCAACTTCACAGAAGTTAGGGAAAACGGATGAAATAATTTCCTAATAGGCTGTAATCTTCCGAAACGGCTGTGGTGCTGGGAGAAACAAAACTCACCCCGACCACGGAGCTCTGAAGAACACAAGGGAAGCGAAGTGTTGCACCTCTTCTACTAAAAAGCACACACTCATGGAAAACATGGAAAAAAGTGCTCATTTTTCAAAACATCTGTTTGCATTCTATAAAACAGAACGCTTTAGACACGTGTCAACCACACATTTACAAATTCCTTAACAGTTATATAGCCAAACCATAAATTAAACAAAACCTGACAACTGATTATATATAGATAGATTTATCTGTCCTTCCCCCTTGTGTCATCCAGAGCCCAATCGAACTGCCATTACAGCGATACACTGCCACGGTTGAGTGTCATGTGGGGAGACCCGTGTTAACGGTCCATAAAAATGGATTCATAAAAGGTTCTCCATGCTACTTTAAACCTGGCGAGTCAGATCATATTCAAGGCTGCATCCAGGGAGTTGGACGTTTCCACCGAGCCCCGACCACGCGATCGGCAACTAGCCCCAATGCTAAAAATAGCGCGCTCGATTCTCGTTTTGATTCCACCGGTTTGCGTCGTCCTGTCCGTGCTAGCTTTGGGTTGACTGTTCGTTCTTGATATATAGGGAAAACAACAAAGTAAGCATTATTCAGATGCCCTGGTTTCCAGGCGATGAGAAGTCATTAAAACAAAAAGCTCATTCACAGAACAAAAAGAAAGAAAATTTATATCACGGCAGATACTGCTCATTTTTCTAAATAAAAAACAACAGAGAAGTTTGTGTCGGTGCATGCATGTAGCAGCATGCAGGTGTGTATATGTGTATGTGTGAATGCGTGTCCCTCATTATCAGCTCCGTCTGAATATTAAAAACACATCTTACATCTCCTGAAACAGGTCGAATTACTCGGGAGATTAATTTCAAAGCCCTCCGAGAAGCAATACTGACCTCTGGAGAGGTTGTCTGTGTATATATATGTATGTGTGTGTGCGTGTGTGCGCATGTGTTTAAATACACTCTTAAGAGCAAGAGTGAACACCATTCTTTTGAAGGTCTGAGCTACTCGCTGCTTGGTCAGCGGTGCACAGGGTGAGAGACGATGTCTTATTGGTCAGCGAGAGCATAGATCCACCCATACTACTGGCTGGCTTCATGCCACTGGATCCATTAGACACCTCACTGATGGAGAGAAGAGAACAGAAAAAGAGAGAATGAGTGTATTTTGTGGAAACATTTTTCAAACATGCCTACTGGCTAACAGGAAAAAAAAAAAAAAATGGACAAACACGAGAGGCTGTTCAGGTGTTTGCTGATGGTAGCCTGAGGGAACAGACTGCTGAGCCTAACAAGACTAACAATGTAATGGTGAACAGATGTAGAATGGAGACAGTCCAGTCTAGGGCTGCATTCGGTCATTTTATCATACAAGCTAATGAGTATTTTGACAATTGACTAATTTAACCATTAATAAAAACCATGATTAATCAACTATCTGAATAATTAATGAAACGTTAAACATTAAATCAGGTTAAACTAAATTGAACAGTTTATATTTTTTATTTCAATTCAGCTAATTTAGCTGTTACGACGCTGAATTAAATTAACAGCTCATAATTCAATTCACATTTAAATGGATAGTTCACCCAAAAATGAAATTTCTGTCATTAATTATTCACCATGTCGTTCCAAACCCATAAGACCTTCGTTCATCTTCAAAACACAAATTCAGATATTTTTGATGAAATCCGAGAGCTTTCTGACCCTGCATAGATGGCAACGCAACTACCACATTCAAGACCCAGAAAGGTAGTTAAAAAAAAATCCATGTGACATCAGTTGTTCAACTGTAATTTTATGAAGCTACGAGAATACTTTTATAACTTTATTCAACAATTTCTTTAGTCTTCTTTTTTTTTGGTTGAACTGTCCCTTTTGTTCACTATTTTGAGGGGACACCCATTTGTAGTGGCGTCCGAAACCATAGTGGATATTACCAAGTGCACTTATATTGAGTCCCATAATGCACTGTGTACAACTGATGTAAGCTCAACGGCTACAGAATACCCATAGTGCACTGTGAGGGTCATGCTGAATAAATTTTAGCATCTCACCAGAAGATGGAACCTGCCTGCAGCTGCAACATATCCATTCATCCATTTTCCAAACCGCTGGTCCAATGCGAGTACAGTTTAACATCATACAGGTAGAAATTTCTTTTTAATTCCTTATTAAATAGTTTAAGCTTTATACGCAGGGGTGCATATACGTTTTTTAGCCTGGTTCTCATAAGAGTACTTGGAGATTTGGTTTGTCCTCACATTGCACATAGTGTGTCCTATTAAATATAACTCTAAAAAATTAAATCAATAATAGTGATAACATCATTGGACTTTATGTAGTGCTTTAAAAAAATAAAATAAAATAAAGTGTGGTAATACAATTATATTTTAAAATAAAAAGGGAATATTAAATACAAATACAATTATTTAATAGTAAACTTCAAAATAAAGTGATAATATTTACTTTATATGAATATTCATCATTTTCAAACCTAAAATTAGCAAGCTTTTATTATGACAGGTTTCCGGCAAGTATGTATACGCACTTTTCATTGAAGATCATCAGTGAATGAAATGTCAGTTTTGCATTGCGCTTTATAAAAAAAAAAAAAAAAAAAACGCAGCGAATAGCCTGGAGTTATGCTTTCAGTTAGAATAGAAGTATTATACAGTATTACAGTTTGTCGATATAAAATGGTAATTGTGCATTAACAGCTGTCAACAATGTCAGTATATAAATGCACGCTCTGAACTTATTTACACAGCGCATTTTGTTATTTTGGTTGTGCATGCGGACCACTTACGTGCCCCCATTTATATGTGCTAGCTTCCATGTCGGAGTTCAATATAAATCTTTTCATTACTAATGGAACTGCCAGTTTGCGGAGTAACAACAACCTATGCAATAGCAGCAGCCTTTTCAGCACACTCAGCGCCTGAATTTGTTCACTCGTTTATATTCACTACCTAGAATAGTAGACTAATGTATAGGGGTGATTTCAAACACAGCATTTGTTTCAAGTTAAGTCAGAAGATTTTGATTAGTTGGTTCAGGTGTGTCTAATTAGGGTTGGAGCTAAACTCTGTAGGACTTTAGGTGCGTTTCCATTACAGATTTGCGAAAAACTTGCGATATTTTATAAACGACAGCGCTTCCATTAACCTATGTTATGTGACTAAAATGTTTTAGTTTTTTCCTCTCACGACAAGTCATGGCGATGGACGTTGGTAGGTTTACTTATAGAGCAGCTATGGCAGCAGACATTAATTTTAATCGTAGGAGACGTAGGTGTCTATCTTTGGGATGCTTCTGAAATGTGCCGTGGCACACCTGGTATAAACACAAGCATTGACGAGAGTGGCCGCAATCAACTCCAGTGGCCGTGAGCCGTAATGCGCTGCAGACTCATGCAGTGTAAATAAGGGGTTATCCAAGCTTTAATGGTAAGGAAAGCCACTTATTCAAGCATTGTGTAGTCAATGGTTGTGTAAGCCTCATACCTCATGTATGAGGTGCTTTTTTAAGCTTATAGTACATTAAAATATTGATCATGTGATTTTTACATACGCAAGGTGACCTCTAAATGCAGTTTTGCAAAATATTCCTTTTTTGAATTGCCTGAAAAACCACCTTATGTAAGCGTAAAAACTTTTTTGGGACATTGGGAGTTTTCGTGAAATTGGAAGTGCTTCCATTAGGCGCATTTTCAATTTGCACAATTTAAAGGGTAATGGAAATGCAGCTAGTGACCCTCCAGCAGCCGGTTTTGGACACCCCTGGTCTAGTGCATGTTCATATAGAAAAACAATGGAAAAGTAGCGCAATAAGATGCAAAACTGTGTCATGTGTGAACAGCCCCTTAAAAAGCTAGTGAAGAAGTTTCCTCACTCACCCCAATGCTAAAGAGAGTTCCTCCAGCTGGGCTTTACGGTCAGGCTGCCCATTCTCAGTGGCCTTCAGCTTATATTCATGGGCCACCTGATTCTCCTTCAATCATGGAAATAGGTTCAATGAGCTTAGACTGCTCATATAAGAATAAATGTACACTTCGCTATGGGTGGCAGTGTGACTCACCATGGCAATTTCACGGGTTCTCTTTTTGATCTCTAGCTCTACGTGATCAAGCTCCAGGCTGAGCTGCTCACTGGACACAGCGCCACCTGAAGACCACTTCACTCCAGCCGCAGGCTGAGACGCCAGCGCACACGCCTCCCTCTGCAGGAGCATAGAGTTACTGGCAGCCTGTGTGCGCACGTGAGATGTTTATTAATATTAATGAATGCAAGACAAGGCTGTGCATTGTGAGTCGTGAATTTGGATGGAAATTTCATACACACCTCCATGCCACGGGTCTGCTGACTGATCTGTTGGTTGACTTGCTGGAGCTCAATCTTGAGCTGCTCACGGTCAGGGGCAGACACGGGCAGACTGGCAAAAGCACAGGAAATAATATGTTTTGTATTCTCAAACATTAAATCATACACTATAAAAAGCCTACTATGTTTTTGTTTTGTTTTGTTTTGTTTTTTTTAAATGTAAAATTATATTTTAAAACATCTAGTACTAACATTATATGTCTTGTTTTTGTCATTAATGACAAAATTCTGTTTCAAAAAAAAAAAAAAAAAGAAAAGAAAAGTTAACATTCTTTAACATTTTTGTTAGTCAAGTGTAAGACATTAGTTTTAGTACCGCTCGCTGAAGTGTCCCTGAGAGTTGATGCTCTGGTGCTGAGGGTATGACGCTCCACCCCATCCGCTGTGGTTTCCATACGGATAGTCTGCTGTGAAGAAAAAATCAATTTACCAAAAACAAAATTACATTTCTCCAACTTTTAAACACCATGAAAGTCAAAAAAATGCTGTCACATTAGCAAAAATTTCATTTTCATTTAGTTGCCTTATCTAGCTGAAATAAAAGTCTTTCAATATTTAATTTCAGCTAATGTTTATTTCAAGTAACAAATGTTTTTATGGTTTTGGTTTTTATTCTTGGCTTGAACTTCTGCACTCTTGCCAAGGCAGGACTACTTATGGCTCATTTCCACCAAGCGGTATGGGTCAGTACAGTACATTACAACCTTTTATCCCACAATTTCAACTTTTTTTTCCCCCTCAGAATCGCATTACACAAACTCAGATTTGCAACAAATAAAAGTCAGAACTGCGAGATATAAACTCACAATTCTGACTTTTTTTTAGAATTGCATGATACAAACTTGCGGTTCTGACTTTTTTCTCAGAATTGCATGATATAAACTCACAATTGCAAAATATAAACTTACAATTCTGACCTTTTTCTCAGAATTGCAAGATACAAACTCGCAAGTGACTTTTTCTTAGAATTTCATGATATAAACTTACAATTGTGAGAAAAGTCAGAATTGTGATATAAACTCACAATTCTGACTTTTTGTCTTGCAAATGCAAGTTTATACCTTGCAATTGACTTTTTTTCTTCTAATTGTTCGATATAAACTCGCAATTGTGAGTTATAAACTCAGAATTGAGATAAACTCACAATTGCAAGAAAGTCAGAATAGCGAGATGAACTCACAATTCTGACTTTGCAAAAGTTTATATCGCGTAAGTCTGACTTTTTTTCTTAGAATTGTGCGATATAAACTTGCAATTACAAGTTATAAAGTCCCATTGTGAAGGGAAAAAAAAAAGAGACTGATATGTTCTCAGAATTGAGAGTTTATATCTTACAATTCTGACTTTATTTCTCCCGATTACGAGTTTACATCTCGCAATTCTGACTTTTTAGTAATAGTTGAAATTGTGAGAAGTTGCAATTACCTTTTTTTATTTTTTAATCAGTGGCAGAAACAGGCTTTTCATAATTTAAGACGAAGTATTAGGTATTATAAAGATGTTCAGTCACCTGTCATGGTCATGTGTTTGGAGCCCGAGGCCTGCGAGGATGCTATGGCCTGTACAGGGCCAGTGGTCTGGTAACCCGTTTTAGAGGTACGTGAAATGGCACCAAAAGGAGACACTGTGGGCAGAGGACCAAAGGGAATGATGGGATCGTCGTCTTTGGCTTCCGCAGAGCGCCGCTGGGTGTCCAGCGGAGGTTCACGGAGAACTTTCCCCTCTGCATTCTGTTGTAGGAGAGTACAGGAATAAAATCTGTTATTGATAGTCTTATCTGATGTGTGGAAACAAAGCGTGAGATAGATCACTTGCCATCATCTCCACAGCACTACTGACATCTTTTGGTTTAGCATCCTTGGAGCCAATGTATGATCCTATGGTGTCACATGACCATGGGGAATACTGTCCAGCGTAGTCCGGCTCCCGACTTCCAAAGGCTTTAGAGCCGTCCTCCAAATACTGCAGACATTCAGTATTCAAAAATTAAAAAGAGCAATGTTGAGCACTGTGTTCATGATCCATGAAGGACAGGAGGATGTCGTTTAGGACTCACCTCCCGAGGGTAGTCGTTGGGGAACGGGTGTGTAGGGAGAGTCGGGGAAGCAGCGAAGGGGGGAGGAGAAATGACTTTTCTCTCCTCTAGCTGGACAAGCAGCTCTTTGCGCCTGCGGTGCAAGTCATCCAGACTGGGCTGAGAGCGACTATACGGGTCCTGCCGGGGGAGAACATATAACTCAGATTTGGAAATTTATATTGATAATTGATTTGAGATGGTTAAAGACTCAGGTCAAGTGACTTGGTATACAAACTAATTTGAAATGACACTGGATGTATTGGTTCATAAAATGCTTTAACTTTACAATACATTCCCATATGTTAACATTAGTTTATTAGATTAATTGGCATAAACTACCAATACACTTTTTTTCTAAAGCATTTATTAATCCCAGTTAACGTTAATTTTAATATTTAGTAATTCATTACTAGAACTAAGCTTGGATCTGTTAACATTATTTAATAGACATGAGCTGACAAAGACTAACAATGAACAGTAACTAACATTAACAAAGATTAATAAATACTACAATATATCAGTTTACGTTTTTCTTTTTTTTTATTTTCTGGAATTTTGTCAATAACGATAATTAGAAAATATTTTGCTGAGCAAGTTATTGAGCTGGTATTTTGACAGGCTTAGGACTGCTATGGACAGCTGACTCCCAAGTTTTTGATATTATTCATATTCTGGGAGGTGGTCAGTTTGCAGGAGTAACAGAAATTAAAGTTTTAATAGAGTTTTAATAGATTTTTACCTTTATAAAGCCATTTATTTCTAACCTGCTTAAATGTATTCATCTTGTGTGTCAAATTCTTAAATTTAAATCAATAAATTCAAATAGTAAAACACCATAGGGCTGTTACAAATCAAATGAAATCAGTATCAACAAATTTTTTGCTTGCAGCACAGAGATGGCACATAATCTGCAACTGAAGTAGCATTTAAATGCTTTCACACAGACCGTTTAATGCTGGATGTTCTGATGTCAAAAAAAAAACAAACAAAAAAAAAAAAAAAACTGATATTTGAAGTGATTTGGGGGGAAAAAAGGGAAAATATATTTTAAATATAAACCTAAATTTGTTAGTAGGTGGCGACAAATCACTGCATAAGTGGGTCATTGAGTCATTTATTAAACTGATTCGTTGAAATGGCTGATTGATTCAGTAACGAAACACTGTATTGCTCAGAGATGCGAAACAGTTCTGCTGTGGTTTTGTTTGTAACTTCAATGTCAAAATACAGCAAAAGCAAGAACTGTTATAAAATGTAAGTCACTTAATATTGTGACAGTTGTCAGTGTTTTTGTTCCTTTTTTTGTGTATAGTTTTTGGGGGGCGCTGTTGTGTGTATTTGTTGGATAACAGAAAGTTATTTAAGGAAGTTGGGTGAGGATGCTCTCTCTCTCTCTCGCTTTTGGGGGAATTCCAAACGTATTTTAATAGACTAAATCTCAAAATGTGCTCACCCAGTAGTCTAACTTACATCTCAGTGCATGCGTCCACTCTGTTTTTGTTTTTATTTTTTTATATACTCGATAATCGCATATTGTTAAACAAAAATTACAATATTATTGTAGATGATATATGTTGCACACCCCTATTTCTTGGTAGCTTTAAAAAAGGAAATAAAAGCTATTAAGAACAACAAAGTTATATTTTTTCTATTGATTATACTAACATAAATGTGTTGGAAAAACAGCAATAAATATCATAGTAAACAAACTAACTAAAACCTAATTTCCAAACAACAAATGTTATAGGCATGCATATCAAGCAAAGGGAACAATTGTTTAGCATGCAAAAACCTTAAGAAGAACAGAACTCACTCCTATGTGGGACCTCATTTGGCTGGGGTGCGGTCCAGCAGTGTGATAGTACCCGTCCGGTGGGTATCTGTCTCTGGATGATGCTTCCTGGGGGTGGTACAGAGAACCTCCAGCCCCTCCTGGAGGTGGAGGCATAGCGGCTGGGGGAACGTCCAAAGGAACCGGGCTCATCCTGACCAAGTCGTCTCTGGGCGGAGCAAACGGAGGTGGGGGTGCAGGATAGTGTCCATGTCTACGACTGTAATGGGAGGGCGGTGCATATGTGTGGGCTGAGAAAGGGGGACCAGAGTGGTGGCTCGGATATTGGCGATCTGGCCCGTAACCCGGGTAGGGCTCTGGGTAAGGTGGTACTGCAGACTCGCCCGGGGGAGGCGGATTACGGATGTAGCGGGGCGGGACATACTGTGGAGGCTGGTATGGGTAGGGGTTGCCTGTCAGAAAACAAAGGTTATTAGAATTATGACATGCCAAAACTAATATTCAATTAAAAAATCTGGTGCAATAAACGGTTTAATTTGAAAGAACGGCTTACAAAACATTGGTTTAGATTGTTATGAGTGTTTGCATGCCATCAAGAGTTGTTTTAATCTACTTTCACACTGCAAAGAAAACTGGACAATTAATAAGAACTTGGTCACATGCACAGTTTTGCTGCTGTTCCTTAAAACTATGACTTGATGGCGCTCATGGACAGTCTATAGACCAGACAATAAAACGTCTGTTTAAAAACATTTACATACTGTTGAAACTGCCTTTCTTCTCTCTGAAAAGCAGGTGCCAGAAACAGAAAGTTATACAGACAAATTAGATAAATTTTTAACCATTATGCACAATAAATTGGAATCACATTAGTTTACATGGTCTTTTTTTTGTTGTTTGTTTTTCCATTGGGTGATGTTGGATATTTAATTGTTTACGCTCATTTCTGCAATTTTGTCACCATCTAATGCTTACTTAAGATTAATCTTTAAAATTATTTAATAACACTAATAGCTGTAATCTTGCTTCAGTCGCAAAGAGTTTCTAACATTTCGGTCGAATTGGGTGAACTGGTTCATCCAGTTCACAAAAAAATAAAAAAAATAAAAATAATTCAAAAGAGTGATTCATTCACAAACCGGACATCACTCCGGCTGAGGCTATGGATTACAGGTAAAAGTGTTGTAAATAATTACAACAGTTTCTTGCATAGACTGATCATTTCGGTTCGCAAGACCTCCATATATCATCAGAATACATGGGTATTAATTTTGTGCTGCCTGCTTGTGCAGCTTTTTGTGACTCTCAAAGTGACAGTAGCCATTGATTTGAATTTTATAAATCAACATTGACCTTTCAGCAAAAATCTTTACTGTTGTATTGAACAATCTTGAATGTAGATGATCTCTATAACCATTATTTGTTCTGTACATTATAATTTGGTGATGCCTGAATTCACTTCCGTTTTTAGCATTTTATTGTTTTATCTGTTTGCACAAATAAATTTGCAATTAAAAAAAAAATTAATAAAAAAAAAAAAATTAAAATAGGCCTGATTCCTTCAACAAAAATCTACAGCTTTTTAGTAACTCCAACCTACATGGCTCGTACAGATACCATAAAATTAAATTACCGGACTTTTCAGGACTTTAAGCACTGCTTTTTTGATTTTAAAGGACTTCAATCAGAGATCTCACTTAGCAAACAATAAATATATAAAACATACTAATAAAACAAAATTGCAAAAATAAAGTGAAGAATTTCACTTGCATACAAATCTGGCTCTAAACCTCTCTTTTCTTAATTCAAAGTGGATCTAGACATGTATATGGAAAAAAATTTGTTTTAATAAAAAAACTGCATCTCCATATTCATCCTATGTGTCCTCTAAGGTGTAAACGTATTACTTTTCTTTTGTTAACCTGGCAACACATCCCTTACTCCAAAAAATAAATAAAATTAATTAATTAAAAAAAAAAAAAACACACATGGTTACCATAGTTAACCCATGGTAACCACAAATTAACCATGGTTTTCCTACACAAACCATAGTTTAACCAAGGTATTTGTAGTAAAAATGTGGTTATACAAAAAAAAAAAAAAAAAAAAAAAAAATTGTTTCTACACTTTTACTACAGTAAATCCACAGTTAATTTTCTTAAGGTATTTGTATGTGTGTATACTTTGTCTTTCTTTTTTCTTTGTTTTGTTGTTACTGTACTGACTTAATGGTTTGATATTTTCTACTGTTTAATAACAAAAAAAGAAAAAAAAAAAATTATGAACCCTCTCTGAAACCCTAAACTGAATCAAATGATTCGCACACCCACTGAAGTCCTGATCTGAATCGTATGATTCACGCTCCACGCTCCAAAGACCCGATCGGAAGCAACAGATTTGCAAACCCGCTCCGAAGTTCCGATCTAAATCAAATGATTTGCAATCCATGCTCCGAAGTCCCAATCTGAATAATGATTTGCAAACCATCATTTCAGATCAGGACTCGGAGCAAGGATTCACAAATGATTCACGAACCACTCCAAAGTACTGAATCAAATGATTTAGAACATGCAAGGTCCCAATCTAAATCAAATAATTCTCGATGCGCAAAGGTACAATCTAAGTAAAATGATTTGCAAACCTGCTCCAAAGTCCTGATCTAAATCAAATGATTCACGATACTGAAGATATTAAAGCCCTGCAATATGCAATCCAATTGGAGTGCTTCAAACAGTGAATCATATTTGCAATGTAATGGTGAATTGCGCTAGTGAATCGCTTGAAAGTAATGATTCAATTCACAAGTTTGAATCCAGCGTTCCAGTGTAAATGACTGACTCAATTGATTTGGTTCATCTGTCCCTCTTTTCACGTCTTCAGGCATGTTTACATGATGCTGTCAGTGCTACTACTGGCTTAGCTCACTAGTTTTATGTCAATAACTAAAATAAGCAAAAAAAAAAAAAAAAAGTTTTCAAAAAGTTTTTTGAACAGCGTGAATTTTGTATAAAAAAAAAAGTGCTTGTTAAAAAAAAAATGTAACACTTAAAGCATCTTGTACGAACCCTGAAGGTAAGATGATCATCACCTGATATATTCTGATTTAGCAAATACATCCTCATATCTAAGTTTAAAGAGACAGTTCACCCAAAAATGAAAATTCTGTAATTATTTACTGCCCTTCATGCTGTTCCAAAGCCATAAGACCTTTGTTCGTCTTAAGAACACAAATTAAGATATTAATATTATTTTTGATGAAACCCGAGAGCTCCCTGGACCTGCATAGACAGCAACACAACTACCACATTCAAGGTCAAGAAAGGTAGTAAGAACATCCAGCGTTCCCACACCTTGGTTAACTTCAAATTCAAGAAACTTTCAAGGACTTTTCAGGGCCAATACCCTCAAATTCAAGGACTTTATGTGGGGACATATTTCAAGTAAGAGCAAGGTTACATCATGTTACTTGTAAGATACATTGTTACAGTTTTCATGTATCAAACACAACTATGCAAAAAAACATTTTATTTGAATTTCACACCTTATATTTGCAATGATTCATGGTAATGTAAATCAAGGAAGCTAGTATGCATATGCCAGGAAGTGTTGGCGAAATAACACATAAGCAGACTGGAAGGAATAATATGGAATTTTTTACTAGAAAACTTCTTGCACAAAATCAATTTTCAAGGACCTGTATCTATGCATGTTTATTTTCAAACTTTCCAGGGCCTTGAATTCTTTTTCTCAGATTCACAAACTTTCAAGGATTTCAAGGACCCATGGGAACCCTGAACATGAAGCTAGGAAAATACTTTTTGTCTGCAAAAAAAAAAAAAAAACCTGACTGTCTTTCTGGGGTTCGTGGTAGTTGCGTTGCTGTCTTTGCAGGGTCGGAAAGCTCTCGGATTTAATGACAACATTTTCGTTTTTGGGTGAACTTTCCCTTCAACAAATTAGCCTAGTTTACTTCAATTGGTTGGTCAGCAGTATCCAGCATTCGTTCTTTACAACTTTTTTTTTTATATGACCTGGACACAGTATGAAAACTTCTTGAAAAACAATTTTGTATTTAAATCAATTTTGCATCTTCCGAGCAGAGGACTTCATAATCTGTTCAGACAACTATCCATGTGAGCAAATCTAATCACCTGTTGGGTACTGAGCATCATACTGAGATCCTGAGGGAGGAGGTCTGGCTGGCTCTGGATAAAAGAGCTCAGGCTGCTGTTGTGGATACATCTGTGGTGCACCTCTGGGCACGACTGGCACCTGCTTGGGCATGGGTAAGTGCTCCGCCCTGGGGTGAGGCACAGGGTGGGATGTCAGGGCCAAGCTAGATTTATCCAAACTTAAGAGAAATAAGAAGCAGAAATGAGTCAGTGGTAACAAGTTGCTCCTTCCTGTTAAAGTGAAACCTGTTAAGCGCAACTTCTCACTATCTCAGCACTTCTGCAGGCAGATACTCTAATCATGACACAAAAGCAGGGAACGAGAAGTCAAACTGAGAAGCAATGGCTTACGAGTCAGGTGGCGATCCAGGAGCACTCAGGCTAGTGGCATCCATCTTGGGCTTGAGTAAGAGGTCATATGTGGAATGGTCTGTGCCTCTGGGGATGAGCTGGGGAAGAGGGCCCCCGTTGGTAAGGCCAGAGCCCTTTCGCCCAGGCTCTAGCGTGACCACCTCATCAGGCAGCAGGCCAGGAGTGCAGGGCACTCGTGCAGCAAGGCGTTTGTTCATTTTACGATACCTGCAGAGTGAACAATAAATGAGATTCTCATTATTAAGCAAGTTTGTGGGATAACACTTACCAGACATGTAAGATGTTACAACGGCACTCACTTTTCCAGCTCCTCTTGTGAATGGGCGAAGGTGCAGCTAGCTCCTCTGGGACAGCCTCCTTTCTGCTTCATGTCTCTGCACATGTACGTCTTGTATTTGCTGTGCTGGGGAGGCTGCTGCGTGTCGGCACCCTTCTTGCTGTGATTCTGGATGAAGTCCACCAGGCCGTGTACTACAGTCTTTACTGCCACCAGCCCCTTCTCCAGCTGCTCCCAGGTAGGAGGAGGAGCATCTGAATAAAGCAAAAGCAAAACTTATTACAGAACAGAAGCAGATGTTACTAATTCCTTCCAGGGGTGGGCACTCTTGTAACAAACCTGGACTGGGGTCGATGTTAGCGAGCAATTCAAGGTGAGGTCTCAGCCGGTTGAGATTGGCAGGGTCACCTGTTCTCTGCAGTGCAATGGTCAGCTCCTGCACACTCTGAGCAAACGATGCTGGGGTCTGCAACTGAAAGACGAACAGTCATATTCAATTTATCCATTGTTCTGAGACATACTATTTATGCCACTGAAATAGTGCAGGAAATATATACCTTGTCAATGATAGACTGCATATGGGACTTATGAGACTGGTCTCCATACAGTAGAGAAGACCACTGATCGGGGGCGATGCGGAGCCCTCCCTCCATTGCAATTTGAACAATCTGAGAGTCGTGTTCCCGCCGAAGTGCCTCATATGTGCGGAACTCCTCTTTCAACTGCATTAGCGATGAATCCTCATCCCGCTTAGTCACCTACAATACAGAAGAGATTCAACTGAAACCCCAGGGCTACAGCTGTTGAGGTGATGAACAAGTTAATTTGCACATTAAGTGCATAGTTTGCACCCAACAGAGCTTAATATGATTTAGAAAACTTTATTGCCAAAAAAAGCCCTCATAAGATAAGCATCTCCTAAGATGTTTGAGAAAAGCTCAGATGAGATCAAGTGCACAATAAAGGGCACCTACCTTGAAGCAGGAGGCACGGTAGAGGAGCTGAACTACATGTCCAATACTGGTTTTGGAGGCCTGAGGAAATCTTGGTTCCAGTCTCTGGACCACAAAGAGGACCAGAACTTTCCTGGAGAGAGCGGATCCGTCTTCCAAGGCCAACAGCACCAGCTTTAGTGCCTCCTCCTGCATGGCTGTAAATGAAAAAAAAAAAAAGTGACCTATAAGACACTAGAACTTCCGCAAGACCGAATTTTTGAAATGACCATTTGTGTTGGTGTGAACAAGCGTTTAAATTGTCATCTTACCGGGGCCTAGGAACTGGCAGCCTCTGGCTCTGACAGCAGCCCACAGGTTGGAGGAGAGCTGCTGGGGGTTTTGGTGCTGCAGAATGAGCTCAGTAACAGTTCTTTCGCCCAGAGAACGGGCCGCCCGCATGGCCCTGACCCGACCTTCCTCTTCTACCAGCTGACAGTGCACCAGAGTCACCAGCTTCCTCTGCATGGGCCGGCTCAGCATGCTCTGAGCAGCATTACTCAACCCCACTCCTAGATACAGCCAAAATTATAGATCAATCAATTGGCCACACCCATTATACTGGCCTCAAGTTGAAATGAAAATTCACCCTATTTTCTAAATGGCTCTTATTGATCTTACTGTGATTTGTCCGGATAGGTTTCATTTTTTTTTTTTTAAACAAATTGTGAAGCTGCATTTTTAATCAAAATATCATAACTCAATCTTCTGGTGAAATGGATCTACTGGTGAAAAATGACTTCTCTCTAGTGACATGCCGGACTTCTCCAATCATTTAGTCTGTTTCAATTAGATTAACACAATGTGGAAGAAAAGATTTGTCACTAGGGCTGTGACGGTCGCAAGGACAACTGCACCACCGCGGTTGTCGATTGCCACCTGCAGTACTGCACGTGGCGTCACACAATCTATAACAAGCATGAAATACAGTTTTTCTGCAACAATTACTCTGCCGTGGCCGTTTTTAGTGTCCCGCGGCCGCAGCAGCAGCTGCTGGAAGAGAACCACGTTCAAACGCACACATTAGGCTAAAGCTTACAAAGCTCCGGGAAAACTAATTACCATGAATGTGTTGGGGGGGAAATAAGGAGGTACTATTATTAATAAAATAGTGTTTTCTGAGCCAGTGTCGCAAAGATGACTATCCTGACTCGCCATCTGCTCATTGGATTCGCCTTTAGAGAGAAATGCATCTCTAGGGATTTTATAATGAAAGAGTTTTTGTTTTCGATTTGAATTTTTTAGTTGTAAAGTAATAATTTAAAGCTTTCTATAGATATATTTATCCTGACTTTAAGGCAAGTATTCGCTGAGTTTTGTTTCATTTTTGTGCAGTCCTCCTGTTCAACACCGAGAGATCAGAAAGTGCATTTTGTTTGTTTTTTTTATTTTTACAAAAGCACAACATTTTGTTGATATTGTGAGTGCATATAAAATTGGACCCTTTACAGTTCTGGATGATATATTACGCTTACCTTTATGAGCAAAGATTATGGCGTTTTTTAAATTTCTTTGCAAGTGATCGCACTGGCGCCTCCATGCCCTGCAACGCGCATTTAGCTTTCACCCTCCAACAAACGATTGTATGTGCAAAACAGCATGCATTTATCTAAGTTAAAGGTTTAAAATAACATTGTGATATGCCTGAAGATTTTATTTTAGGCAAGTCGTGATGATTTGAGAAGGCAAAATTGATCAAACATAGGCTGTGACCAACTGACTGCCCGCCTCTGGCCGCTTGGTCGTTACTTTAAAAAAAGCAAAAAGCTTAATTTAATAAACAAAAAATGTTCCAAACATATTTCTAAATTAACTTTATAAAGAAACGAAAAGAAAAACAACTACGTTCCTATTAAAAACAAAACTGAGCTATTTTAATGGATGCAACAGTGTAATGGGAAAGACTCAGGCTCCAGTCGGACTCGGACCAGTAATTTTGATGAGCCATCGGACAAGGGATGGGCGAGGTTGTTACGAATTTATGCAACAAATGTTTGTTTAATATTTACCGTTCTTATTTTGGCTACTTTCTTATTTAACTGTATAATTTATATATATTTACTTTACTGTTTTGTAGACTGAAATAAACACACACATTTGTTAATAATTTGAGCCTCATTTATATATATATATATTATATATATATATATATATATATATATATATATATCAACACCGCACCACCGACGGTAATTGGTCCATTAAACACCGCGGTGGAAAAAATCTGCCACCATCACAGCCCTACTCATCACAAATTTCCATTACATGTCAACTTTAAAGCAGTGATGCACTATAATTTCAGCAACTGAAAAG
Organism: Cirrhinus mrigala; assembly: GCA_036247105.1. NCBI lineage: Eukaryota > Metazoa > Chordata > Actinopteri > Cypriniformes > Cyprinidae > Cirrhinus > Cirrhinus mrigala. The sequence continues at coordinate 5,702,301 of CM070008.1, read as the reverse complement.
TTTAATGCTAAAATGGCCAAAAAAAATCACTGACCGAAACACTGACGTTTAATTAGTGCTTGTCTGTTGGCACATTCTAACCATGTCAGCAACTATTTCTTTTCCACACCATGAGTAAACATGTCAGCTGTGTTCAATCGACCTTCATTTTCATGTTTTCGGTTGATGCATGAACAAAAATTCAATTATTTGTATCGTGCATCCCATCCAAAAATTGCAATACGTATTGTACTTTTTTGTTATAAAAAAAAAAAATAAATAAAAAAAGTCTTCACTTTTAAATGGTCAATTTTAAAATGAAATTTACAATAAATATCTTTGTGACACTTTTTGTGACTCTTTGCAGCTGCCTCAGTTTATGTGCCATATATACAGATCATCGCTTCCTCTTTACTACTAGTTATAGCACAAAATAAATATGAATGAACACCAGAAGGTATGTTGAAAGAACTCAAAAAGTATTGTGTAATGTAATCATTCAAATCAGCGTTTCGACCACAGAAAGAGGTCACGTAACGTAATTTACCTCAGAAAAGCCATTCAATATCTATAGCTCACTAGCTAGCCAGAAAAAAAAAAAAACTCTAAAGAGGAACATTTTGCTAAATATATGTACTACTTTACATATTTAATGTAACTCCACTTAAACGGTTAGTGATATCTTCATTATTTAATGGATAATTGAATTATCATGAAAAGTTGTCATGAAAACCTAAATTTAAATTATGAATTGGAGTAGAAACATCATATTATACACTCATATACAAAGTCATTATCAGTATAAAACTAATGTGAAATTTAAATGTTTGTATAAAACTCAACATTTATTAATTAATATTTGAATGTCGAATATTAATTAAATTAACAGATTATTAAATTATCATTATTTTTCAGCGTCATGAAAACTGATCTAAATTTTTAAAAATTCACTTGCATGACTACTTTTAAGAGCATACAAGAGCATCAGAGTTACCTCTTGCACTGCTGAGGGGTTTGAGGTAGAGGGCCAGCTCCTCAACACACTGCCGTGCCTCATCGTAATGCTTGGTGTCCTCTGGACACGTAATGAGTGCCACAGATTGCTGTTTGGGCACCTGAGAAAAAAGACAATTTAATTTAAGCAAACACAGTGACAGATCTGAAAACTTTGGTTATGTTTAGGGCTGCACTATTAAGGGTGACAACCACACAACCGCAATGGTAGAGTGCTACCACTGTGGCAGGATCCCACTGACGGTGGTGTGTAAAAAATAAAATGATAGCAATAACTGCACACAAGTTCAGTACAAAGCTTTGTTTACAAAAGAAATAACACTTTAGCAACTAACTATTGTGAATATGGAAACACTTGGATTCGTGCTGAACGAGGGGTACGTGAGCCCATAAATTTATGTTGGCTTTGTATTCTGTCTTGTGATCTGGTCACCGGATTCCCCACAAATGGAAAACTGGACTACACATGGAATCACTTGTTTCTCTTCCCAAACAATCACTCACATCTTACCCTTAGTCTATTTTGCAGGGTATTTATTTAGGCTATATAAGCGTTTATTGGTGAATTTTACTGGTCACACCATGTGTTTGCAGGCTTCAAAAATATTTAGATTTTCACTCTTTATCTCACTTTATATTTCATTTTAACACAGTTTTTATTCATTAGTAAGGGAATGGGTGTCAATTTTATATGTATAGTGTAATCCACACATACCTTTAATTTACTTTGTGGATTAAAGGAGAAGTCTACTTCCAGAACATCAATTTACAAATAATGTACTCACCCCCTTGTCATCCAAGATGTTCATGTCTTTCTTTCTTCAGTCGTAAAGAAATTATGTTTTTTGATGAAAACATTTCAGCATTTTTCTCCATATAATGGACTGATATGGTGCCCCGATTATGAACTTCCAAAATGCAGTTTAAATGCGGCTTCAAACGATCCCAAATGCAGTTGTAAACGATCCCAGCCGAGAAAGAAGGGTCTTATCTAGCGTAACAATCGGTTATTTTCATAAAAATAATACAATCTGTATACTTTTTAATGCCAAATGCTCGTCTTGTCTTACTCTGCCTGGACTTTTCCAGTTCGTGACAGAGTATGTCGAAAAACTCCCATCTCCTGTTCTCCCTCAACTTTGAAATCGTCCTATATCACTGTTTTACATTTTTTGTTAAGGATGTTTGATCTTCTTTGCATGTTTACTTTGCAAAGACTGGGTGTGTACTTCTGCATCGATGTATGATGATTTTGAAATGATTTTTAAAGTTGAGGGAGAAAATACGATTGGAGTTTTTTGACATACCTTAACTGTCTACAGTCAGAATACACAGAGTTCAGTGAGAGAAAGGCAAGACAAGTGTTTAAGATTAAAAAGCATTTGAATCGTATTTTTTTAATGAAAATAACCAATCGTTTCGCTACATAAGACCCTTCTTCCTCGGCTGGGATTGTTTATAACCACATTTCGGATAGTGTGAAGCCACATTTAAAGCATCTTTTGAAAGTTCAAAATAGGGGCACCATACCAGTCCATTATATGGAGAAAAATCCTGAAATGTTTCCCTCAAAAAACAATTTCTTTACGACTGACGAAAGAAAGACATGAACATCTTGGATGACAAATGGGTGAGTACATTATATGTGAATCTTTGTTTTGGAAGTGGAGTTCTCCTTTAAATGTCTTGCTCGTGTGAAAGATAAGATCGCTCTCCTGAACTTTAATTATTGGCAGTTACTTTGGAACATCAAGAAAAATATGAAATCATTAAAGAGAGGACTGCTTGTTTCCCCTAGCAAACAGCAGACCAGGTATATACATTTATCCATGTTAAGAAACATAATTAAACTTTCTTAGTTTGAATGAAACTTGACTGAAATTTTGTGTAATTTACACTGCTTGCTATGTTCAAGGACAAAAAATTGTTTCAATTTAATATACTTTGCATAAATAACACTGCATGTAAGGGAAAATCCACAGATTTTACATACAGTATTCTGCAAGCTTTAACTCAAGTAGTAGTTTGGAATGATGAATTAATGACAGCTTGGAAGAATGAACTAATGTTGTTTACAGGAAAACAAAACCAGGCTTACTTTTCTTTATAAATCCTCATTTTGTACTTCAAATTTGTGACCGGTGTTTTGCCTTGCTCTCTCCTCTGAGTTTCCCTGTTCGTCCTTTCTCATCGGAGCTTACACTATGCCTACATCATCCACTGAAATGCCAAAGCAAGTGGAAACGCAAGAACCAGGACATTTTTTTAAAACTCTTCCTTAAATTTTTTCAAAATCATTACCATGCCATAGTAGATTTTTAGTACGCTAGTGAAGCCATTTTATTGATAAATATCATGTTGGTAGCATTGACCAGAAGTTTCTGTACTCCTGAATGTTTTTGTGTGTGCGTAGTGCGATCTCTGATCTCTATGAGAGAGTGATGCATGTTCATGTCTTTCAGTGCAGCAAATTAAAATATAATAGTAATTAAACTGACAAGAACTAAACCAAAACACAGCAAAACCAGCAGTGGTTAGCCTTTTACCACCATGGTGGTAAAAATAAAAAAAATATTGCCACAGTCCTAGTTATGCTACTCAGTAAACATGTTTGAAATGCCTCACCTGACCCCCGACCAGCTGTAGCAGAGCCGAGTTGACGGGCAGCTGTTCGATGTCAGTGTTGATGGCCGTCTGGTCAAAAGGACAAGCCTTGCGGTGCAGCTTGTTGAGGCACATCTTGCAAACAGTGTGGCCGCAACCCAGACTGATGGGCCGGCGCACCGTCTCCTCGAACGTCTGGGTGCATATGGGGCACAGTAAAAACTCTGTCCATTGTGGAGCTTGTACAGGCATCGTAGCAAGGTTGTTCTACATGTAAACAAGGGTTGGGGGGGTTCTCTTGGGTGTGTGTGTGGGTGTATGTGTGATTGGGTGTGTCATTTAACAAAAAGGGAATAATAGATGGTGAAAAAAAAAAATGAAAGATTCCACTGGAATCAAAAAATCTTCTGAACACAGGAGTTCTTAAATAAGTTCACAAGTCCCCGGTGATCATCACATGGTGTGAAACCTGAAACCTGGAACAAAAGAAATGCAGCTGATGAATAATCTGACAAATATGGAAATTAGAAAACAGTCTATGTTTAGTGGTGGGTTCACATGACGCACATGATTAAACGACACAATTACGCAGTAAAATACAGGAACTGACTGGTGTGTTGTAGATCAGCCACGTTTGGCAGCTGTTGCAACCCAAACAAACAAGAAAACTAACAAAAAGAATACAGTTTAAACATTTATTATAAGAATAAATTGTTTAAACCCTATTGAGGAAGGAGCATTAACCTTTTTTTTTTTCATGCACAAGTGAATTTTGAGATTTTGGGCTATTCTGCTTCCATAAGATGTCTTCTTTTGGACTGACAATAAAAAACATCCAAAATACACAAGTTTTTATTTTATTGTATTTGCATCTACAGATTTCAAACATTACATATCATTACAAGACATTCTCTCAAAATGATTTTTTCCCCTCAATTCGCAGACAGACATCTTCACTTCAGCGTCACTTACTCCAAAACTTTCGTTTTATTACTATCTATATTCCGTAGGGTTTCAAAAAGTACATTAAAAAAGTACATTCCGAAGGGTTTCAAAAAGTAGTTTCAAAAAGTACATTTTTTCCCTAGCAGGTATTTTCTGATTTGTGGATTTATCCGAAATCCTTCCTGTAAAAACATTTAACTGTATTGTCAACAAAATAAAACTATTTTGAACCTTGCTTTCATCCAATGTTCTGGTCAAGTATGCTAATTAGTGCATATTTAATTCGATCATACTTAATTTGCATATCTAAACATTTCAGAAAACGTGTAATATAAAATAGCCATCTGTGGGGAAAAATACGGTGATATCTATAAGTTAAAATTGTTAGCCTAGTCACCCGTGGTGTTTTGCCTCAAGTAAACGGGCTACCCACAGCTAACGTTAACTCGCCTGTCAATAAACTCAACTTCATATAACTTAATTCAAGCAATTTTGAATGTATAAGGATTACATATATTCTTATGTGCACATGTTAAAATTAACACCATTTACCTACCGAAAATAAACCAATCTGGTTAAGTTTAATATTGTTCTCCGCTATCGATCTACATTAGCTGTCGAGCTAACACAATGCTCATTGGCTTCTGTCTTTATCAATACGCTAATAGCAAATACACCGTCTTGATTTCTTACAAGGATTCTGAGTATAGATAATGAGCTAAACAGACTACAAAAGACGTTTGTTGCACATTTTCTAATGTGTGCGGTGAAATGATTGTAAGACACATGATGAAGGCGAAATATGGGATCTTACGGGATATCTGTTCAGGCTAAACCACAAGAGATCCCGCGATTATGTAACACAGCAACCGCTGAACCTGACCAAAACACTCGATTATTATCCACCCCACTGTCAAAGCACTGTTGCGGAAACATGACATATGGTAAGAATAGATGCAAATACACAATCACGTGGATTACTGTAAATAGCTATTTTTGTAAGCGGAGGCCCGTGTAAACACAGCATTCAGTTCAGCTACCTAAGCTAATGAGCTACACTGGCTACCGAATTGCTATTTCAATTGAATACACAGCTGAAATCCATATTACTGACAAAGACAACGCCAAAACCGGCATATGGTACGAACTAACCACCAATTAAACCCCAAACCTGACTGAAAACACGAAAAATAGCTCAAACCAATGGTACACAAGGCTAGCCGGGCGGCTAAACGCTGCAAACGTGCTATCAGATTAGCCGTTAGCAGCAGTGTGCGGTCCACACCCAGAAACGAACACATAATGCACGCAAAATGCGCTGTTCTGCAAGTCACAAGCGCGAAATAACAAATGCACACTCACTCACTCATTCTTACTGTGTATCGGCTATCTTCATCTTTTCTTAAGAAAACACTTGATTATTTCCTCGGTCGCCATATCGACCGTTATAACGGGTTGCCGAAGTAGTTCGGGAGTTCCTCGCGTAAAACTACCAGCAACCAGCAGCAGCAGCGCTCCAGTTAATCGAGGAAGAGAAGAAACTGTTGGGTACCGGGGCGCCTCCTCTGGTAGAGCAGCGCCGCTACATTCGGGCTCATGGTGAAAACACATGAAGCTATGGAAACTCATTTTCGGCATATGGGAAAACAATGCTTTGATAAATCGTAGGTATGATACATAATTCTGAAAGTCGAAATTCTGACGTAGTAACTCATATTTCTGAGAATTTAAGTGGAAACTATGACATAAAACAATAATTATGGGATGGAAGTTAAAATTCTCACATTAATTTGGACTTAAAAGTGATATTTATGAGATGAAAGTCAAAATGAAAAGTGCAAATTATGACATAAGTCATAATGAGCACATAAAAGCCATATTTATAAAATAAAACAGAATATATTATAGAATATATTAATATTAAAATTACTACAAATAAAGAAAAAAGATGACATAAATCAAAATTATGACATTCTGACACAAGTCATATTTCTGAGATTATAAGTGCAAACTATTACATAAAACGTTATAATTATGGGATGAAAGTTAAAATTCTGACATTAATTTTGACATAAAAGTCATATTTATGAGATGAAAGTCAAAATTATGATATGAAAAGACAAAATGATGGCATAATTCAAATTTATTACATGAAAATTGGAAATTATGACATAATGAGCACATTAAAGTCATATTTTTGAAATGAACAGACTTTTGATATAAAAATCATAATTAATACATAAGTAAAAATTATGACACAAGTCATTTATACGAAAATTATGACATGCTAAGTCAAAATTCTGACGTAAGTCATATTTCTGAGATTATACAAAGAAATTATGACATAAAATGTGATAATTATGAGATGGAAGTTAAAATTCTGACATTAATTTTGACTTAAAAGTCATATTTTTGAGATGAAAGTCAAAATGATGACATAGACAAAATGATGACATACTAATTCATATTTATGAAATGAATTAAATGAAAATTAAAAAAAATATGACAAGAGGGCAAAATGATGACATACTAAGTCAGATTTATTAAACAAAAGGTGGAAATTATGAAATAAGTCTTAATGAGCACAAAAACGTCATATTTATAAAATGAAATAATTTTGATATAAAAGTACTACATAAAAAAAATAAAAATAAGTCATATTTATGAGATAAAAAAACAAAATTCTGACATAAAGTCATAATTCTGACATAAAAGTCATATTTAAGAGACAAAAGTCAAGACATAAAAAGTCACCGTTATGACATTGAATTATGATATAAAGTCTTACTTATGATATGGGGGAAAAAAGATATGATCTAAAAGTCAAAAAGCCATAATTATGACTTAAAAAGTATCAGCTTTTTACTTCTTAATTATGACTTTTTTATGTCATATTTATGATTTAATTTTTTTTTTTTTTTTTGATACGGCATGAATGAGCTTCTATATCAAACATCTGCCAAATTTCAGTACAAAGACAAGCACAAAAATTTAAATACATATGAACGTGAAAAATGAACTAAACTGAAACATGCAAAAACATATAAATTAACAATTTTTGGAGTGAATAATATTAATTGTTAACACCAGAATTCAAAATATTTGGAAAATATTTTATGTATAAAATGTTATTTTTCACCTAAATGTAGGCATAGTTTACGTTACAAATGATTGAGTTCTGATCTAATTGTCTAACATGTTCTGTGCTTAAGCATTTAAGCATTCAGTTTTAATTTAAATACTAAATATAAAATGTTATCAGTCTGACCGGTTATTGTTTGTATACAAACAGAGTAAGGGGAGTGCATATAGATATTGAGTTTTGTGTGTGTTGCAGAAATTAAAATAAAATGCATGAATATTATGATCATAAAACAATCATCTAGTACATAATATTTTAGTTTTTTGTGTTTTTCAACACTGGAAAATGTCCAAGTTTCGCAGGCAGATTATCTTTTTGTACAATTGAAATGACTAGCATCTCTCAAAATACTTATCTATCACACGTGACCTTTACATACTGAGTGCACTTTTTAAATAACATTTCTGTGAATTGTACCAACTTATGCAATGAAATGCTGCAGTTGACATCAAAGGAATTAAAGTACGCATTTATTTTCCATTTTTGTCTAATCCGTCTGATTTCTGTGGGGATTAACAGACCAATCATGAATATTGAGCGAGTGCTCATAGGTTAGAGATGGGATCTACCACCAGTGGATGCGCAGTGATAGGTGCTGGTGACAGCTGAACGAAGAGGAGCATCATGGGAGTAATTCCTCATATCACCGGGTGACATTTGTTGTTGGTTTTGGCCATTGAAGTATTACTGGGCAAAGAGAGACAGAAATGATTCTGCATGTTGAGTCAGTGTGATTTATTCAACTGATCCTGTGAACTGTAACAGACTTGAATGGACCATCAGTGAAAGTAAGGTAAGATATTATACAGTACATAATATTCATATTATATCATGTATTATGTCAATATAATAATGTAATGACGTGTGTTTGTTATAATTATAAATTCTCCATCACAAGTTTGATTCGCAACAAATATTTATTTTAAGCAATATTTAATAAATCTTATTTACCCGTATCCTCATCTATATAATCTCTGTCATGGTTTACCTAAACCTATGCATAAATTATGCAATGTTTTACTTCTTATAACTTAATTTTGGGTACCAATACATACAAACTAGAGATCTGTCCATGTATACTTAGAGTTTAAAAACCTGTGTCAATTAATTCTCAGATCAGTTTTCTATTAAGGATTCAATTCACTATACATCCATTGTGATATATTTTTCATTACCTTTAACAGTGTAACCTTGTTATAAACTTTTATTCATTTCAATCGCTTGTTGTGGATAATCTAACTCTGTGAAAAAGTGTTGGTATTACGCAAACTCTTACATAGATTGTTGTGCGTAAGAGGGATCCAGAAGTATTTAATCTGCTAACATGGAATTCATAAATAGCGGCTCTGCAAAATCTTCCACTGCATCTTGTTTAAGTTTGTTTCTGGCATTTTTCCTTTAAAGTGTCCCTTCATTGCAAAATGGATGAGGAGACAGAGGATCTCTCTGGCACACAACCACTAAGAAATGTGGAAGAGCAAAGTGCTGAGCTACCAGATGACCCTAAAAGTGGACCCTTCACTGATCTATTGAAATCCAATGCATCTTTCCCCTCCTGCTCCCCTGCCCCTGGTTCAGCCGTTTCTGCCCTGCAATCTAAAGTCAAAGCAGTGTCCCAAAGAAAGCTACAGGGGACGCAGAGAGATGATCTATTACCCGAGGGTTCCGCAGAAGAATCATTGAAGAATAACCAAGACGATAAAGCGCTGTCTCCTTGTCAAACAGAATACACCAAGCAGAGCAATGATTCAAGCCCTGGTGATAAAAAAATTCTGGAACCCAACTCTGGGATCCAAGGAGAAAAAGAGACTTGCAACAAAAGTGGGAAAGACAGTCCATCTCAAGGTGCACCAGAAATGTCACGTGGACTTTGTGAAGGGTCTAGCCTAGAGAACATTGCAGTGGGTGTGACTGGTGAGCCTCAAGGGGACTTTGCAATGAAGTCAACGGCATCTCCCAGGCACTGGGCTCCTCCCAAGGGCTTTTGGCGAGTGGCACGACCAGAGACGCTACTTCTTAATTCAGAGAGTTCCTCCACACTGGCGACTCCAAAGGATCTACCACCCACAACTGAAGAGGGTCTGAAACGGAAGCCAAAACTAAAGACTGTAGGTGCAGTTGTTCACAAGGAGCTGCAAAGGTCTGACAGCTTGGAAAGTGCTTTTCATAGGTGTCTCCAGAAAGAGACTGGAACAGCAGATCGAGTTGGTGGGCTGTGGAAGGCAGACAGTTGGGAGACTGTGTGCTCCCGGGGAGGGTCTTTGTCTATTGCAGAGAAGGTTGAGATGAACAAGACATACCTGAACAAATACCAAGTTGATGCCATTGAGAACACAACTTCCATGCATGCAGAAGGACAGTACCAACCACCAAAGGAGCCACACAGAGGTAAGGCCTTAGACTAAAGGGATAAACTAAAGGGATAGAAATACTTACCACATGTCACAACGTCTTCAAAATATCTTTGTTTGTGTTCCTTTAATTACCTTGTGCCGTTTTTCACTGTATTTATGATTTAACCAGCATTAATCACCCATGGGTCACTGAGCCAAAACTCACAGCAGGGAGGTTAGTATGATCTCTCAGAACAGATGTGCCTGCCTGTCACCATAATTACAGATGTGGGGGAAGGGTTTGGGAGAAAGTAGAGCAGTGGAGATAACAGTGTTTTAATACCGTACCAGATAGATAGGCTGAAATGTGCCAGCTTGGTTTTCTGGAGTGTTGTGTAACAGCAGGATATTGGTTCAGTGGGTTTGTACTATTCTTCCACTTGCACGTAGCATCCTTACGTCAATGAAAGTTTAACACGTATCAAATGGGTTTGAGTTCATTATTCTGCAACAGTATGTGTTTTTGTATAGATTTACCTTCCTACAAAGCCGGTGATTGGGACTCAGCAATCATCACAAAGGACCTTGTGTTAAATTATAGGTAAGACACATTGTCCTCAATCAAGCACATCATTGAATATGGTTGTTAATTTCTACTCAGCTGTGGTAGACCTCTGCCAGAATACAAATCCATGTGAAAGACAAACATCTCGACATTTTAAGATTAAGGCATGCAGATAACATTCCCATGAAAGAGATTACATAAAACAGATTTAAGCTTCTGGCATTCTGTATATTTATTTCTGATTTGTGGGAAGTGTGGTGCAAGATCATCATATTGACTGTCTAATGTTCATTTAATGTTCATGGAAGTAAGCCTTTTGTAAGTTTCGATAGCTGTTAAGACATCAAAACATTTGACATCATCATTCATTCTGAATAGTCGTTATACAAATGCTGTGCTCACGCAGTGTCGTAATTACCGTAATTCCAAGATGACAACACGTGACATTTTACTCATAGCTTTCCATGTCCTTGACTCGGAGTTAGTGCCTAAGTAGCGCCCAAATTAACCTGGCACCAGTCAGGTGGTACAGCTGTCACAGGTCGAATTCGTAGCTCTCAAAACATTCTGAGATTACAAGTTGTAATTATGAGTTATGGACCACGTGAAGGCTTTGGCATTGATTGTGTTGTCATAGAAACACACAATTCAGCTCTGAGTAGAATGTCACGTTTTGTCATCTCAGAATGATGGTAATTGTGATGTGGCGTGAACACAGCTTTACTCAAGAGAGTGTAAAATTTATTTTCTATTTTGGACAGGCCACTGATCTCCACCACTGAAGTAACTCTTAGTCCACGTCATGAACAAGCAAAGCGTCTGTTAGAAAGAGCTCGATTCAAAGCACGTTCTCAAAACCCTAAGAGTGAAACCCCCATCTGCCTTGGCCAAAGAGAGGCCCTGTAAGTCACACTCTCTATTGCCTTTTTGTTGTTCTCTCACATCATGGTTGTCTTTTTAAAGTCATCTACTACTACTTTTTTACTGTGAACAAACCAAAGCAATCCCATAACCCATATCCTGTGATACAAAGAAATATTCATTTAAGCAATTCATTCAGTTGTGTTCCTGTGTTATATAATCACATGTATGGCATATAACATTTGGCAAGCGTTTTATAAATCCTGTCGCATTCAGTTGGAACACAAATAAAAGTTGATGATAAATAAATCAAATCAAAAATGTTAATCTATTTAACTTCAAATCAATATTGCATTTGCTGTTCATTTTCATTCAGGTTTAAATGATAATTATGTAACATTATGCAGTGATGTAACAGAGATGTAATGATACAGATAGTGATTTCAGATCTCCAGGTGTTCTGTAAAAGCTCTTGTATCTGCTTTATAGGGAGGTTTTACCAATCACTGTGTCATCTACACTGCACAGTGCTGTACTTCTTACAACTCAGGAGGAGGTTACTTCACCTCTTCATTCACCAGACAACCGGGGCAGGAACCATGAGCGTGGGGTGCGCTCACGCCGGTATGGCCAGTCGCCCACGCGAGTACGTTTCGAAGACGAGTCAGAAAAGGAGGCTGAGCGGCGATACCTGGAGCGGGTGCGTGAACGTGGGCCAGTGGTGGCTGAGAAATCCCATTCCACCCAAAAGGCAGAACCGGGGTACAACATGCCAGAGGAAAGCATGGGAGCGGCAATAAACTGGGTAAATGTTGGTATCCCTGTGGCCATATTAACCAAGGAGGGAGAGTGTCTGGCTGCCATGGTCCCAAAGGATGAAATTCTCAGGACATGTGAAGCCTGTGGAAGCATCTTGGGACCTGCACAGAACAAAGACTGTCATGCCCAGTCAACACACAGCATTGCAGACTCTCAGGAGAAGGCATCCCCTCGATGGGTCACCCCTGGTCAGTCATGTCGCCGAACCATCCACCCGACCTTCAAGGAAAGTATACTTTTCACTGGAGGAGTCAGCCTGGCAGAAAGTGTGGGGCGGGGAGGTGTAGGAGGTGCAGGAGAGAGCACATCGGCTTTTGGGAAGCTTCGAAGAAGGAGCAGGAAAGGGGAAAGCAGAGGTGAAAGCGGTAGTGGTCCATATGCTCGAAGTCAAGATTTATGGGCCCAGAGAAGGAACTCCAAAACCAGGTCAAGTCTGGAGGATAAAACTACTCGCTCTAAAGTGAAGACACATGCACAAGGTGCAACAGAAACCTCACCTGACCTTGAGAATAAAGATCTCTCCAGCAATGTCAAGGACTCTCCTCCCCATCTCCCCATCAAATCAGCTCTGAAATCAGGTTCCAAGAGTCGGCTGACAGGGCAACGGGTGGTCAAGCTAATGCCCTCGGTTCAGTACCGCCTAATTCACCTTGACCACAAGCTGGATGGGAGCTCCCACCATGAAAACATACAACCTGAAGAGCACCTCACTGTCACTCTCAGTGCCTCCCCTCAGGATCATCCCAACACCTCAGGGCTGACTTCTTGCACCAGACCATCTTCTCTCAGGTATTCCTCATCTGTGCTAACCACAGACCTTCAAGCTCTAACAATATGGGACCCTGCAGGTGACCTTGTCTCAGGTAAGTTTACCTGGAGCAAAGGTTAAATCAGGGTTCCTTAAATTTTGCCCTGGAGGACCAATGCCCTGCAGAGTTTATCTCCAAACCTGATTAAACACACCTGAGCAAGCTAATCAAGGTCTTCAGACCATTAGAAAATCACAGGTAAATGAGTTTGATCAGGGTCGGAGCTAAACTCTGCAGGGCATTGGCCCTCCAAGGCAAGATTTGAGGAACCCTTGGTTTAAATGATGAAATGTGGCATCCCACTAGCTGACTCAAAATAACTAGGTCAGGATGTCACACCTACTGGCAGTTTTTCTGTTGAAACCTTTGTTCTTCTCTTGATGCTTTAAACTAGCTAATGAGACACTGCATCTACATTAGGGATGGGCAACTTTGGTCCTGGAGGGCCACGGTCCAGAAGAGTTTAGCTCCAAATCTAATCAAACACCTGAAGCTAATCAATGTCTTCAAGATCACTAGAAAAATAAAGGCAGGTGTGTTTGATTAGGGCTGGGGCTAAACTCTGCAGGACAGTGGCCTTCCAGGACCGAAGTTGCCCATCCCTGATCTACATGAATAACAGGTTTAAACAACCTGATTCAGAGCCGTCTTCTCGATTCCTCTCTAACAAGGTTTGCTCATTCATTTGTTGTACATCAGGTCACTTGGCAGGTGAGGGTCTCTGCAAGGATCCCAGGAGCACTTGCACAGCACCCGTTCCCTCAGATTGCCGCCCGGCTTTGAGAGCAATGGGTACATCCAAGGCAGAAGACCTGAGGTCAGAACTTCTGAGAGCAGAGCACCGAAAAGCTGAAATACAATGGGATGACAGTGTAGTTTTGTCTAGGTAAACTATTTCTCAAGAGATCCCTTACTTGGAACAATGTGTGATCTTGACTATAGGCTATAGATAACTGCAGTTTTTTATATATCTATGTATATATATTGACAATTCCATTATAAAGTAAACAAAGGTTCCCACAGAGATTAAACTCACCTGATGAAGTGCCCTTAAAGTTACCTAATTAGATAAGTTAAAAATTACCAAAGTAGTAATCCAATATATGGAATGACCACAACTGCAATGGGCAAATCTGCAATCTGTGACTACATCCGCAATGCGCAAATCTGCAATTTGCTGTCTACACTTCATGTGTGCAACTGCAGTTTTGATGAATAGTATGTCACATCTGTTTTCACATCACTCCATTTCCTTGATGAGAGGTAAAACATAATTTGTATTGGTGGTAGTGGTAGTATTGCTTTATGTTGCACACTTTGTAGAAGAGGTCATGAGTTTGGTTGCAGCGAAACTGTGGCGACTGACCCTGCCACTAACTTAGAACCTGGTTACCCAAAAATTACCAACAGTGTGTTTACCCAACACAATGGTTTAGGTAAAAAAAAAAACAAAAAAAAACAACAACAACATCATTTTTAGAATTTAAGATAAACATCTTGTAGTCATTTAAAGGTTTCATTATGGACTTATTCCTTCTATGTGTAGGAAAGCAGGGGAGCGAGAAGGGCGGCCTAAGCTATCTCTCCGTCGCTTTTTCTCATCCATGGGACTGAACAGTATGGGTAAACTGGTGAAGGGAAGCCGGTCCAACAGCATGGAGCACCTGTGTTTCCCCGCTGCCCGGTACAGTTCTGCCTCTCCAAGTCCTACACACAGAGGCCTAGTCCCTTTGAAGAGGACCCCCTCTCTCCAGTCTCTCCACACAGTGAGTTCTTTTCTTTGCGAAAGAGAGTTAAAGAGTCCACCAACTGTAGCACAGTTGCAATATCATGAGAGACCATTTGGACTATATCTCTGGTTTTGTATAATGAAATTGCAAAACATATGTGGCTCATCTGCTGACCACAGTACATCTGCAGACTTACAAAACAGTCTTGTGGACCAAACAGAACAAAATAGACGCAACTGCTTTCTATTTAAAGAGGCAAATTGACATAAGATGCATGTTTACTGAGTTTACTTGCTGAGGAAATAAGATTATAGAAAATTGAACACTAAAGGCTAATTCACACAGTCAGATGCTAACCAACAGTGGCAATGGCGTTTATTGGGTTTTGTCGGATCGGTGTGTTAGCCCTGTCAGTGTCTGTTGCAGTTGGTTGCCGCTTGATTTGCCCGACTGAACATTCGATCGCTGTTTGTCAGGTCGTGAAATGTCTAAGGTAATCTGGTGTTGGTTGGTCTTTGGAGTGTAAATTTGCCTTAAAACCAGTAGGGTGAACATAACAAAACCTGTCTGGGTCATATTTTTCACCCCTAAAATCATAATAAATATGCATTTTATTTGTTAAAATGTTCATGATAATTACCCCCCTCATTCTTATTATATAACCAATAACATAGCCTATTATTTATATGGCAAGATATCTGTGCACCGTGCTATTATTTGTTATATTCTGATGTGACTGAAACCAATAAAGTGCTAAAAAGTAAATAATACAGTAAATAAGTACAGTAAATAATATTTCACAAATTGCAATAATACTTCACAATATTACTGTTTTTACTGATCATTTACTGATCATTTACTGATCATATTATTGATCAAACAAATACAGCCTTTGTCACAAAACGGGTGTTTATTAACAGATTGTCAGGAACACAAGCAATGCAAGCAGGTAAGTTACTGGGTTCAATAAGTAGCAAAGTAACTTAGCTGAAGGTAACAGTCCTTTTAAAGGACAGGGGCAGGAGGGAAGAATGGACGGTAGGCTGACCGATGAAGACTGAAAACTGGATGACCCCGCATCTTTCCTCTGGGCTGTATCCCTCCCAGTCAGCAAGATATTCGAGGTGGCTGCCCTGTTGTTGGGGGTCCAGAATGGTGTTGACTTGGTAAATGTTCTCTTCGTCCTAGTGAGGAGGAAGGTTTGGATGGTTTGGATGTGTTTTCCTGCCGCAATCAGTTATGTGCATACTCAGCCCATGGAAGGTAGCAGCTCCAGGTGTGTTGACGATTATGGCAATATGACTGCAGGTATCTGCATATCTACTGGATCTTGCACTCAGTCTGGCTGTTGGTCTGAGGGTGATATCCTGAAGAGAGACTCACAGAGACACCAAGTAGCTGGAATAAGGCATGCTATACTCTGGAAATTAACTGAGAACCTCTGTCTGAGACAATATCCTCAGGAAACCTGAAGTGCCAGAACACATACTGGAGATGGCACAGACTGAGCAAACCCTGATGAATCGGTAGACATCCTGGGCCATATTGGGCCACCAGTACCAGTTGCTGATGAGTGAGAGGATTTGCTGGCTGCCTGGGTGTCCAGAGCATAGAGACGTGTGTACTGGGTCCATGAGGGATAAGTAGAGAGCTGTTGGTACACAGAGATTTCCCTTAGAATCTCCCAGTGGAGCAGAATCTGATTGTGTGGCTTCTGCGATCTGGTCATCTAAGGACCACTGAATGGAACTGAAGATGATGGCTGGAGAGAGAATGGATTCTGGAGGTAAGCAATCAGGATATGGGTTGTGTATATGGGAAAGAGCATCAGCTTTTTGGTTCTTGTGTCTAGGTCTATAGAATTCTGTAAAGTTCAAGCGGGTGAAAAAGAGTGCCCATTGTGTATGGCAAGGATTCGGTCTCTCTGCTTCACAAAGATACTCCAAGTTTCTATGGTCTGTGATAACTTCAAACGGGTGTTTGGCTCCCGCCATCCAGTGTCTGCATTCCTCAAGAGCCAGTTTGATTGCCAGTAGTTTGTGGTTATCAATATTGTAGTTGCACTCTGCCGGAGACAGTTTCTTGAAACAGAAGGAACATGGATGGAGTATAGGCGGCTCACCAGGCTACTGGGACAGAACACACCTGAGGAGTGTTGTGGCTAGCCCTTATCTGCTTGGACATTCCTCTGGTCCATCTGGATGCCATGCTCATTGATGACACATATCCGAAGAAATGGATGGAGTCCTGGTGGAACTCGCACTTCTCAAGCTTCAGATACAGATGGTACTCGCTGAGCTTCTGAAGGACCTGTGTTAAATGGTGGTGATGTTCGGCCAGGTTTCGGGAGTAAATCAGGATGCCAATATAGATGATGATGAACCAGCAGAGGTACTCCCAGAACACCTCATTAATGAATCCTTGGAATACGGAGGATGAGTTAGCATAACCAACCCATCCCATCACCCATACGGCATAACCAAGTTATCGAAGTGGCCTGAAGGTGTTACAAAGTTAGTCTTACTCTCATCACCCTCACATATCTGGATGAGGTTATAGGCGCTCCACAGGTCCAAAATGGAGGAGATGTAGGCTCTACGTAATTGTTTCAAGGCTTTCCGGGACCAGAAGAGGGGGGCTAACAGGTAACAGTATTTAACGGTCTGTGATTTGACAGCATGATAATTGATGCAAGGCTTCAAACCTCTATCCTTCTTTGCCACAAAGAAGAAGCTTGAAGCGGCAGGGGAAGTTGATGGTTGGATGAACTTCTGCTTGACAGTCTCCTTTGTGTACTCCTCCATGGCCTTCTGCTCCGGGATGAACAGGGCATATACTTTCCCTTTAGATAAGGTTACTCCAGGCAGCAGGTCAATGGCACAGTCCCATGGCCAGTGTGGTGGTAGTTTTGTTGCCAGTTGCTTACTGAAAGGATGGTAGGCTGAACACGAAAGACTGAAGCCTGGACATATAAACAGGTCAGTATCGCAACTGTGGAGTGACTGGTGAGTGCTTATGTAGAAGTAGAATGAGCTGGTGCAGGTGATCAGAATTCAGGGGGTTGTAACAGGGCGAGTGGAGCTGAGAGGTCTGACTCTGTGACAGCCTTGGTGAGAACAAGAGACTTTTTCAAAAACATTTTTTTCTGAACAAAAAAATCTTGCTGAACCATAGTTTTGATTATGAGGTGAAATATGACATGTTTTCATGAGATCCATTTTGTAATAAAAGTACTTAGTGACACCAAAAAAGATTTTAGGTGTGTTAACATTCTAAACTATAATGTCCATGTAATTAAACACAGTAAAATCCAAGACAAATCAAATTCTTGGTTTATGTTAGTGTATATTTTAAAAATTCTGTGTTAAGTTGTGATGTTGCTCTTTGCCACCAGGAGTCTCCTTTGGCTCAGTTACGTAAAGCATCTTCTGTCCAGAGCCTACAGTCCCCAAAGAGGAAGTTTGAACGTTCCACTATTTTAGGAGAGTTACCACTGCCACTGAGTTTGGCACCAAGGTGTGTAATATTGCATGTGATAAAGTCTCAATGTTAGCACTAAAGACTTACTCCTCAGCTATGTGATCTCTTGATTCTGCTTTAAAACCATACTAGATATGTCAGACCCCAGTTCTGATTGGGATGTTAATATATGTTTTTCAGGGAGCTTCAGAAGGAAGAAAACATAGAGGAGTCACTAGAGGATTCCCGAGGAGCAGGTCCACTAGGGCGGCTGGTGCAGGCCTTTCCTGATGGGACTTTACTGATAGAACTTACCAGACCTGCCAACAATGGACCCTTTGGCTTTGTCATCTCCAGGGGAAAAGGAAGACCTGACTCAGGTTACACTTCTAGTTCCCCCACTTTTGCCTCCATTCATCAAATATTTTAAAGTTACATTATCAAAATCATTTATGGTTGTTTTATAGGTATATATGTGGAACGGGTTGGAGACAGTACTACAGAGAACATGTACACTGGACTTATGGGCGTTGGAGATGAGATTATAGAAGTCAATGGGGAAATTGTTGCTGGACTGACCCTAGATCAGGTTACACGCCTCATGACCCGTGACAGCAAAGCCAAGATCCGGATTCTTCCACATTCCTGGATCAAGCACTAATGGGCAAAATACAGACGATGGAATTATGAAGATAAGATCACAAATAAGGAAAAGTTTACAAAGTGCTTTTAGACAGTAGTGTTCTCCAGTCATGGGTTAAGAAATCTAGAATGGCTTGTGCAATGCATTGTTTGCAAAGAAATAAGAAATAAAAACATCTAAAACTTGTGGGGTTTTAGTAATTTACTAATTCTCACATCATTTACTCACCCTCATGTCATTCCGATCCCACATGACCTTCTTTCTTCTGTGGAACACAATAAGAAGACATTTTGAAGAATACACCAGACAGAACCATACGGTACAAATAAATAAATAAACAAATAAAATAAAGATAAAAAAAAAAAAAAAAACACAGAAGAATGATAATCTTTTGTTTGATGACAGATGATGACATAAGGTTTGACCACATTAGTAAATAATGACAGAATTTTCTTTTTTTTTTTAACCATGACTTTAAAGGTAATTAGTAATTACCTGACTGACTATGACTATGCTGTTAAGTCCATATTATTTAACACATGACTAAAATATGAATACTTAGGACAGTGTACAAAAATATTAAGAATAATTTTATTGCATGAAACATACTTTTAAAGACTTGTCACTTTCTCCATCTGCTGGTCAATCCTCAGTAATGCAACTTTTTGAATACACCTTGAGCCACTGTCATATTATATGGGGGCAAGTTGTCAATTTGGGAACCTGCTGTTTATTTAAAGTGTTTTTTTTTTTTTTTTTTGTTTTAACATTTACACACTAAAACATTCAAACCGTATTAGACATTAAACTTTATAATGTATAAATATATAATATATATAAGCAAAAATATATAAAAGGTACCATTTAAAAAACATGCAAAATCATTTTTATTTCCAATAAAAATGCTTTTTTTTAATGCTATTTTAAATATCTTCCTTCAAATTTATTTTTACATTTTAACTAAAGGGTTGAATTAACATTAAGAACAAAAAATAAATTAATAAATGGACACCTATTATCAGTTTATCCAATAAATTGCACTGCTAAATGTTTTATCTTTGCTGTGTGCTTTTATTTATTCATTTATTTGCATCCAAGTTTATGTTTTCTTTTACAGTCCTTTCACTGAAATGAGTGTAATAGCATTGCATATAGGCTAAGCAAACTCCGTCCTCCCCATTCAGTGTGTCTTCACCTCTCTCATCGGTATCCTATAGTACAGGATACTTGTGCACATTCAGACACTATGACGGACCTGGGAGCATCTGGAAAGCTTCTGCTTGGACTGTTACTGTTAGAGACGTGGATTGGCTTTATTCATACATTCATTGACCTGGAGCCTGTCCTGCATGAAACACCTCTACTCAAGCCTAAAGTAGTCATTGCAATTTTGGCCCGTAACAGTGAACACAGTCTTCCTTATTTTCTGGGATGTATCGAGAGACTGGATTATCCCAAGGACCGCATTTCTATCTGGTAAGCTTTGTGTGTGTGTCATGTTCATGGAATATATCCTTTCAAATACTTTGCAAATGTAAATTTCAAAATAATTTTCTATGAAAAATAATTTCTAACAGTTTTTTTAATAGGAAGATGTATCAAGCTAAATGGACATATCATGGTAACACTTTATGAAAACATTAATATCAGCCCTCATTATTATATTTACAAACTTAACAGGACATTGTATAGATAGTTTGATATTGCCTTAAACTTTGATGAATGCATTTTTATATCTGAAAGTTACCATTAAGTGTTAGTACTATTATCACACAGTCTAAGATATATAATACATGTGTCAGTGGTTTTGTATTTGACCACACATTAAAGTAAGCTCTGGGCTTTAAATTACATCAGTCTGAAATATCCGGGAAAGCTTGAAAAGTAAATATAACAGTGAAGTGAAAGAATGTGTGAATGGGCAAAAGTAACGAAGGAGAAAACGCAGGGAGTTAATTCATGTGTAAAAGTTCTTTAGAATATTTCTATTGAATTTTATGTGTTGTTTCTCCTTTTGTTTGCATAATGTATTTGAGCATTTTATTTTTTTAATGCTAAATCTCCTGTGAACCTTGTAAATCTGTTTGTTTACCTATCCGGGAAAGCTTGAAGTAAATATGGGCAAAAGGTGAAACGAAGAAAGTGCAGGGAGTTGTAAAAATGGCAAAAATGTGACCAATAATAATACAAATAAAATAATAATAAAATAATAATTTTAGTTTTATTTGTATAATATTTTTTTTTTATTTCTAATTATATATTTCATTAATAATTAAGTCATCAATAATTGTTTTAAAATCAAATAAATTAACAAAATAAATTAATACAAATATTTATTTATTATTTAACTTATTTTTATTAATTTTATGAATTCACTGATTCTTTCTTTTCTTTCTTTTTATTTTATTTTATTTTTTACTTCTGTGCACCATTTTGAAAACAAAAGCACAATAATGTAATTATTTTAAGTCTATCATTTGCCCTTTTTATTTCAAACTATTAATGGGAATGATAAAACAAGGTTTGAGATTTGGTTCATGTAGCTCACATGCTTAAGATCTGACAATTTTGGGCACTGACTGCCGTTGAAAAGTTGGGGGTCAATATGATTTTTTATTGTTTTTGAAAGAAAAAAAAAAAAAAAAAAAAAAAAAAAAAAAAAAAAAAAATATATATATATATATATATATTTATTTATTTTTTTTTAATACATTTTAAAATGTGACATATTCCTGTAATGGTAAAGCTGAATTTGTTGAACTTTTTTTTTATTCAGGAATACAAGGTTCAAACAACATTTATTTGAAATAGTAATCTTCTGTAACATCATCAGTGTCTTCATCTGATCAATTTAATGCATCCTTGCTGAATAAAAGTTTTTTTTTTTTTTTTTAATCTTACTGTCTCCAAACTTTTGAACAGTAGCGTATATAAATGTTTTGTATGGCAAGATGATGAAAAGAAAAAATGCACCATGGGCTAATTCTGGTCCTAACATGGACGTTCTGTTTGTCAGGGCTGCTACCGACCACAATATTGACAACACCACTGCAATGTTGCATGAATGGCTCTCTAGAGTGGAGCGTTTGTATCATTCAGTGCATCTGCAAACCATGGAGGAGGAAGAGAGGTGAAAACACATTACATTAAATTAGATTTCAAAGTACTATCCACCTTTTTCTTTTAAGAGTGGACGTGGCCATTCATACATTTTATGGGTCTGGCTTCCAGTCTCATCCACAACCAGCTATTTTTAGCTGTACAAAGCAGCGTGTTTTGCTGCTTGATATTGCAAATTGGTGTCATACCATTTAATGTTTTAGCTTAATTATGAGCACACTGGTTTGTAGCGCAAACAGTTTTACCATTTACTGCACGCTGTTATTCTTCTCATTATTTCCCTATAGTGGCTAATGAATTGGAAGTCTCAACCATAGGCTTACTTCCGCATTGAAGAAAAAGGTGGCTATCTCTCTACCATATAGTCTCTACCATAAGTCGCAAACTTTTAATGTTGTACAGAATCGATATATAGTCACCAAACGGGTCTGTATTAAGCATTTAGTTCTCGTTCAATTTATTTTTATAGTTATGTGGATGAATTGGGCCCTAAGCACTGGATGGAGTCTCGGTTCACCCATGTGATGAAGCTGAGGCAGTCTGCACTCACATCGGCCAGGGCTCAGTGGGCAGACTACATCCTGGTGAGATTTTACTGATTTTAGGTCAGCTTCCTGATGTGTGTTACAACTGTATTATCATATTGTATTTAACTATTTTAGTTCTCAGATTTTTAATGAGAATATGGTGTTACAAACCTGCTAAAATCTGTGCCCACACTAAAATTGATTTTAATTATGTGAATACCATTATTTCCAACCTATACTGTATCATATTTCATATGCAAACTTCTATGCCTTCTAAAATATCAACATGATCAAAACTTTGCGGAAAAGTCTGTTGTACACAGTCTAATGCATGCCTTCTGTCATCTGATTCATTCTAATTAACAAGATAACTCATCAGTACTGGTATATGGCAACACCCCTGAGTTGAATGTTCATTTTGTATGATTATTGAAATATTTTGTCCTATAGTTTGCAGACAGTGATAACCTGCTGACAAACACACGAGTGCTGAATCAACTGATTGCTGAAAATCGGACACTGGTTGCTCCAATGCTAGAGTCAAGAACACTCTATTCAAACTTTTGGTGTGGAATGACCTCACAGGTACAGGACACTACAGTATTCACTACGATTACTTGGATTTATTCGCATATGAATGCAGGAGACCGGTATGGAGATGTATCATTCTGAAAGGCATTGCAAGTTAATGCAAAGACCCTTTGTCTTGGTTCTTATGACATGAAGAAAACAATATTACCCATGATTCTGTACAGAAATGGGTACCAACTGGAGAATAAAAAAAAAATGTGTGTATGCATATTTTGCAAAACAGCATATATAGTATTATATTATCCACTGTTTTTATTCTGATTGTCATTTGCAATGCTTCATGTGACTGCAGTTCTCTCCCTCACTAAACCCGTTAGGGTACACTATGTTGAATCTTTGTCCTTTTTGTCTGATTTTCAAATTCTGGTTTGCTTTAAATCAAAGTCTGTAATGGGATTCACCTCGTGGGTGGTTGGTTTGCTTGCTTCATGGCTTATAGTTCTTTCATGAAGATATTTTAAAAATCACTATGTCAAAAATGATTAGGAAAAATACTAACCAAAACTGCTGAATAAGTGAACGAGCACTGTTTGCACTGACCAGACTCACTTATAACAATTTAAGTGTGATTAATGTAATCAATGCTATATTGTGTTTTGCTCTTCAAAACAAAACTGATAATGAATATAGAGGGTTTGCACTTACATCACGGTTTGGTCAGTTACCCTGTCATACTGGAGATACTCGGACATAAACAACAGCATGGACTGCATGGTAAATGTACTACTGAATATGTTGCTCTGCTAATTTATGCTGTCTAAACCACAGAAAAAAAAACATGTAATAGCTTCTATATCATATAGAGAAGGACTTAGTATAAGCAGGAAAGGGCGCTATATTTTGACAAACAAAAGTTAACAGGTGGTAAAGATAGGTTCGAGCAGTTTTAATTAAGATATTAACCTAATATTTCACCTGCCTGATCGGAAATAATAACAAACAAATGTTGTCAAGATTCTTGCCCTGGAAATCCTGGTTCAGTCTGGCCAACCACAAATGCCTTCTTTCTTCAGACAGTCTTTTGCACACTTCTCCTTGATTTGTTATAAGTTTTGGCAGTCTGTAGTACTCCAAATGTTTTTCCCGGTCCGTCCGATTAGTACAGCCCAAAACATGACAATAATTGACCATTTTCAGCAGTAACAATCAGCAAAATTGGCGAGTTCCATTCGATTCAATGGCATTGTTACGTTTTGTACCGCCGATTGGTGACGCCTCTTTAAAACACTCTGTAGGCTAAAGCCCACTGTATTGATTAAATAATTCAGGGTTTATTGTACATACATGCACTGTATTAAGCAGCACACATGCTATTTAATTAAAAGTGTTTCTTATTACTACATGTACATTTCAAATATTTGTTTATTTGTCAAGTATTGCATCTAATCCACTTAGTCTGCGATGAAGTAGGTAAAAACGCTCGTTCTTCACTATGGAAAGTGTCCGAACCGTCGAACACACTTCTCTTTGTAAGCAGTTCAGTAAACAAGTTAATACTGAGTAACTTACATTTTCGGCAGGTTCCGCTGTTTATTTTGGCCCATCAATGAAAACAGATGGGAGCCAAAGCAGAAACGAGTGTCACACAGAAACGTTTTGCTCCTGACTGAGTTCCTCCTTATAATGTTTTTGAAGAATCATTTGAAGGAACGATTAGTGACTCACTCATAATACAGCCACTTGTCGCCACCTACAGGCGTATCAGTGTAACCTGCAGAAGAGATACGGCGCTAGCTGTAGTAAATAAATTTAATATAAATTCTTGACAAACAATACCTAATACCTTATTTTTATGAGACTCCTTTTTGTTTGCATATGTATTTGAGCATTTTATTTTTCTTGCACTACTAAATCTCTAGTGCATATTGAAAATCCGTTTGTTTATTTATTTATTTATTTATTTATTTATTTATTTTTTCCTGCAGGGGTATTATAAGCGAACACCACATTATGTACCCATTCGAAACTGGAAGCGTACTGATTGCCACCCGGTTCCCATGATTCACTCCACAATGCTGATAGACTTGCGGCGTAGTGCTAGTGCAGCCCTGGCCTTTTACCCTGTGCACCATTACTATCTTTGGTCCTTGGATGATATCATGGCTTTTGCATTTTCTGCAAGACAAGCAGGTAACAATTACATTATACTTGATCTAATGTATGCAAGTATGCCTAATTAAAGAAGAGCCTATAGGTTGCTGTTGTATGTTTCATATTTGATTTAATGTTTTAGCTGTATTTCAACTTAATGCACTATGACTTAAAACATTTTACACAGTGAAGTGCTTTACTCATTCTGATCATTACTGTTTACATATGTGTGAGATGTTGAGATGTTGTATTATTCTCTTTATAGGTGTGCAGATGTTCATATGTAACAAAGAGCATTATGGGTACCTGCCACTGCCTTTGAATACAAAGCAGACTCTGGAGGAGGAGGTGGAGAGCTTCAGCCACACTGTCACAGAGGCACTGAGTGTGTATCACTAAATCTGCTTAATCACAAATCAATGTGAAAAACTGACAAGGGTTTTTACAGGTCACTCACAAAGCTGAGGGACTTTCTGGTGATGTAGGTCTATAGTAAATGAGTGCTGAGGTGATGTTAAATACAGTATTAGTATATTTGTGAGTGGGCCATATATTCACCACTTCCTTTTCTACCTCTGTGTCTCTACCCAGCTAACACAAACACTTCACTGTATGCCTTTCTATACAGTTTTCACAGGAAAGAGAGAATTTTCACTCCTTTGTGACATCTCTCACACATTCTCTCTGTTCTTTCTGACCCTGTCATTAGATTAGCTTGACTTTGTTTTGAAATCTTAACGTTAAAAGAGTTCATTGTGCACAGTGTGTTTACAGTATGTGTGTGTGTTTGTTCACTTCTCACTGCTGTGTGTGTGCACTTGTGATGGGTTAAATGCAGAGCACCAATTTCGAGTATGGGTCACCATACTTACTTACTCTAAAAACATAGTGTAAGTTTCAGAACTAAAGATGACAATAGCTAACAATAAAATTAACAATAAAATGTTGTGCTTTTCCAACAGCTCTGCATATTTTTCTCACATATTCCAGCAAACAAGCTCAAAATTACTTTATTTCTCACAAAAGGTACCTGCTTGTTTCATCCTAACAGATCCTAACAGTCTGTAGCACATTTAGCATGGGACCCCAGGGAAAAATAAATATACTAAAAATGTATTTAAAATACATTTATTTCATGCTAAGGATACTACAAATACATTTACATATTACCTACTTAATAAAAATTAACTACACTACATTATTACAATTACATAACAACAGCTTTTTTATTTAATGCAGTTTAATTGTGTGGAAGTAGTGGTGAAGTCCAACTAAAGATATACTTAAGTATATTTGATTGTGCTAAAGTGGAACTATTGCAAGCATACTTTAGGTACACTTTAAATATTTTGCGTTTCAAATCATATTTTAGGCCTAATATCAACAACAAAAAAAATTATATCAGTAAAGTCTCGAGAGGTATGTCAGTAAATATGTTAGTAGACTTGAACTAGCATATTAAAAATGCATTTCAAATCTATTACTTTTTTACTAGGGTAGTTTTGTGGTTGTATCAAAGCTTAATATATTTTCCCTCAGAGAGGCAGTTATTGAAGAATGTGGCAGTTAAAAACCACCATAGTGGACCTGTTACATCCGCTCCAGGCTCCACCCTCACTACAACACAACGCTCACAATCACCCGAGTTCTGATCACCAGCACCTGACAGCTATCATCTCACCAATCAAGCACCACATAAAAGCACACACCACTCTGCATTCACTGTCCAAGCTCGACTATTCGAAGTGGACTCGCTATTCTCAGCATATTACCTGTTATACTTACCTGTTGTGAACTTACCTGTGCTCTCCTTGTCAGATCCTCGTTCTCCTCCAGATTCCCATTGATCGTCTTCCTCGTGGCGTCCTGTGAGTTGTGGTGTGTGGTTGTGGTGTTCGTCATTGGCTTCGTCTCCATCCGATCATCTGTGTGTACAACGGAAATAAGACTGGTTACAATCTCATTCTGCGCTCTCAAACTCTATCAAGATTGTCTACTTACCTCTTCTTCTCACCCTGTCTGTTGAACTCATTACAATAAACTGTTATTGCGTTTACTTACCATCTGTGTCCCGTCCGCTTCATAACAGAAGCTTGGACAAACCGTATAATGAGTTCATCTGATCCTTTCCAGGAACTTGTGGATTCAGTTCGCCAAGCAATTCTCGCCACATCACCATCACCAACGGCACCTAATCCACCACCATCACCAGCACCCTCACCGACTGTCAACAATGCTTCTTCGCCTCTCTCTGTCGTATGTCCCATGGTGCGCACGACGCCCTTCTCTGGTGCGGCGGGAGATTGCAAGGGATTTCTTCTCCAGTGCTCCATCACGTTCGCCACATATCCTCATGTGTTTAATTCTGATTCCTCAAAAATCGGATATCTGATCTCTTGTCTCACAGGCACAGCACTAAGGTGGGCGGAATCGATCTGGAATCAAGCGGGACCTCCCGTAAGATCGTATACTGCATTTACCCACCATTTCCTGGAGGTATTTGGACGAGTAGATCAGGAAACATCTGCGGGTGAGGAATTATACCATTTTCGTCAAGGCACACTCAGTATTCAAGAATATTCTGTGAGATTCCGTACTTTAGCAGCATCCAGCGGCTGGAATGAAAGTGCATTGCTGACTACATATCGTCAAGGACTCGAACCGAACCTCCGAATGATGTTGGCGCCTCACGATGATTCCATGGGACTCGAACGCTTCATTCAAATGACCATACGTTGCGCCACCCGCATCTCATCATATTCAAACTCATCTATGAGCACTGGAGGCGCATCTCCTAGCCCACCAGCGGACCACAGCCCTCCAGAACAGCTCCCCGAACCCATGCAAGTGGATTCTCGCCGCTTAACCCATCAAGAACGTCAACGACGCTTATCAATGGGTCTATGTCTGTATTGTGGGCAATCTAGTCATCAGATTCGGGACTGCCCCACACGTCCTGAACGTCCATTGGTGAGTACCATCCTCCCTATGTACAAGAAGTTGAATCCATTCACTTCCAATGTCATTCTTACTGCAAATGATGTCTCCTTCACTGTGGCAGCCCTCATCGATTCCGGGTCTGCGGGGAACTTCATCTCCGGTGCCCTTGCGCAACGCCTTGGTCTTCAAACCACGCCTACCGAAGTAAGATACCATGTTCAATCCGTAACTGGACAGTCACTCTCCAAGAAGGATGTTAAACGTCGCGCTGGACCGATTCATCTACAAATAGGGCAATGTCATGAGGAAGAGATCTGGCTGTTGGTTCTGGAGGGTTCCACCATCGACGTGCTCCTAGGGCGTCCGTGGCTGGCGAGGCACAATCCCATCCTATCTTGGGGCTCAGGAGAAATATTGAAGTGGGGCGATTACCTGTTGGCCTGAATGTTTCCCAAAACTTCCACTTCGTTCCACTGTTTCTATCTCCATGTGTTCCACGACCATCGAAAGCCCCGTTAAAAAACAATCTGTTAATATTCCTCCTTGTTATTCTTCATTCCAGGACGTGTTTTGCCCCAAGAGAGCTGCCCGCCTGCCACCACATCGACCATGGGACTGCGCCATAGATCTGCTCCCGGATGCCCCTGTGCCCCAAGGACGAATCTTTCCACTCTCTATTCCCGAAACAAAGGCTATGGAGGAGTATATTCAGGAAGCCTTACAACCAGGATATATCCGTCCTTCAACTTCCCCTGCTGCATCCAGCTTCTTCTTCATCGCAAAAAAGGATGGTGGCCTACGTCCTTGTACAGATTACCGAGCTCTCAATGAAGGTACAGTCAAATTCAAATATCCACTTCCACTCGTCCCCGCTGCTATTGAAAAACTCAGAGGAGCCAAAGTATTCACCAAACTTGATCTACGAAGTGCGTATAATTTGATTCGTATACGCAAAGGGGACGAGTGGAAAACTGCTTTATCACCCCTACTGGTCATTATGAATACAGGGTGATGCCGTATGGACTCGTCAATGCACCATCTGTGTTCCAGAACTTCATGCATGAGATTTTCCGAG
Source organism: Cirrhinus mrigala (assembly GCA_036247105.1). NCBI lineage: Eukaryota > Metazoa > Chordata > Actinopteri > Cypriniformes > Cyprinidae > Cirrhinus > Cirrhinus mrigala. The sequence continues at coordinate 5,673,054 of CM070008.1, read as the reverse complement.
ATTACCTTCACCAGTTCATGATCATCTACATAGATGACCTCCTGATTTACTCCACTAACCTATCTGAGCATCACCAACAGGTCACTAAAGTACTCCAACGTCTCCGAGAGCATCATCTGTACCTAAAAGCCGAGAAATGCACTTTTCATCAATCCTCTGTACAGTTTCTGGGATACCACATCGATCACACCGGCGTCAAGATGGATGAGAGCAAGGTTGAAGCCATCGTCAACTGGCCAACTCCCACTACAGTTAAGACACTCCAGAAATTCCTGGGGTTTTCAAATTTCTATCGACGTTTCATTGATAATTACAGTACCATAGCCAGTCCATTAACCTCTATGCTGAAAGGTAAGCCCAAAACTCTGACCTGGACACCCGAAGCAACTCAAGCTTTTCAACAGCTCAAACACTCCTTTATATCAGCCCCCATTCTCACTCATCCGGATCCACAACTCCCTTTCGTTGTCGAAGTAGATGCTTCTACCACGGGGGTAGGAGCCGTACTTTCACAACAACAGCAGCAGGGGAAGTCAACCGAACTCCATCCATGTGCCTACTATTCTAAGAAGCTCAGTCCGGCGGAGCGTAACTATGACATCGGGAACAGAGAACTGTTGGCCATCAAGCTGGCACTGGAGGAATGGCGCCACTGGCTGGAGGGGTCCATACATCCATTTCAGGTATTAACAGATCATAAAAACCTACAGTATTTACGTGATGCCAAACGTCTAACCCCTCGAAGACCGTTGGGCACTGTTCTTCACTAGATTCCAGTTTTCCATTTCCTACAGACCCGGAGCCAAGAATGTCAGAGCCGATGCACTGTCACGCATTCATTCCACGGAAGAGACACAAGAACCCATTGAACCCATTCTGTCGGAGAAAATCTTTGTGAATCCCATCCAATGGACGACCCCTCCAGTCGCCTCAGATCCAGCCCCTGAAGCTCCGCCGGACTGTCCTCCACACCGAAGGTTTGTTCCACCTGATGAACGCATACCATTAATCCACTCCTCTCATACCTCACTGGGCACAGGGCATCCTGGGACCAACAGAACCCTCTCACTCCTGCAAGATCGGTTTTGGTGGCCTAGGATGGAACAGGACATGCAGAGGTACGTGAGAGGGTGTCGGGAATGTGCAATGTCAAAGTCTCCTCGTCATCTTCCCTCAGGAAAACTGGTACCACTTCCCGTGCCTAACCGCCCCTGGTCACACCTAGGGGTCGATTTCATAACGGATCTCCCTCCATCAGAAGGTAATACCTGCATCCTGGTCATAGTGGATAGATTTTCTAAGTTCTGTCGATTAATTCCACTCCAAGGTTTACCTACAGCATGGAACACAGCAAAACTTCTGTTTGATCAGGTATTCCGTTCATATGGTTTACCTGAAGATATTGTTTCAGATAGAGGACCGCAATTTATCTCCAGAGTGTGGAAAGCTTTCTTCCGTCTCCTAGGTGTGACCGTCAGCCTCTCCTCAGGCTACCACCCACAGACCAATGGACAAACGGAACGAAAGATCCAAGAGGTGGGGCGGTTCCTCCGTACCTTCTGCACAAGCCACCAAGACACCTGGAACCAGTTCCTGGGCTGGGCCGAGTATGCACAGAACTCTCTTCGTCAAGCCACCACCGGACTCACTCCATTCCAGTGCATACTCAGATTCCAGCCCCCACTCTTCCCTTGGACAGGAGAACCCTCGGATGTTCCGTCAGTAGATCACTGGTTCCGGGAGAGTGAGAGGGTCTGGGACGAGGCACACCAACATCTCCAAAGGGCAGTGCGTAGGCAGGTAGCCACAGCTGATCGTCGCCGTTCCGATGCTCCTACCTTTCAAGTCGGACAAAAGGTATGGTTATCTACAAGAGACATTCGTCTACGCCTGCCCTGTAAGAAGTTGAGTCCCAGGTTTGTTGGTCCCTTCACCATCACGGAGCAGATCAACCCAGTCACGTACCGTTTACAACTACCTGCACACTACAGAATCCACCCTACCTTCCATGTGTCACTGTTGAAACCTCACTATGACTCTCTTCTTCCCACAGAGCCTGGCCGTGAAGAACCCCCTCCTCCAATGATCACTGAAGAAGGAACCATATACACGGTCAAAGAAATCCTGAATTCCCGGCGTCGAGGTGGTAGGCTACAATATTTCGTGGACTGGGAGGGTTACGGTCCAGAAGAGAGGTCCTGGGTGTCTCGTGAGGATATCTTAGACCCAACGCTGTTGACAGATTTTCATCAGAATCACCCAGATCGTCCAGCACCTCGGAACAGAGGTAGACCACCACGACGTCAGAGGGGCCCGGCCTCGGGAGAGGGCCCAGGAGGGGGCCCTGGAGGAGGGGGTAATGTTACATCCGCGCCAGGCTCCACCCTCACTACAACACAACGCTCACAATCACCCGAGTTCTGATCACCAGCACCTGACAGCTATCATCTCATCAATCAAGCACCACATAAAAGCACACACCACTCTGCATTCACTGTCCAAGCTCGACTATTCGAAGTGGACTCGCTATTCTCAGCATATTACCTGTTATACTTACCTGTTGTGAACTTACCTGTGCTCTCCTTGTCAGATCCTCGTTCTCCTCCAGATTCCCATTGATCGTCTTCCTCGTGGCGTCCTGTGAGTTGTGGTGTGTGGTTGTGGTGTTCGTCATTGGCTTCGTCTCCATCCGATCATCTGTGTGTACAACGGAAATAAGACTGGTTACAATCTCATTCTGTGCTCTCAAACTCTATCAAGATTGTCTACTTACCTCTTCTTCTCACCCTGTCTGTTGAACTCATTACAATAAACTGTTATTGCGTTTACTTACCATCTGTGTCCCGTCCGCTTCATAACAGGACCTAATAGCAAACCCACAAACCAGTTTGTGATCACAGCCAGTGAAAGCATTAAGTGCTCATTTCATATTCAAATGGAAAGTTGGCGCAAAAATGATTAACCATGTGGACAACTGGACCAATTCTAACATTCAATTAAATGATTTTGAATTATCATTCAAAATATATTATCCAATCAACACCTATTTTTATTCACAACTTTCTTTAAATAATTCACTAACACCTTAGTAAAAAAGTAATAGATTTAAAATGCATATATTTTATACTAAGTATAGTTCAAGTCTATTAACATATTTACTAACAAATCATGTGAGACTTCAAATTCAAATTCAAATTTATTTGTATAGCGCTTTTCACGATACATATCGTTGCAAAGCAGCTTTACACCAAATTGACATTTTTACAATATATGTAGTAGTAGCTTGATGTACATATGGCAGAGATGTGTGGTAAAGATCAATTAATGACGTAATCAAACAGACAAAGAACACTATAAATTAGTAGCAGAATTCGGTAGTGCTGTATGTTTTCAGGGTTGGCATCATCTGAAGTCCTCTGTGGGGTTGGCATCATCTCTTCTTAAGTGTTCTGGATCCACACTGGAGCTTGTGAATTCCTAGTTACCATGGGATGTCAATCCCATGGCAAAAACAGAGAACAAATAGGAACATAATTAGCGTAGCTGCTGTTCAAACTAAGAAAAGGAAGGTTTGTTAAACCAGAGCTAAAAGATTAATAATGAACATTTGATCAGATATAGCTGCAGGAAAAGTTTATGAGATGCATTATTTGAATGCTTGGCTAAAAAGATGTGTCTTTAATCTAGATTTAAACAGAGAGAGTGTGTCTGAACCCCGAACGTTATCTGGAAGGCTGTTCCAGAGTTTGGGTGCCAAATGTGAAAAAGCTCTACCTCCTTTAGTGGACTTTGCTATCCTAGGTACTACCAACAGTCCAGAGTTTTGCGACCTTAGGGAGCGTGATGGATTGTAGCGTGGTAGAAGACTAGTTAGGTACGCAGGAGCTAAACCGTTAAGTGCCTTATAGGTAAGAAGTGCTATTTTGTAGCTGATGCGGAACCTAATAGGTAGCCAGTGCAGAGACTTTAAAATTGGGGTAATATGATCATATTTTCTTGACCTGGTAAGGACTCTAGCAGCTGCATTTTGGACTATCTGTAGCTTGTTTATTGAAGATGCAGGACAACCACCTAGTAGTGCATTACAATAGTCCAGTCTAGAGGTCATGAATGCGTGAACTAGCTTTTCTGCATCAGAAACAGGTAACATGTTTCGCAGCTTGGCAATGTTTCTAAGATGGAAGAATGCTGTTTTTGTAACATGAGAAATATGATTTTCAAAAGACAAGTTGCTGTCTAATATAACACCCAGGCTTTTGACTGTAGTGGAAGTAACAGTACATCCGTCTAGTTGTAAATTGTAAGTCAAAAGATTCTGTGTATTGTTTTTAGGTCCAATAAGTAATATCTCTGTCTTATCTGAATTTAATAGCAGAAAATTGTTGGTCATCCAATCTTTTACATTTTTAACACACTCTGTTAACTTCGATAATTCAGAAGTGTCATCTGGTCTTGTTGAGATATATAGTTGAGTATCATCAGCATAACAATGGAAACCAATCCCGTGTTTTCTAATAATATTACCAAGGGGCAGCAAGTATATTGAAAATAGTAGAGGACCTAGAACAGATCCTTGTGGCACTCCATACTTTACTGGTGATAACTGAGATGACTCCCCATTTAAATAAACAAAGTGGTAGCGATCAGACAGGTAGGATCTAAACCATTTTAAAGCCTGCCCTTGGATACCTGCATAATTTTGTAGTCGATCTATTAGTATGTCATGATCTATAGTGTCGAACGCAGCACTAAGATCAAGTAAAACTAGCAGTGAGATGCAGCCTTGGTCTGATGCAAGAAGCAAGTCATTAGTGATTTTAACAAGTGCAGTTTCTGTGCTGTGATGGGGCCTGAAACCTGACTGAAATTCTTCATAGATATCATTTTTTTGCAAGAATGAGCACAGTTGAGCAGATATAACTTTCTCTAAAATTTTAGACATAAATGGAAGATTAGAAATGGGTCTATAATTTGCCAGTTCACTAGGGTCTAGTTGTGGTTTCTTAATAAGAGGCTTAATAACTGCCAGCTTGAATGGTTTAGGGACGTGACCTAAAGATAACGATGAGTTGATAATATTGAGAAGCGGTTCTTCTGCAACAGGTAACAATTCTTTCAGTAATTTAGTGGGTACGGGATCTAATAGGCATGTTGTTGGTTTAGACACAGTGATGAGTTTATTTAACTCTTCCTGTCCTATAGCGGTAAAGTACTGCAGTTTTTCTTTGGGTGCGACGAAAGAAGTTGACATATTAGATGCAGTATAATCTACATTGGTTATTGTATTTCTGATGTTATCTATTTTATCAGTGAAGAAATTCATAAAGTCATTACTATTAAACTGTAAAGGAATATTTAGATCAGGTGGCGTCTGGTTATTTGTTAATCTAGCCACTGTGCTAAATAAAAACCTTGGATTGTTTTGGTTATTTTCGATGAGTTCGCGGAAATGCTCAGCCCTAGCAGCTTTTAAAGCCTGTCTGTATCTGGACATACAGTTTTTCCATGCAATTCTAAAAACTTCCAAGTTAGTTTTTCTCCATTTGCGCTCAAGATTGCGAGTTTCTTTCTTGAGGGAATGGGTATTACTGTTGTACCATGGCGCAATACGTTTTTCTCTAACTTTTTTCAATTTGATGGGGGCAACAGCTTCTAACGTATCGGAGAAGATGGTGCCCATATTGCTAGTCATTATGTCTAGATCCTGTGTATTAAGGGGTACACAGAGCAGTTGAGATAAATCAGGCAGGTTATTTGTAAATCTATCTTTGGTGGCTGGAACAATAGTTCTGCCACGACGATAACGCGGAGCCATATAGTTAATATCAGTGATACGCAGCATGCACGATACAAGGAAATGGTCAGAAACATCATCACTTTGAGGTACGATATCTATATCAGTAAGATCAATTCCATGCGATATAATTAAATCTAGCGTATGATTAAAACGATGAGTGGGCCCGGTGACATTTTGCTTGACTCCAAAAGAGTTTATTAGGTCAGTAAACGCAAGTCCTAACGCATCATTTGTATTATCAACGTGAATGTTAAAATCACCGACAATTAGCACTTTATCAAAATTAACCAATAGTTCTGAAAGCAATTCTGCAAATTCTTTTAGGAAATCTGTATATGGCCCTGGCGGTCTATACACAGTAGCTAAAACAAGAGATAGGAGAGATTTCTTTTGCATATCTGGCAGAGTAACATTAAGTAAAAGTATTTCAAATGAATTAAACCTGTATCCTGTTTTCTGAGTAACATTGAGAATATCACTATATATTGTTGCAACACCACCACCACGACCACTCTGACGGGGCTCATGCTTATAGTAGTAGTTTGGTGGAGTAGACTCATTTAGACCAATATAATCATTAGGTTTTAGCCAGGTTTCGGTTAAGCAGAGTACATCAAAACTATTATCTGTGATTATTTCATTCACAATAACTGCTTTGGGTGCAAGTGATCTAATGTTTAGGAGCCCAAGCTTAAAAAATGGTTTCTGTTCGTGTATTTTGCTTTTTTCTGGTTTAATTACGATCAGATTTTTTCTAGATCCTGCATTAAATTTATGTTTTGACCTCACTATTCGAGGAACAGACACAGTCTTTATAGATTGGACAGTGCAAATACTATCATTTAAGCGTTCAAAACAAAAGCCATCATAGCAATCATTTGAGAATGTACTTACTAGTCAAATGGAGCGTAGCGTCCTGGAGATGTTGTCCGACAGCAGTTCCGCTCCGACTCTGCTGGGGTGCAGGCCATCAGCACGGAAAAGCCTAGGACGTTCCCAGAAAAGATTCCAATTATTAACAAAGAGCAGTTGCTGTTCTTTACACCATGTCAATAACCATTCATTTAGAGCAAGAAGTCTACTGAACCTTTCGTGCCCACGTCGATACGTGGGAAGTGGTCCTGACACGATGATCCTCGTCGCGGGCGACGTGCTGCGAACCGTCTCGATCAGGCTGCTGAAGTCCCTCTTCAGAACCTCCGTCTGCCGCAGCTTGGTGTCGTTCACCCCCCGTGCAGGACGATCGCGCCGACGCTCTCGCCGTCCTTCAGGATTGCGGGTATCTGCGCAGAAACATCGAGAACGCGAGCACCAGGAAAACAGTGGGTGTGGACTTTACCTTTAGCTAAAGTAGCACGTACGTACCGGACAATGGAGTCTCCGACGATCACAGCGTCGCGTTCCGTCTCGCGGAGGGGAGCGAAGCGGTTCCGGGTGGAGATCTCGAAGACCGGAGGCGGCGGAGGGGGCGAGGTCCTCGGCCGGGGCCTGGCTCGCGTCTTCCGCTGCTGCTGCACCCAGGGTCCGTGGTGTCCCGGCGCCGGAGTGAAGGACACCTGGGAAGATCGCGTCCAGGGTGCACGGGACCTGGGCAGAGAAGCACACGGAGTAGAGGTGGTCAGAGTGTTAGTATCGCGCTGTATACTTACCCGGGAGGATTCCAGAGCGGCTCTCCGCTCTCTCAGCTCGGTCTGCCTCACCAACAGCTCCTGGATCTGCTTCTCCACGGCCTCCAGCTCGAGCTGCAACGAGTGCAGCTCGAACGTGTCCTCACCTGCACTCAAAGGTGGACACAAATTCGCCATTAAAGCAAGTAACAGTGAGTAAACAATGGTAATGTGTGTAAATAGTGTGTAAACAATGCAAGCAGGATTAGCGGCAACCACGCTGGTGCTGCTAACGGGCTATAAGCTAGCAACTCGGGAAATCAAAACAAAACTAGTTATAACAAAGTAATCCGGATGTTTTAGTTGTAAAATACAACAGGGGGTATATTCACACGTTATAAGAAACGAAAATGATGGTGTATAAATTTGATTTTAAATTGAAAAACAGACAATAAGAAATCAACTTGACGGAGCTCAAACTCTAAGCGTGCGACCGCAACAAACAGACTTACTAATATAAAAATTGTAATTAAACTTTATTTGGAGTACTACTTGTGCACAATGCACATTTCTTAATATCAAGCCTAAAATATGTTTTAATGTCATTATTGATGAGGATTGTATGATCTTTAAATAAAAATATTTAATAGTCTTTAAATGCAAAATATTTAAAGTGTACCTGAAGTATACTTGCAATAGTTCCACTTTAGCACAATCAAAAATAGTTAAATATATCTTTAGTTGGACTTCAGCTCTACTTCCACACAATTAAAGTGCATTAAATACAAAATTAGTTGTTCTAATTTAGCAGGCTTAAATATACCAGTTTAGTATACTAAAAGTACAATTGCAGAGTATTTTTATGAAGTACATAATATGTACATATATTTGTAGTATACTTTGCACGAAATAAATGTATTTTAAATACATTTTAATATATTTATTTTTCACTAGGGCAGTCATTAATACCTTTAACTACTATGATCCACATAAAATGAAAACAAATAACCTTTAGTTGTTGTTGTTGTTGTTGTTTTTTTTAGTTGACTTCAAAATGGAAACTTCACATTATCTCCACATTGCTTCCAAACCTAAAGACACCATGGCATTCAATAAGGTATAGACAACTAAATGTAGAATACTGCAAAAAGTTGCATCTTCAATCTGTGTCAGTGTAATACTCTTATTTTCTCTTTTTTTAGGTCTACTTGATTAATCTAAAGCGTCGTGAAGATCGCAGAGATCGTATGCTGCGCTCGTTGGATGTGCTGGGCATAGACGTCACCCTCACCGATGCAGTGGATGGCAAGTATGATGTTATAACCCACACTTTTGCACCAGTTACACAATGTGAACGTTCAACCTATTGTCCTTCATCTCTCCTACTCTATGCAAAGTATATTTGTCTATTACACCATATATGCCACATCAAATATGACTCATTCCTGTTTCTCCTCTTCATTAGAGCCCTGAATTCAACTCAGCTAAGAGCTTTAGGAATTGAGATGCTCCCTGGTTATAAAGATCCTTACTCTGATCGTGTGCTAACTAAGGGTGAAATCGGTTGCTTCCTTAGCCATTACAACATCTGGAAAAAGGTACACAGGAAAACATACTCTACAATCAGTTGCTACATTAACAAACTCTTGTGTATGATGGTGTTACATGCAAACTACATTCTTAAAAATAAGGTTCTTACATCCACGGAACATTTCTGTTGCACAGAAGGTTCTTTATAGTAGAACAAGATTCTTTAGGTTATTAAAATGTTCTTCACACTAAGTAAGAAAAAATAGTTCTTTAAAGGGCTATCACTAACAGGTTCTTTGGTTCTGCAAAAGAACCAAAAATGGTTCTTTTCGAAGCTTTATTTTAAGAGTATAATATGAATGTCAATTTCATTTCAATGCTGTAAACACTAGATGAATAATTCTATGCCCATGAATTTTCTTTGTTGTGTGTCGCCCTCAGGTGGTGGAGCTCCAGCAACAGCAGGTGCTTGTACTGGAGGATGATGTCAGGTTTGAGCCCAACTTCAAGAGCCGCCTCAACACTATCATGGAGGATGTGAAACAATCAGGCCTCCAGTGGGACTTGATGTGAGTTGTGGTTTTATTATGACCAATTTATTATGGTCAAAAGACCTTTACAGCTCTCTCTTCTACTTTGAATCTTTATATGGATCCATCACTAGCTTCCACAAAGTAGTCACTGGCCTTCCGGAGGTCCACAACTGAACATTTCATTCACAAAATATATAAAAACTCCATTGATAATTAAAAATTTGCATTCTCTTTTCCATCTTTTCTCTTTTCTTTAAGTTATGTAGGGCGTAAACGATTGCAAATTAAGCATCCAGAGCACTGGGTGGAGGGAGTGAAGAACCTGGTGATCCCAGATTACTCTTATTGGACGCTTGGCTATGCCCTTTCACTGCAGGGGGCAAAGACGCTTCTGGGGGCCCAGCCGCTCAGCAGGATGCTGCCTGTGGATGAGTTTTTGCCAGTCATGTTTAATAAGCACCCCAAGTAAGTGTTGATAGATGTTGGTAATTAAAATTTTTCAAGGGACGCTTCAGCTACAAATGAAAGTTCTGTGATAAATTACTCACCATCATGTCGTTCCAAACTTGTAAGACTTTTGCTCGTTTCTGGAACACAAATAAATATATTTTTAATAAATTCCCAGAGATTTCCATCCCTCCATTAAAGTCCAAATCATTGACACGATTTTATTGCATTTATGGAGAGTTGCACTTACAATAATGGCTTTTAAAAAAAGGAATTGTGGTCACACTTTAGTTTGGAGTCCAATTCTCACAATATACTATTAACTATGAATTTTGCCTCAATAAACTATACCTAAACTGCTGCTTATTGACACTTAGTAAGGTAATTGTTGAGTTTAAGTATGGGGTAGGGTTAAGGTATCTAAAGTATGGCCATAAAGAATAAGGCAGTAATAAGTGTTTTGTAAGTACTAATAAACAGCCAATCTGCTAGTGATATGCATGCTAATAAGAAACTAGTTATTAGTGAGAATTGGTCCCTAAACTAAACTATTACCGGAATTTTAGTTTAAAAGGAGTAGTTCACTTGCAGAACAAAAATGTACTGATAATGCACTCACCCTCTTGTCATCCAAGATGTTCATATCTTTCTTCAGTCGTAAATAAATTGTTTTTTGAGGAATACATTTCACGATTTCTCTCCATATAATAGACTTCTATGGTGCCCCATGTTTGAACTTCCAAAATGCAGTTTAAATGCAGCTTCAAGGGGCTCTGGAAGAAGGGTCTTATCTAGTGAAACGATCAGTTATTTTCTAAAAAAAAAAAAAAAATGTACAATTTATATACTTTTTATCCTCAACCGCTTGTCTTGTCTAGCTCTGCATGAACTCTGTGTATTCCAGTTCATGACAGTTAGGGTATGTCGAAAAACTCCCATCTCATTTTTTCCTCCAACTTCAAAATTCTCCTACATCACTGCAGAAGTACCGACCCATTGTTTACAAAGTGGAAATGCAAAGAAGGTCAAACACCCTTTACAAAAAAAAAAAAAAGGTAAACCAGCGATGTAGGGTGAAAGTTTTCCTCAAAAAACATAATTTTTTTACGACTGAAGAACGAAAGACAAGAACATCTTGAATGACAAGGGGGTGAGTGCATTATCTGTAAACTTTTGTTCTGGAAGTGAACTACTCCTTTAACTAATTCTAGTTTTCCTTCTGTAGGGAGGAATACATGTCTCATTTTAAACAGAGAGACTTGAAGGCTTTCTCTGTACAACCTCTGCTGCTCTTTCCCACGCACTACACTGGGGAACCAGGGTATTTCAGCGACACCGAGACCTCCACCATCTGGGACGATGAGACTGTGGCCACTGACTGGGACCGCCATCACATCCGTGGGGACAGCAGTCGTGGTGATAAGAGCCCAACACCCATCTCTGAGAGCAGCCCGAGAGATGAACTCTGATTAAGCTCTTACAGAATTAATAAAGAACATGTCAAAAGGTTTAAGAAAATGCATTCAGATGACAGTTCAAGGAAAGAACCATGGATGTGGAGTCAATATATACATCTGGATTTTGTGAATGATACTGATACAGCTAGCTAAGCATCCATACCAATTATTACTAATGGTCACTAATCACTAATGGTGATTCTTTCACATTTTCCTCAAGGATGATAAAATAAATGCTAATATAGTTAAGTGAAAATTTCTCACAAAATTATGGATTCATGGAATGTGCTTCTAAATGTACCTTTTTGTAACTATGCAAATCTTCAATAACATGGTTAGGAGTTTTTTTTCTATATGCAGAGGGACTGATTTTTTTTTTTTTTCTTAAAATGTAAGTACTCTTAATGTTTTTAGTTACAAAGTGAATGTGACAAAATAAAACATTTTAGGTCAGGAAAATAAGCAAATTTGTGACATTGATCATGCAAATGTTTTTGTTGGAGGCAAACAATGAATTAAATAAAAATATTAATCAATTCTTATACCAGTCTCTTTTCAAGCACACCAAAACAAAAGCACTAATCACTAATGGTGATTCTTCCCCATTTTTGATCAAAGATGATGAAATAAATGCTAATAGTTAAGTGAAAATTACTCACAAAATTATGGATTCATAGTGTGGATTCAATGTGCTTCTAAAAAAAAAAGCTTGGTCTTTTGTTTTGTTTTGACTATGCAAAATATCAATAACATTGAAAATCTAGATTTTTTTTTTTTTGTTCTAAAAATGTAAGGACTTTTTTTTTTTTTTTTAATTGCGAAGAAAATGTGACAAAATAAAAGATTTCAGGTAAGGTAAATAAGCAAATTTGGGACTTTAATCATGCTAACTCTTTGCACAAATAGACATTCTTTGGATCTTTCTTAAATAATTCTGGTAAACGCACCTCAAATGCTGCTGTTATTGTAGTAATGTTACAACAAATCAAATACTGAATAAGAAATTCTGAAATGAATCGATTTTATGTCCATGATATATAACAATATGTATACAATAATATTTAATGTATGTATAAAATACCAATAATATAAAATGTTGCACTAAATTAGAATGTAGTATTTCAATCAATTAGGTAACAAAAACATGCACAATAATTATAGGATCATTCCATGTCAAATCAACCAAATTTCAAAAACTTCCCTGGCTCAAATTTTCGAATTTGCTATTTTTTTTTTATTTTTTTTTTCTGAAGAAAGATAGACGTGTAATGATGAAAGCCAAAATAATTAAATGTCATGGATGAATATTTGCTGAGTAATCCATTATTTTGTAGAGGGGGGTCAAAATGGCAACTTTCACCTAAGATTCAGAGCCAAATTACAAGGGGGTACAAATGACTTTAGAAAGATGGCAGCATCATAATGTTCTTTTTACACAGAGATTGGTAGGTCTATTAGTAAAATCTGTTGAACCAATGGTGATTATTCAAAAACTTTTCAAGTTTTAACTCTGAAGTTCGCAGGTCTGCAACTTAATAAGTATGAAAGACATCTTAATGTCCTTTTAGATTGTGGGTCTCAACAAACTTTCCTTTTGGCATCTTAATTTTAGGCCCCTGTATGGTTCAGTTCCAGAGATACTGGAATTTCAATATGGCTCCAGCAGCAAATCATTAAATTTTACACATTTTCGGTGGTCAAAAACCAAATGTGGCTCACTTTGCAAAAATATGATGCTTCTTTTCTTTTAAAAAAGAATGTCTGAAGAACAAATAATATCTATATTTCTTCAGAAATAAAATATTCTCAAAATCAAACATTTGGCCCTAAATCAAATTTTTTGTTAAGACCCAAAATACTGGGTCCTAGCAAACTTTTCATTTGGCATCTTCATTTTTAAGTCCCTGTATGGTTCAGTTACAGAGATACTGGAATTTCAAAATGGCTCCAGCAGCAAATCATTAAATTGTACACATTTTCAGTGGTTCAAATGTGGGTCACTTTGCAAAAATATGATACCTATTTTAAAGAAGAATGTCTGAAGAACAAATAATGTTGAAACTAGAGATGTCACAATATGATTTGAGATTCTAGCTGTTAATAAACTTTTCTTTTGGAATTTTCATTTTCAAGGCCCTGCGTTGTTCAGTCCCAGAGATATAAGGACCTCAAGGAGGCTCCATGTCCAGATTGTTGAATATTACCCATTTTCAGTGGTTGAAAAATAAATGTTGGTCGCTTTGTATACAGACGATACTTTTAAGTTTAAGATCCAATATCTAAAAGAGCATTAAGTTATCTTTAATACTTCTTAAGTTACAGACATACAAACTTTGGAGTAAAAATTGGCACATAATGCAATATGCAGTAAAATGTCAACAGATTTTACTTACAGACCTACCAATCTCTGTGTAAAAATAACATTATGATGCTGCCATCTTTCTGAAGTCATTTTTACCCCCGTTGTAATTTGGCTCTGAATCTCAGCTGAAATTTGCCATTTTGACCTCCCCATACAAAATAGTGGATTACTCAGCAAATACTCATCCATGACATTTAATTTTTGGCCTTCATCACTATACATGTCTCTTTCTTCAGAAAATATATTAGCAAAATCAAAAATTTAATCCAGGGACTTCTGGTTGAGTTGACACAGAATGACCCCATCGAAGAATTATAAAAATATTTTAGATGAAGTACAGCTTGTCACGCTGCAAGACACTTTGATAAGTTTGATAAAATTTAATGACCTTTTTGTGTCCTAAGAAAACATGATATGATGAGTTAAAGAAAACTATTACAATCACATAACATTTAAGTTCTCATATAAAAGTAATAAACACCAAAACACAAAATAATTCTTAATCCATTTATTTATTATTTAAAAAGCACTGGAAGGTTTAGTTTGTTTTTGTTGGAGGCAAACAATGAATCAAATCAAAATATTAATCAAGTCTCATACCATAAAATAAGTACTGAAAAAAAAAAAAAGATTTTCAAGCACACCAAAACAAAAGCATGTAATAAATAAAAACAAATCGCAGAATAATGCAAAACAAAGCAAATGAAAAGAACGCTTAATATTAGGTCCCACTCATGAAGGACAGAGGTTTTCAGCATTATGTTTTATCACCTGAGGAGATACATGGAAGCTTTTGTATTGACAAAACCCATCGGTTTACTGATATGAGACATGGCTGTAGACTGAGACCTCAGGAGATCTCATCAGACATCCTTTAGTGTGATCGCTACAGACAATCCACCAATCAGTGCATAATCATTTTAGTGTGTCAGAACTGATGGACAAGATCTAGATTGTACGCCAAGCAACAAAGCAGTTCTCAAAATAAAGTCGTCACTCTACATATTCCCAATCTAGCATCATGATTAAAAGCAGCCGCGCTCACACACACACACACACACACACGCAAACACACACACACGCACCCCTTAGTTTGCTTGAGTTTGACCCGCAGAGATCGGATGCCTCGAACACAGCAAATGATGCAGCATTTCTCCCAAAGGAACTATGGAATACGCATTTTCTCAGCTATACGATTGCTAAGCTATCTAGAAAGCTATGTTTATAGACATCTACAGTATGTAAACCAATACAAAGCATAAGAAAACAAGACTTTCCAGTACATCAAACCAAATACAAAAGATAATAACTGAAATCAAAGACCACAAAACACACAAAACAATAAAAAAAAAAAAAATCAAGACTTGATCCAGTGGTTTGTGATGGCTGTCCAGAGTACTAGCTGCAAATGTGTTTGGGTACAATGGGAGGGATATCAAATGCAAAGTTGAATCCGGATCGCTAAAAGAGGGCATTGTGAGTGAAAATCAAAAGACACAAATCACAAAGGTCTCAGTCTGTCGAGAATCGCACACAAAGCCCACCGCAGCCCAACACAGTGTACCATTGATGCCGTCAATGGTCAACAGATCCACAGACGACTCGCTACAGGAAAACAACCATTAAAAGACGACACACACACACACACACAAAAAAAAAAAAAAGAAAAAAAAAAAGACGAAAATCCCGGCCAGACATACAAGAATTGTGAAGAACACATCATTTAATGAGCTACAAAACAAACAGAGTTTTTATATACTGTTCAGGTTTGGTTTGTTATTGTGTTTGAGAACTTATCAGTTGTCATCACGCTTCAGGTAACTGCCAGCAGTTACTTAAAGCGCTCTGAATATTGCATGATTAGGAAATGGTACGACGAACCATTAAAAACAGCTGTAGTTTTGAGACCAGACGAACTGCGAGCAGATTTTTCATATCCGTTACACTTCAAATGTAAAGCGAAATACAAACGAAAGTGAGAAGTTCACAAAAATCAAGTCCATTTTCCTCACACTGGTTTAAGCACTCAGACGAAGGTGCACATTTAGACGAATGTATTGATTTATTGTGACAGGTCTTTATCTCCTTCCACAGTGTTCGTTTAGTTGAGCACTATGCAGTAGCATCTATACAGTGAAACCCATCACACTAGCAGACGACTAGCATCGTTGACAATACCAGTAAGAAAAAAGTGCAATATTGCATGTGTATTTCTTTAGTCGAGAAGAACTACGCCTGACGGCATACCTGTAGAAAATATCCGACAGTAAACAATGGTGCAAAACAAGTCAAAGGATTTTAAGGCTTTCTGAGTTTCCTGATGTGTTTTTTGTTCTCTGAGATAGTTGTAAGAGGTCCACAGGCGGGACAGTTTTGGAGAGAGATCGTTTCCCGGTGGCTCTCCCGCATGAATATACACACACACACACACACACAGACACACGAACACGACGCGCAAACATTCGCACACAAGCAGCACTATTCTATTCAAGCGTGTACTGTCACCCCCTAATATAAGGTGTATTACTTCTAGTAGTTCATATAATAACATCTTTACCACTGAAGCTGCAAGCATAGATATTTATCTACACGTATCCACATTACTATTAAACACATTGCTACATGTACCAACATGTCAACATTACATGGACAAAGCGGAAAATAATAATATTAATAAATGCATGGTCTAATAATATTACTTAATCAATAATAATAATAAAAAAAAAACAACGACTATTTCAGTTGCCATGCTGATACTACTAACAGAAACAAAAAGAAAATAGGCACAAAAGTAAATTAAGATGACAATAACTTATTATTATTTCAGTAGGGAAAGCTATGTGGAAATGCGGCATTACAGGCAGTGTTTCAACTCAGAAGAAACGCACTGGCCGATTCGGTTCAATTGTTTGGTTTCAATTGTTGTCAAGAATCATATTCATCTTGACATCACAACTTGAAGGTTTAGCACAGCCAACGAGGTTTAAGAATGCATAAGGTCACTGCACGTGACGATTTCATGAGTTACGCACAAATACTTAATTCTGGTTATTGTATCATACAGCATGTGTGTACATGCAAAACCAGAGAGGGTTTGCCATTCTGGCTATACAAAAAGACAGGTTTGTGAAATTTATGATGATGGAGCAACTGTAAAAAACAAAGAGCAAGTAAACTTTCCCTTAAACTGTGACGCATCCTTTCGGAGATTCTAAAACATGGCTGACAAGTGATACAGCAAGATGACCGATGAAAAATATTGTGCTACCACTGGTGGCCATTTCATCCGCATGCATCTGAAGTGTTTTACACAATTTTCAGACTCTATTCCACCCAAACAAACCGATTTAAGAGCAATTCTGCGTTCGGCATCACTTGTCGGTCATGTGACCATTTAATCGCGACTCGGGAATGTGCTTGAGCGTTTGTATCTCCTTCGCCCATTTGGTCGTCACTGTTTGGGTAAAGGAGTTTTGGAGGAAGACGTGGTGAAGTTCTTCATTTTTGGCCTGTGGATGTGAGGACTGAGCTTAAAAGGATCCCAGCATGCACAGCGATCGAGTCAAGCTGCAGTGTCCGACAGAGACGGAGGTCACAGTGCAGAAGGCAGGGGTCACGGTGAGGGGGCATCTACACGGCAGTGCTGGCATACTCTGAGGAGGAGGTGATGGCGGTGGACTGGGTCGGAGCGGATCCCTGAGCCGAACCCTTGCGGTTGATCATGGAGGGGTGGAAGTTGGGGTGCCGGCGGGCGTGCTTGATGAGGTGGTCGCTGCGCATGAAACGCTTGTCGCAGAGTGGGCACAGGAAGCGCTTCTCGCCGGTGTGGGTACGCAGGTGTCGAGCCAACTCATCAGAACGGGCGAACTTCTTTTCGCAGTCGGGCCAGGTGCACGGAAAAGGCCTCTCACCTAGACAGAAAACAGGGACGATCCACAACTCATTAGACAACACTAATAGTGTATAAAATGCACATGCAGAGTGTACCTGCACTAGCTACCATTTCGTTAGTTGACGAGAAGAGGCTCGATCGGCCAAAATTTTATTAGTCGCAGAATAGAAATTCACGCAGTCCATGACGGACAGATTGTTAATGGCTGGCCTATGTGGTAACATCCACATAATATATATTACATCGGGCAGAACATCCAAACGCTCACCTATCATTCATCGACCTCCAAGTATGGCTTTTCATCTGAAAGATGTATGTAGCAGCAACTTTACATGGCCGCTCAATCCAATGTTAATCTACAAAAAATGGTCGCTATTCAAGCGTCTGTGCGGAGTGTGGAAGCTGAATGCGGCGCCAGTGCGGTCACTTGCTCCTAGAATACTCCATCATTTTTGCTCATACAGATAAAAGTAATACATCTTTCGAATTTGTAAAGACTCTACGTTTAGTTGTGTGCACTCACAATAACAACGAAATGTTGCACTTTTGTAAAATAATTAAAGTAAACAGGATGTGCTTTCTGCCATCTCGGTCTCTGTGAACTTGAGTGCAAAACTTTGAAACTCCATGTACACTTGCCTTACAGAAAACTATAGCTATAGAGAGTGAAATGTCTACCTTCAAATTTACCAATTAAAACAGAAAACAAATATTCTCAGATTATGTAATCTGTACGAAACATGCATATACTGGCGCATCACTACTACAGAGATGACGAATCAGTGGCGCAGACTTCATCTCTAAAGCCGAAAACAAACAAAGCACTACTTTATTATCAAATTATTGAAACATTATATAAACGTCTCCTTGCTGTTTTTCCCCAGACACATTCATTATTATATCTGCCGGTGCGCTGTGGCAAGCTTATTAGGCTATGTAGGCAATTAAAGGTTCATTATTATGATTTATATGGTTTATTAATAAATGTGCGACTACTAGTCAACCAGAAATTTTTTTTTTTTTGAGGACAGGCCTAGTAGCTACTACACAACATACAAGGCGTTTTTTTTTTTTTTCAGTGTACTAAAAAGTATACCACTATACAAGTGGTTTCTTTAGGTGCATCCAAATTTGCAGACTTCTCAACATCTGTGCTATCTTGTAGTATAAATAGTGTGAGTAGTGTTTCACACTGGAAAATAAAAAAAATAAATAAAAAAAAAAAAGGAAATTGAGGGAGGAGGAATTACTGGAGGGCAAGGGTGATCAGACTGTGATATTGGATGACAAAACAACCTTATAAAATTCAGAAACTGGACAGTCGAGTATACAGTGCATAGCGTAAGTGCACAGCATATGTGACCCTGGACCACAAAACCGGTCGTAAACAGCGCAGGTATATTTGTAGCAATAGAAAATACATTGTAGGGGTCAAAATAACAGATTTTTCTTTTATGCCAAAAATCATTAGGATGAGGATAAAGATCAAGTTTTATGAAGTTCCATAAATACATTAAAACATAATTTTTGATTAGTAATATGCATTGCTAAGAACTTCATTTGGACAACTTCAAAGGTGATTTTCTCAGTATTTAGATTTTTTTTGTACCCTCAGATTCCAGATTTTCAAGTAGTTGTATCTTGGCCAAATATTGTCCTATCCTAACAAACCATACATCAGTTAAAAGCTTATTTATCCATACATTTTATTTTTTTAAAATTGACCCTTATGATTGTTTTTTTGGTCCCGGATCACATATAGAACGTCATTTGGACACAACTTTTGTGTTTTAAGCTGTGTTCCAATTGACAAGGACCCCATGAAGTGTTCATTTCTGCCTGAGCACTGGATGTCTTGGAAGTCCACTTTACTTGACAAAATGCGTCATTCTGAACACCTTTCATTGTCACACACAGGTGAAACTTGAGTCGCACATACTGGAGGTGTTTGAGGTGCGACGACATAAATACTTCTGTAAATAAATACAAATTACTATACATTCATGTAATATATATGCGTATATAACATTTAAATTTACATAAATGTAAATGTATTATTAATTTAATTAAAATAAATGGTCATATTTTAAAGTGATAAACTGAGCGGTAATTGTCTGTTGCAATGTTTAATATGACAACAAGACGATGTTTTTGTCTTTTGCCCATAATCACGATAGTTACATTAAATGTTGCCTCTTGTGCACTTTATATCCCACATGTGGGACTAATTAAACTCAAAAATAATGCTGGTGCCTCAACTCGCCTTTATTTTATCCAAACTTTTTTTTAGTGCTAAAGGGATGTGCAATGACGGGTGGGTAAACTTCTCCACTCTTCACTTCCTGTGAAATGATGTGTTAGTGTATCTGGCTTTTCTATGCCATTGCCAGTGCCCTTCAAACTGAACATGTACGCTCCCTTCAAATTCAAAAGTATCCGACTGCATCCCGAAATACTACAAACCGCACCCCTACAAGTTACACCACCTATAACGAAACAACCAATTACGGAATGATCATCAGAGCCCCACCCCCTGGATTCACATTGTCACATGTACTGCTGTCTTTCTACTGCACTTTACTATTTCTAGCTACACAACTGCCACCTTGTTATAAGACATACCTATCTTAGGCCAAAAATTACAAAACATATTTAGCTTGTTTTGGGTTTTTTTTTTTCAGTTTAAAAGTAATAATATTTTTTAAAAAGTAATTTTTAACTTTATTTAAAGGTCCACTGAAGAGACAAGCTTTGAAACACGCTGCGTTATTCTATTTGTTGACGTAATTTCAACTGAATCAGGAAGAGAGGGCGAGACATATCAATCAGCCCCGCCCCCTTTTTTTAATAACCAATAGTTTTTTTTAATATTAGCTTAGGCCAGAGCCGTTGAGCTCGGTAAATCTGCATTTTACAGTGTATGACAGCCACAATCTCATCCATGTCGCAATAAAATATAGCATTCTGTGTAATCTTAAGGCTAACATATTCATATATTCTAAAAGCCAAACATTTTTTGAAGCCAATTCCATTCTGATTCACATGTTCTCTCGCAATGAAAAATATATTGCGGAGTAAAGAGGAAACTGACAACACGCAGACAGATAAGACAGAGCAGGTTACTTCTGGTATGAAACAAGGTCTCAGCTTTAAAATGTTGTAATTTTTGAAGAAATTCAAACAATAAATACTGTTTTGTAGCTCTTTAATGTGTTGCGACAGATCACTGTATTGCCTTACTAGAACAATCGACACGTGAACCGATTGTCTTTACTGCTTTACTTAAAACATGAATGAACATCAGAACGTATTTTATTTCAACCACAATATACAATATACAATTTTTCAAATTCAAGTCCGAAGTTAATCTAGTCTCCTGTTTTTGCTTTGTTTGTCGGACAGAATGGCGGATTCGGTGTTATGATTGATCAGATCGCCTGTCAATCAAGGGTCAATTATCATAGTGTATTTATTTGAGTGTATAATTTATTGTATGCTTCAGTAATAGTCATTATTTTGTACTTTGTAAAACAATATCATTTGGCTTTACAAACATTTTATACATAAAACATAAAATGTAAAGATTGAAAGCCAATGACACATGCTTTTTTTCTTTACAGAGTGGTGTATTTTGTAGTAATATGCATAACTTGTAGAGATGTGGCTTGTAACTGTGGGATGCACACAGTATCTTCTCTTCAGATTGGATACTCACCTAAAATGGCAGAATACCCATACTGTGAGTATTCTGAGAAGTTAACTTCACAGGGCACTTATTACTGTTGAATGGAATGCACCTCTAGTGTTTCATTAGTGCACCACCCTTTAATTTGCAAGGTACTAGATGATGTATTCTGTGAGTGTACTAACAACTGCACTAATGTTTATCAGTGTACTAGTATATCATTAGTATACTGTACTAAAGCTTTCTTCGTGTAGTGTACTAGTGTAATACTAGTACTAGTTTTGCTTGCCATGCAAGCTATTACCTTTTCTCCAAATTACACTTCAATTCATGAACAAATCCAACTGGTAATAGAGCATTTGTGAACGCCTCATGAAGAGAGGCCAGGTGTGTGGCCTAAATAGCTCTTTTAGCTTTAGTCAAATAACAGAAAGTGCATTTAAATGGGAACCTGCGCGCACACGAGGGTTCCGTGCTCGAGCGCTGTTCATATGCAAATATAAGGTTCGTCACTACACTACTACACTCGGTCCTCCCTCACGCGCTCCTTCCTTTGTTCATAAACTTTCTTTGTTCGGAGGCCACAGTTGGGAGTTTTCCACTCTTTTGTCCAACTAACGACTAGTGAATTACATTATCATCCACAAATTCACTTTTTAATATCTTTATTCAGAGGTTAGAGCTGACAGAAGGAGCCCCTGACGACAGTCAACAAACATACGACCGATAATTAAAAGTTAGGCTACTCTAACCGAGAACTATAATAAAACACAGGCGATGATTAAAACCTTCCATAACATGCTTATCTAACAGTGAAATCTGAAACCAGTACACGCAACGTGAGCAGTTTATAAAACTATATTTCATACTGTCCGTATTTACAAATGCGTATATACGGAGTAACTGTTACTTACTGTACTCTGTATGTACATACGAATGAATACAAATGATATCTGCAGTATTAACGACCACCCCCTCCCATGTGCTTACCTGTGTGGGTCCTGATGTGCGCTTTCAGGTGGGATGATTTGCCGTACACCCTGTCACACCCGTCGAACGTACAGGGGTGACGCTTGGTGGGGGATCGGGGTGCGCCACCTCCTCCCCAAATCTGCTGAGGGGTGTTATTGTACTGTCCCGGGACAGGGGTGGCAGAGGGGGTCATGGTCGGCGTTGGGGTGGTGGAGTCAGACAACGTGGTGTAGCCGCTCTCTCCGCATGACGAGTTGCTGCTTTCAGAGTAGGCCGACATAGGACGAAACTTGCCATGCAGGTCGGTGAGGATCTCCGCCACCGTCATCATGTTGGCCCCCTCTAACCGAAGCGTCTCCCGCACCTCCCTGTCCTCGCTCGAGCCGTCTGGCTCCCCGGCAGGAAGGCCCTGAGGAGGGGCCTGAGCCGCACCAGACACCGGGGTGGGTCGATGGAGGACGGGACCGCTGGATATCGACACCAGACATTCGGCGGCCAGATAATCCGAATAGGCGAACGACATTTTATCGCGACTGCGTTTAACGACAAAGCAAAAGTTATGATGGAGAGCCTCGTTTCCTGAGCCCGTTCGGTTCTTCTCCAAAGACTTTCAACTCGTAGTTTTTTCTCATCAGCAGCGGCCTCTGCTATCTATCTATAGTAAACACAAACGAAACAAATGAAATAAACGATAAAAAAATTCAAAAACAAGTTAAAAAATAATACGCTACCGGCGTGTCTGCGTTTCAAGCCCCAACGTGGTGTCCTACATTGCCCCTCGTTTCATTGTGTCTGCTGCTAGAACCGGCAAAGCCCACGCCACGCCCCCGGTAGCGAGTTTAGTATTCCTAGTACGAAGAAGGCTTGGCTCATGAATATTCATTACGTAACGCGCCGTTCTCCCAGTAAGCCTCCACGGATTGGCTGAAAGGCAGACGTGTGGGTAAGTAGGTGGTGTCAGCAGGCGAATAAACGAATCACGTCGAGCTCATGAATATCAATTAGAATGCGTGACAGGACGCTCCAGGAAGGTTACCAAGCAACTTCACGATTTAATTGATATGCATACACTGACCTTGCCGTAGTACGATTCGTAATTTCGCCAAAGACAAACACGCACTAAGTGACGTGGTTAACTGACGCGCAATACGGGCGTGGACCAAAGACCATTTAATAGTAAGCCAAAAGACTGTGGAAAAAATCTAATCAGAGTACAGTTTGCTTCGAATAATGACCTTTGTAGAGTGAAAGATATGGCTGGAATAATAACATAACTACTCAAATGAATTCTTATCAGTTGGTGACGACATAGGCTACTTAATATGTTCATGGGTACCTAATCTACAAGACAAGCCAGCCCTCATCTAGAAGGTAGTAGTGCTTAGTTAATGGAATAGAATGTTTGGTCTGTTTCTTGTGTTTTTTTTTGTTTTTTTTTTTCCTTTTTTTTCTTTCTTTTCAGTTTATGCCAAAGATAGGGGCTGGTCACGACACGCCCCATTTACACTCATTCATCTCTCATGAAGTTGCAGCCTAATTCTAAAATATAAATCCTCTACTTTTCTGCAGTTTCCGAACAACATCCACTATCCAAAAACTGGTGCACAATGAATTTAGATTAGACCAAGGTCATCAATACAAGCCTTTAATCGTTCCTCCAAAGACCAGATGGAGTCTGGCGTCAGAGTATTTTACACAGAACAACAAGCCAGGCAAAAACACAGTAGGATCACGCGATATACAGTCACTAAATATAAAGTAGGGCAACCTTAAAGCTCCAACAGATGCCCTGAATCATGCATGATGACCTCCTCCCTTTTTTTGACCAACATATTACTTCAAGGTGCAGTGGAAAAATAGGAAGTGCTGTGGAGAAATGAAAGGAATAATGGAATGTAGTATTAGTAGGTCAGTGAATATAATGGTTGCATAATTGCTTTATGTGTGTGTTCTTTGAGTTATTCGCGGTGCATAACACACATACTGGATTCACAATATTAGACACAGTTAAAAAACAATATTCTCTTTAAAAAGTTATAATATCTATGCAACTTTGGTTCCTAAGTCGAAGTTATTTTGTTTTAGGAATGTCTAGTTTTTTTTTTTTTTTTTTTTTTTTTTTTTTACTTTTCTGCAAAACAAGAAAAATATACTGATTAAGAACATTATTTTTCAAACGTTTTTCTTTTACACCTAGGCAACCTTAACTGCACAGCTAGCCCAGCAGATGGTGCCAGTAAAATGTACTTAAGAGTGCAGACAAGCCTTTTTTTTCCTCAAATATTCTCAATGTATATACTCTGTTTATACTTACTGTCGCTAATACTTAAGGATTCATAACCCTGTAAAACCTGACATATGAGATATTAGTCAAATAAACAAAAAAGTTTGCCATAAATGATTGGATTCAAAACAATGTCCTGCACTTCATAGGAGAGACCATTACTAAAAAAACACATAAAAAGCACATAAGTAATTGGATCATACTCAACTCAAAAGTATCATACTCAACAAACTCTTCATGGCTCACATAGTATGACATAGGATAATAAGGGGCTCATACTCAAGGAGGAAAAAACACCTCAGTTTTATTCAGAGGCCCTAACTGAGCAAAAATATGATATGATATGGCCCAAAGCATGATGAAATGTAAAGGAAAGATGCGGTGAAGAACAGCAATGAAGACTAGGGATATAAATATCAGTTGTCATTCTATATTTACCAATAATATGTTTTAGTAAGAGGATATTTAAATGCTTAGTTTATGATTTTTTTTATTATTATTATTTGTATTTTGGGGGAAAAACATATAATGTAGTGCTGACTGAGAGATATGTTCTTTAAAAACCTGAAGTATCATACACTACCAGTCAAATGTTCTTGAACAGTAAGATTTTTAATGTTTAAAGAAGTCTCTTCTGCTCACCGATCCTGCATTTATTTTATCCAAAGTACAGCAAAAACAGTATTAAAATTTTTACTATTTAAAATAACTGTTTTTAAAGTGCTGAACTTTTAGCATCATTACTTCAGTCACATGATCCTTCAGAAATCATTCTAATATTCTGATTTGCTCCAAAACATTTATTATTACTATTATGATGTTGAAAACAGCTGGGTAGAATTTTTTCAGGTTTCTTTGATGAATAGAAAGTTCAGAAGAACAGCATTTATCTAAAATAGAAATATTTTTCAACATTGTAAATCTTTATCATCCCTTTTGATCAATTTAAATTATCCTTGCAAAATAAAAGTATCATATATTCTGTAATTTCATTCTCCAAGAAAAAAAAAATATACTGACTCCAAGCTTTTGAATGGTATAGTGTATAATGTTGATATAAATGCTGATCTTTGGATCTTTCTATTCATCAAAGAATCCTGAAAATAGGAAATGTACTCAACAGTTTTAAATATTAATAATATTAATAATTAAAATGTTTCTTGAACAGCAAATCAGCATGCTGAAATGATTTTTGAATGATCATGTGACACTGAAGACTGTATGAAAGTAATGAAAAAAAAAAAAACATATACTAAAAGGCCTTTTACTTGCTAAAATAAAAGTAATCTTACAATGGAAGTGAATAAGGCAAACTGGAGGATTTAATTACAAATGTGATGCAATTAATGTTATAAAGGAAATTACATTAACTAGGTCTTGCAAATTCGTGAGCATGTTATGAGAAGGCAGAGGCTCAGTTCAAGATGTCCATCGGTATGCTACGAGATTTTGTTAGCTGGATGGTCCCCTGGTGGGCATCCGTTCTCTGATTGGTGTCTGAGTGTCCAGTGGGTTTTTACAAAGGCTTAATTCAACATCTATCCATTCACTTATGTGCTTATGCTTTCCTAGTAATGGTCTCTCCTATGAAGTGCAGGGTATTACTTTGAATCCAATCACTTATGGCTATGTCTCCGGTTTGTCTAGTGCTCCAAGATCTCTGCTTAATTATGTTGCTCATCTTCTTCAGTGGTAAGTGTTTAATATCATATTCTTCAGTATCTTAATTTGATTATTAAGAGAAAATATAGATTTTTGATTATTTTTCAACGGCAAGTAAATGTTTGTTTCTGTCCAAAGTTTTCTGTAAACGTTAGTACTTCTACAGTCAAAACGGTTTTTAACCTGTTAATTTTTTTTTTTTACAAGCTGACTGCCACAAACTGCACCAAGATCAGATATGCAAGTCTGCTTGCCCTGGTAATATTATATACGTTGTATATATCATGTTTTTGCTATTCATTCATACATATTTATATGGATGTTCCACACAGACTTGATTATCTAACTAACTACATAAATGTGCATGTGAAACATTACGTAAAACATTATTTACATAGAATTTTTTACAGTTAAGATGTCCCCAAATGGAGGTTTTGTCCAATTTATCTTACTTCTGGGTATATATAAATATATATTTGACTCATGTTTACAGATGTGCAGAAAGGGCAACGGCACACGTATAGATACAGTACAACCATAACCAGTGCCTGGAAAGGTCCTACATCAGGAGGCAGTCAGTTAGCTTTGGACTGTGTTGTTGACATTGATGTCCGACCAGGATGTCCAGAAATTATATTAAAGGTATCATCTGTTTTATCAACCGTATTGATATAGCTTTTCTTGCTTTACATTGTAATGTTTTTCATAACAAGCATAATATAATCACACCACTGAGATTAAAATTGAGGCATTTGTTTTAGTTTTATAGAGTAATAGCCAGTGTGCCTATACCCTACAGGATTTTTCGGCTTTGCAATCATGTTTCATTTATTCCCTTTTTTTTTCTTGTATGTAGCTAAGGAACATACAAATAAAGCAGAGCTCTTCGAAAAGAGACAATTCTGTGCTACGCTTGAAGAACATAAGGTAATTAAAGTTTCTTTTGATGTGCTATACTCACACTCTTCTAGCAAGACCTTTTCTGTGTTTGCATCCAATTATTGCTAATAAGTTGCATGTCATTTTATACCTGGTTCAAGGGGTCAGAATTAATTGTTTAATGACAAACATTTTAAATAACATTATATTTTAGTTGATACCACATCACTGGCTGTAATCACACACTATTGCTGCTGTAGAGAACTAGTCTGTGACGAGTGTTAAGAGGTTGAAGGTCCATCTGGTGTTTTGATTTCTCAGAGAGTCATTGGAGAAGAACCCCCTGCAGTTCTGGCTCGAGGGGGGAAAGGTCACAAAGCTCTGCCCACAGGAGGCTGAGCAGGTGTGGACACTCAACATCAAGAGGTCCATTCTGAGCATGTTCCAGACCTCTCACTCGGGACGAGCCAGGGAGACAGTGAGAGAGGTGAGAGGAACTGTAACTCAATCATCACGCTTGTTTGTACAGGCCTTTATATAAAATCATAAGCTCATTTTTTAAATGTATTTGAGGTATAAATGTTGAGTTTGTTAAAAAAAAATAATAATCAAGTGGTAATTTAAAGCAATGCAATACCATTCAAAAGTTTAGGGTCTGTAAGATTTTTTCTTTTTTTAAACTCAGGTCAGGAAGGATGCATTAAATTGATCAGAAGTGACAGTTAAGACATTTATAACGTTACAAAATATTTCTATTCATCAAAGAATTCTACAAAAAAAAAGTTTACACAAAATATTAGCACAGCTGTTTTTTTTTAAACATTGATAACAATAAGAAATGTTACTTGAGCAGCAAATCAGCATGTTAGAATGAATATTGAAGGATCATAACACTGAAGACTGAGGAAATCAAAGGAATAAATTAAATTTTAAAATATATTAAAATAGAAAACAGTTATTTTAAATTGGAATAATATTTTTACTACTACTGTATGTTTTATCAAATAATTCAGCCTTGGAAGCTTAAGAGCTTTTTTTTTTTTGAATATTAAAAATCTAACTTTTGTGGTTGCTAGAGTGTTCTGTAGGGTTTTTTTCTGGATAAATAAAAATAATAAAACATTGTACTTGTGAGATAAAGTCTAAAATAAGAAATAAACTGAAATAATGGCACAAATGGCATAAAGTCTGAGTTGCCTATCCAATTGTGAGATATTAAGTCATAATTATAAGTAATAAAGTCACAGTTGCAAGATATAAAGTTGTTAATTGTAAGATAGTTTCAACTGTAAGATGTAAAGTTACACTGTAAAATATAAAGTTTCAATTGTAAGATATAAATGAAAAAATACGAGAAATTAATGTGCATTTAATGACAAATAAGTTAGTGTTTTTTTAATTCACTTTGTATTCAAATCCCTCACCCTATTTAGTATGAACAATAGTATAATTTTAATGAGATTGGATTATGATTTCTCTACAGACTGATGTGTATGGGACATGTATGAGTTCTTATGAACAGAGGGGTCCATCAGTGGTGAAGAGCCGAAATCTCCAGCAGTGCCTCAGTGGCAGAATCGATCAGTTTTGGAAGCACTCTGTCCCCTTGAAAGATGGCATGGTGGGTCCCACTTTTTGTATACTACATCCAGCATTCACACAGCTGACTCAATATGAATTGTCTTCAGTTTGAGTTGCTCTTTATTTTGATTAGACGGTGAGTGCCGGCCTCGCATGCATCCAGCTCTATGATGGAACAATGCTGAAGAAGGTCAACTGTACAGAAACAGTGTCACTGGTTCCCCTTCCAGGCCTCTTAGAAGTAACAGAAACCAGAACTGTTTCAAGCCTAACTCTCCTCAGAACCCTTGAAGTGATTCCAATGGATTTGGGTAGGACTAAAATTTTGATGTTGTCAATCCAGAATGATCATGTAACTCTTTTAATGCTATAGTTCTACTTTAATTGAGTATACATATTTACAGTTGCAATCAAAATTATTCAAGACATTTGCTGCAGAGAACAAAATTTTATAAAAGCAATTCAACAAAGGGATCAGTACACTATTGGATAAAGTTTACTAATACACATTTGAGTAATTCTGAGAACGTAAAAAAAAATCAATCTCACATCACAATTCTTGCCAAAATAGCCTGATACTTAAAGGAATCTATGATGTCCTTTAAACGGTCATGATTTCCACTTTCTGCTAAAGTAAAACAACTACATAACAGGACTGGCCCACCTCCATGTTTGACGATAGAGATGGTGTTCTGCTTATACTGCTGATCAGTAGGTCCAAAAAGTTCCAGTTTAGTCACATCACTCCATAGAACATTCTTCCAGATCACCACAGGTCTATCCAAATGAATTTTAGCATATTCAAGTCTTTTTGTTCATCTTGGTCAAAAGTGGTATTCGGTAAGATGCCTCAACATGAAAGCTATACTTGTCTAGTGTTCTTCTTATACACTGCATTGAAATGTTTTTCCTCCTTTCGTCGGGTCATCTTGCAAGTCTTTGGCTGTACATTGCAGGTTTTTCTCAGTTGCTCTGATCAAACATTTTATGATAGTGTGCTTTTTTTGTTCAGTAACCTCAAATGTTTTCTGGTACAACACACTTTAAACTAAGGAATAAGAGACAATTTAAGACAATTTAGTTCCCTATCATAAAAATAAGCAATGTTGAATAGTGGTTGAATAATTATGACATAGCTATGTTATTAAAAAATCCTATAACTCAAAAACATTACATTATATATTGACATTATCACTTTTAATATGCCAGTAAATTGTTCTAGATGCAATTTTATAAAGTCCTGGATCTTCAGGAAAGCTTGTATTTGTAATGTACTGCAGTCTCTGGGGTTGAATAATTTCGATTGCAACTGTATGTTGACTACATTTTAACAAGAGAATTAATCTTTTCTGCTCAGATACACTTCACTTGACACTTTTATGAATCAAATTTATTACAACTTTCAAAGTGTGAAAAAGTCTGCAGGAAATGTAAACTACATGCAGTTCGGTAAAAACAACATCCAATTCATGAATGAATCATTTTACGCGACTCTTCTGATCATTCGGTTCTTTCAGACATGTTTAAACAGAGATCTAAATGATTCATTTTACAACTCATGAATCTGAATCTATAGTGCAGTTGATCTCCATTTGGGAATCTAAAGATTATAAAAAATTATGTCCTTAATGTAATATTTTTTTTTTTTGTTTAAGAATTATTAAATGATGATTAAATTGATTTGCGATATGTGACTCTATGATTATCTGAATACCCAGCTAACAATTTTACGTTATAAAAACGTTCCCGTAACGTTCCCATTAAGTAATGAAAACTTTATTTTTGAATGTTCTCAGAGCTTTCAAAATGTCCAGTTTTTTAGACGTTGCATTAACGTTCGTGTTTGGTTGTAAGAACATTATTTAAAATGTTTTTAGAATGTTTCAGTCTCTTGTTATATTTATGTTCTAAGAAGATAATTTAAAACGTAATTAGAACGTTCCATTCCCCATTATATTAATGTTCTAAGACTGTTCCCCTACTTTTGGTTCCCGTTTGGTCCCAGATCCTGTTTGGTTCTGGGAACATTAGAATAACATTCTACAAACTAAAAACTAATGTTCTGGAAATGTTTTATTAACGTTACGGGAATGTTATAATAACGTTCTAATAACCAAAACGTAACTTTCTGGGAACCAAAAATTAACGTTCTGGGAACATTTGAATAACATTCTACAAACTAAAAACTAATGTTCTGGGAACATTATATTAACATTGGGGGAATGTTACAATAACTTTCCAAAATAAACCAAAAACGAACTTTCTGGGAACCACAAACTAAGATTCTAACATTTGAATAACATTCTATAAACCAAAAAAGGGGAACGTTAAGAAAACTTTCCTGGCTAACCAAAAACAAACCATAAAAAATCTGGGAATGTTCTGTGAACCAAAAATTGTTAGCTGGGTACATTTTGCATTCTAGTGAATTTTGTCATTCAATGCCAGGGGGAAAAGGCCACTGGAATGTGTCTTTGTGTCATTGGATTCACAAATTATGTTGCTATGCAAATTATGTCTCATTTTGTCAAGACATATTTTTATCAAAATTTTTACATGTTCCACTAACAACGAAAAAAACAAACAAAATTATGCTAACGTGTTTAGAACATTTATTAAAGGAACACTCCACTTTTTAAAAAAAATAGGTTCATTTTCCAACTCCCCTAGAGTTATACAGATGTGTTTTACCGTTTTTGAATCCATTCATCTGGCGGTAGCACTTTTAGCATAGCTTAGCATAAATCATTAAATCCGATTAGACCATTAGCATCTCACTATAAAATGACTAAAGAGTTTTGATATTTTTCCTATTTAAAACTTGACTCTTCTGTAGTTGCATCATGTACTAAGACTGGCAGAAAATGAAAGTTGCGATTTTATAGGCCGATATGGCAAGGAACTATACTCTCATTCCGTAACAATCAAAGAACCTTGCTGCCGTACCATGGGTGCAGCAGGCGCAATGATATTACGCAGCCATCAACTCTGCCGGCTGCAACTCTGCATCTACACAAACTTAGTGCCAGTCACTTTCAGGCGCTGCGTAATATCATTGAGCAGCAAAAATCCTTGATTATTACGCCGGAATGAGAGTATAGTTCCTAGCCATATCGGCCTATAAAATTGCAACTTTTCATTTTCCGCAAGTCTTAGTACATGACACAACCACAGAAGAGTCAAGTTTTAAATAGGAAAAATATTGAAACTCTTTACTCATTTTATAATGAGATGCTAATGGTCTAATCGGATTCAATGATTTATGCTAAGCTATGCTAAAAGTGCCACCGCCAGACCCGGCAATCGGCTGAATGGATTCAAAAACGGTAAAACACATCTGTATAACTCTAGGGGAGTTGGAAAATGAACCTATTTTCAAAAAAAGTGGAGTGTTCCTTTAATGGTGTTCCATTTAATAAATTAAATGATTAATGATCTAACCTTGTTACTGCAACAACATTTTTCGATAACTTTGAGAGAACCTTTAGAGAATGTTAGCCAAAGTTAGGAGTTTTCTGTTAGCTGGTTAGTTATCTGGTGATTGCATACAGACCCAAATCAGAAGAGTCTGGGCTCTAAAGCGCTTTAGATATGTTATTTGATTAAAATAATGGCCAGTATATTAATAATTTATAAAATAATTTATGCATTCACCTGCTTTGCAAGAATTTTAGATTTTATGCTTTGGTCAGTTTTCTATAAAGGTAGCCTCTCTTTACTTTTACCTATAGTAAGTATGAAATTTGGATATTATATACAACACTGCTCTTTTTAAATTGATTGTTGAAATATAAAAGTTTACTAATGTTAAAATGTGAAACTAAAATATATGTAAATTGTAATCATTTCAGGGCAGAACACTGGTTATTTGACCAGTGTAGTGTTTGAGGCTGAAGGCCAAAGCTCAGGTAGAAATGGTGGACCATCAGTTCAAGAGGTTTCCAACACAGTGAGGAGGTTGTGTGCTCATCTCGCAGATCAGCAGCAGGTCAGGCACCAGCTTACAGTATTAAAGTGACTCTTTCATTCAAGATACCAAGTTTCTCTCACTTTTTCTTCGTCATTCTTAGCAATCAGAGCTTCTCTTGAATCTGGTGCTCCAGTTGAGAACCTTGTCATCCCATCAGTTGAGGGACTTGTGGCAGGAGGCCTCCTTCAAATGTAGAGACGACTGGTTGGTCCTTCAAGAATTATTACATTCATTGAATATAGCAGAATGCTAGAAGATGTTTAGTGATAGTGATATATACTTCATAGCATGCTGTAATAAAACCATGGTACATGAAAAGCTTTGAAATATTTATTTCAATGAGTGCAAATGTTTTGTGAGCGAATACATTGTTTTGCAGGGTAATGCATTATGGTAATGTTGATTTTGGTGTCATGGCAGGCAGCCCCTTGTAGATACACTGTCAGCCTGTGGAACTGAGGATTGCATCCTTGTCACTACAGACCTCATACTCAACAAAGAAGTTGACCAGGAACATATCCTACCTCTCCTCAATACTATCAGTTTTGCTTCCCACCCTACTTCATCCATGATTAGCCACCTCAGTGTATGTTTTTGAGTTGTTCAACAAATTAATTTAAATTATTTATAACACAAAAGTGAATGTTGTCTCTTGTGTGACCAAGATTTGCTGGTCTGTTCTCCTCCAGGCTTTGCTGCAGATACCTCTTATCCGACCAAAAGCACTACTGGTTGTGTCTTCACTGGTCCACAGCCTTTGTCAACAGGAACGGGGTCCATGTAATGAAATATCTGAAGTCCAACAGTTCGTCCATGTTCTTAAGCAGAGTCTTGAGCAAGGATGTGAAGTGGATGATCATTTGCAGATCACAGAGGTACAGCAGAAAGATAACAGTGACCCATCAGATAGTGGAGGTATCCTACGCAACTAAACCAATGGACTATTTAAGGTTCAATACGAACTAGATGAGTAAAGTTTGTAAACAATCTTTGATGTTGGCTTGACAAAGGCATGTTTGAAAGTTTGAAATTTGAAAAGTTTGAAAGTCTGAAGATTTTACTTGTAGTTGATAAAATGTTGTTAATATGTTCTAGCAATTGTTAAGCATGTTGGTAATGTTTTAACATGATGTTAATATGAATTAGCATGTTGCTAGCATGTTTTAACACTTTGCTAACATATTTTAACACATTATTTTATCATGTTGCTAGCATGAGTTAGCACATTGCCTACATGTTTTAATTTTGTTGCTAACGTAACATGTTGCTAGCATGATGTAGCATGTTATTAATGTGTCCTAGCATGACTTAGCACCTTGTTAGCATGTTTTAACATGTTGCTAACATGTTTTAGCATGTCGTTAACATGTTGCTAACATGTTTAGGACATTGCTAGCATGACTTAGTATGCTACTAGCATGTATTAGCATGTTGATAGAATGACATAGCACATTTTAGCATGAAGTAACGTTGCTACCATGTTTTAACACTTTGTTAACATTTGAACACAACATGTTTTATCATGTTGCTAGCATGATTTAGCCCATTGCCTGTTTTAATATATTGCTAACATAACATGTTGTAGCATGTTGCTAGCATGATGTAGCATGTTATTAATGTGTCCTAGCATGACTTAGCACCTTTTTAGCATGTTTAACATGTTATTATCATTATGTAACGCATCGTTAGCATGCTTTACATGTTGTTAACATGTTTTAGCATGTCGCTAACATGTTTTAGGACATTGCTAACATGACTTAGTATGTTACTAGCATGTATTAGCATGTTGATAGAATGACATAGCACATTTTAGCATGAAGTAACATGTTGCTACCATGTTTTAACACTTTGTTAACATTTTAACACATCATGTTTTAACATGTTGTTAACATGATTTAGCCCATTGCCTATGTTTTAATATATTGCTAACATAACATGTCGTAACATGTTGCTAGCATGATGTAGCATGTTATTAATGCGTCCTAGTATGACTTAGCACCTTGTTAGCATGCTTTAACATGTTATTAGCATTAACACATTGTTATCATGTTGTTAACATGTTTTAGCATGTCGTTAACATGTTGCTAGCATGTATTAGCATGTTGATAGAATGACAGCGCATTTTAGCATGAATTAACACATTGCTAGCATGTTTTAACACTTTGTTAACATATTTTAACACATTATGTTTTAGCATGTTGCTAGCATGATTTAACATGTTACTAAAGTGTCCTAGCATGACTTAGCACATTGTTACCAGGTTTTAACATGTTGTTAACATGTTTTAGCATTTCGCTAACATGATTTAACACAGTGCCAACATGTTTTAGCATGTCGCTAACATGATTTAACATGTTGCTGGCATGTTTTAGCACATTTCTAGCATGATTTAGCATGTTGCTAGCATGATATAGCACATTTTAGCATTTTTTAACATGTTGCTGGCATGTATTTGCACATTGCTAGGATGTTTTAACATATTGCTTACATGTTTAGCACATTGCTAACATGATGTATCATGTTGATAGCATGACAGCACATTTTTACCATGAATTAACATGTTGCTAGCATGATTTAGCACATTGCCTGCATGTTTTAATGTGTTGTTTACAAAACATGTTTACCATGTTTCTGGCATGATTTAACATTAATAATGTGTCTTACCATGACTTAGCACATTGTTAGCATGTTTTAACATGTTGTAAACATGATTTAACACATTGTTAACATGTTTTAAAATGTTGCTAACATGTTTTAGCATGTCGCTAACATGATTTAACACATTGCTGGCATGTTTTAGCACATTGCCTACATGCTTTAATATGTTGCTAACATAACACGTTTTAGCATGTTGCTATCATGATTTAGCATGTTACTGTGTCTTAGCATAACAGCACATTTTTAGCATTTTTAACATGTTGCTAACATGTTTTAGCATGTCACTAACATGATTTAACACATTGCTAGCATGTTTTAGCACATTGTTAGCATGACTTAGCATATTGCTAGCATGACATAGCATGTTGCTAGCATGATATAGCACATTTTAGTGTGAATTAACATCATGTTGCTAGCATGATTTAGCACATTGATAGCATGTTTTAGCATGTTGCTAGCGTGTTTTAACACCTTGCTAGCATATTTTAACACATTTTTAACATGTTGCTAGCATGATTTAGAACATTACCTAACATAAAGTTTAATGTGTTTTACCATGACTTAGCATGTTTTAACATATTGTTAACAAGTTTTGATAACGTTGCTAGCATGTTTTAGCCTATTGCTAGCTTGATTTAACACATTGTTAGCATGTTTTAGCATGTTGCTGGCAAGTATTTGCACATAGGATGTTTTAACATATTGCTTACATGTTTAGAACACTGTTAACATGAATTAGCATGTTGCAGGCATTACTTTGCTAGCACATTGCTAACATGATTTAGCATGTTGTCTTAGGATAGGCATATTTGCTAGTGAAAGGCACTATTAAATACACTATTAAGTATTGCTGTACAAAAGTTTTGATCCCCCCAATGAAAACTTGTGGGATTTGATTGTCCGGTTTACGAAAATCATAGGTCACATCACTTTGAAAAGATATAGCAACCCAAGTAAGACCAGTCTGATCGTCTAGCCCGAGTTTAATGCAAGCTAAAGTTATCGCTTCAGTCACAGAAGAAGAAGAAACTTAAATTGTCGGACATAAAATACCAATCAGCAGAATTCTTGTGGTATAATATTGATTAAAACCAACAAGAACAACAAAAAATATCTCTTAGTGTAAACCAGATTTTTGCTTTTTATATAGAAAAGGGGGAACAAGTGAATTCATTTTTTGTGATAATAACATAATACCACAAATAATTGAGCTTGACTCGTGCTGAACCTGGAATAACGCTTTAAACTATTCTGTGTCTCTTGTGCAGCTGCTGCATGTGTTGAAAGCAGTGGAGAATGCAGGAGTGGCTGTATCAGATCTCATCCCCATACTGAGTCGCTGTGTGCACAATCAGTCTGTGCCACTGGAGCTTCGGTTGTCGGCTGTACGAGCATTCAGGAGAATCCCATGCCATCGTGACGTCAGTATCACCATACAATTTGAGAGACATATAACACTGGGCATGCATGCATGTGCTGTTTGCACTGATGTGATGTCTATTATGGCATGTTCTTTCTTATGTTCTCAGAGGACAGCTCTTGCTCAGGCATTTCAAAGCCAGCAGGAGAACGTGGAGGTCAGAATCGCAGCATATCAGCAGCTCATGCACTGTCCAAACCAGGAGATTTTCACTATTGTGAAGACAACGTTAAGCAATGAGAAGTCTAGTCAAGGTACTGAGTTATCAAATTGTGTTTATTTTTATTAACTCAGATGTGCTATATTATTTTAACACGGTCAGAGAAAGTTTGAAATACTTTTAATATGGATAGATAAATGTTAATTATAGTAAATTTTGGTAGTATTATTATGTTTGGCGTGCCTTAAAATAAATCAGACGTTATATTTGAAATAAAAAATCTTAACATGTTTAGCACCAAGCCTTCAAAATGGGGTTGGGGGTTGAAGGTCAGTGCAAAAATGTCCACTAAAAAATGGCCTAAAAACAAAAAAATAAAAAAATAAACATAATGAAAAGAAGAAAAAGAAAGAAGAAGATGAAAAGCCAAATATGTTCTGCACACATTTTCATACATTCTCTATGATATCTCCTCAGTTGGGTCATTTGTTTGGAGTCACCTTTTCAACATCCAGAAAACAGAAGACCCTCTGAAAAAAGACCTGATGGAGTCACTGCCGGATGATATCTTAAGTAAAGACTTTGAAGCTGAGCCATGGAAATATTCTTCACATATGGACTACACAGTGGACACAGGTACTACAAAAAAATTAACATTTTCATCTGTTTACAATAATTTTCTGTTTATAACGCTGATTTTCTCCCTTTTGTAATGTCTGAGTTGTATGTCTGCTCCAGGAGTGGCTGGTGCTAACATCGAGGGAGCTGTAGTTTTCTCCCCTGAATCTTTTCTTCCACGTTATGCTATGGCGAATCTGACAGTTCACATCCTAGGCAGAGCATTCAATCTTCTGGAGGTGAAAATCAAATCTGTATTTTCCACAAAACTAATCTAAATTGACCACATTTATTGTTTACTGTACTGTTCCTAATCTTATTGTTCATCAGTGAACACTACTCCAATGGAAAAAAAGGTTTTTCTTCATAATCTTTGTAATTGTAATAACTTGCTTTACAGCTGAAATTACTTTTTGGTTTGAGGACAACTAGGTGAGGGGTTTTCAAGTTGTAGTCCAGAAACATCATATAAATGGTGTTTTATATGGAAGCCCATTCCACCAATGAATAAAAGATAAATATATTGTGACTATTTATTTCCAATCTCTGACTTTTTTTTTCAGAATTGCGTGATACAAACTTGCAATTCTGGCTCTTTTTCTCAGAATTGCGAGATACAAACTCGCAGTTCTGAATTTTCTTTTGCAAATGCAACTTTTTATATCACATTTTAGACTTTTTTTTCTCAGAATTGAGACATAAACTCACAATTGTGAGTTATAAGTTTATATCTCACGACTTTTTTCTCGCAAATATGACTTTTTATCTCACAATTCTGACTTTTTTCTCAGAACTGCATTATAAATTACGTTATTAAGTCAGAACTCGCAATTCTGACTTTTTTCCTCAAAACTGTTGTAAATTCGAATGATGATCTCGCAATTCTGAATTTTTTTTCTCACAAATGTGACTTTTTATCTCACATTTCTGACTTTTTTCTCGCAAATTCGACTTTTTAAACTCACAATTCTGACTTTTTTTTCTCAGAATTATGCGATATAAACTTTTTTCAAATATGAGTTTAGATCTCACAATTCTGACTTAATAACTCCCAATTGCGTGTTATGAAGTCAGAATTCCGAGATATAAACTCACAATTTTGAGAAAAAAAGTTAGAATTGCGAGTTTGTATCATGCAATTCTGAGAAAAAAAATTGCAATTAACTGTTTTATTTTTTATTCAGTGGCAGAAATGGGCTTTCATGGTGTTAAACAT
Source organism: Cirrhinus mrigala (assembly GCA_036247105.1). Classification (NCBI taxonomy): domain Eukaryota; kingdom Metazoa; phylum Chordata; class Actinopteri; order Cypriniformes; family Cyprinidae; genus Cirrhinus; species Cirrhinus mrigala. Next base: position 5,634,324 of record CM070008.1, on the reverse strand, counting down.
GGAAAATATGGAGCTGCCTTTAAATTTTAGGAAATAGGTCCCAGGAGACCATGTTCGGTCATCACATTTTTGAAGACCACTGTTTTTGTTTTTAGGCTGTGCACGTGTATAGTTTTTTCTTTTTCTTTTTTTTGCGCTGAGTCAGTAATGTAGCCTATCACATATATTGCCAATAACCAAAAGATAAAATCAGCTCTTTTTCTGTATTTTCTCATAGAATATTCAGTCAAAAATACATACCATTACAGATTTAAATAAGTAAAACCAACCACTTGTCTAGGCCATGTGGAAAAAATAGTTAATGCTAGCCAAAAAAAAAAAAAAAAACTATTTTAAAATAGCTATTTTAGTTTTGAAGTAGCATATATTTTTGGTTCAGTGATAGTAATTATTTTAACTGATTTTTTTTTTAGATTAGCTTAAGAATGGAAAACCTAGAGCCTGTTCTGAAGAAAATCTTTGAGGAGCATCCTCTAGCATCTGCTGATCACTCCAAACCTAAGGGTCAAACAGACTCTATGAGCCATGAACAGAAAGGACGAAACAGGGACGAGGAACAAGGAGGCAGTGATGACTGTCAGTCCACAGGTTTAAATTCCATCAAGAATAAGGTGAGAGCCTGGTAGATTGTGGTTTTATGTCTGTTATTTGGCTCCACATCAGGCATGACCAACATTTCTGTTTAAGTTCACAGAGCAGAGGAAAAAAGACAGTAATTTGCGATGTTGGATGAATGTGAAGATGTTTGGCAACGACCTCACCTTTTTGACCTGTGATGACCTCCAGGCATATCAGAGAAAGCTGTCACTTAGTACAGCTGGTGTTGTTGTCAAGTTGTTAAAGGTAAGAAATTATTTCTCAAGCAGTTAATTAAAGGAGTATTATGGGTTAATACCCACTTTGGTCACACTTTAAGGTCCAATTCTCACTATTAACTAACTCTTAACTATGACTTTTGCCTCAATAAACTCATAATTTGCTGCTTATTAATAATAAAGTACTTGTAAAGTGTTGTAAAATGATTAAAGTAGGTATTGGTATGTCTATAGTATGTTTTTTACTTTTAATAGTTTTAATTTCTTTCATTTCCCCAGGGTCAAGAGATTAAAATCAGTCAAAGGCCAATTGTTCTGGCAGAAGAACTGGTTTTACCATCTCTCTCTGGATTACCCATGAGGCTGAGCATCAACATGTCCACTCTGTTCTCCCTCAGACTCAAAGGCATTGCTAACTATAAGAACTGGTCACATTTCTCACTGGCTGGCTATGTCAAACCAAAGTATGTCTGATGAAGTTTTGATAATGGCATTGTGCTGTCCAGTTGAAGTCATGATGGCAAGTCATCTTATGTTTGTCCTTTGACACAGTGCGCTGGTCGCCATCTCTGTGAGAGCTGGAGTGGATGGAGCGTTTGGTCGAGTGGGATTAGAGTGGGCCACTCAACTCAAAACCCTCACCAGTTTGGATGGAGCTGTATATCTGCACCATGGTCAGAGCCTGAAGGTGGTTCTCAATACTCCAGAAGATGTCATGGATGTACTGACCTTCAAGTATGAACAATATTTACATGTTTTTTCAAATATATAAAATTCATTTTGTTATATTATTTGGCTTTAGTAAGGGAACACATTCACTATTAACTACAACTTTTTCCTAAATAAACCTATTAGTTAGTAATGTAGCTGTTGTTGTAGTGATGTTTAGGTGTTGGGTATATCCGCTTGTTAGGTTTGACGTCATCAGATGCCACGAGATAACAACAAACGGTGCTAAAATACACTCACAATGTGATACAATACTACCAAAAAAATGATAATCCTACACTTTAACTCCACACCCAAATCCCAGATAGTCAGACATTGAAAATATAAATATAAATAAATAAATATACAAATTATTTGTGTTTGGGACACTGTGAGCATAGAGACTGTAGTGTACACTGTAAGTTTGAAAACGCTTAGCTTAAATGTTTCATATTAATAAACAGTGCTGTTGAAATAGTATTCTCACGTGAAATGAGTTTGAGGCCTGGACCCGGAAACAGCATTCGTAGGACGCATTACGTCACCACTTAACAAATGGATAGGGTTAAAGGGTTACTCCACCCCAAAATGAAAATTTTGACATTAATCACTTACCCCCATGTCGTTCCAAACCCGTAAAAGCTTTGTTTGCACAATTTAAGATATTTTGGATGAAAACCGGGAGGCTTGTGACTGTCCCATTGACTGCCAAGTAAATAACACTGTCAAGGCCCAGAAAAGTATGAAAGAAATCGTCAAAATAGTCCATCTGCCATGGTGGTTCAATCTAAATTTTATGAAGCGATGAGGATACTTTTTGTACGCAAAGGTAAAAAATAACGATTTTATTCAACAATTTGTCTATTCCGCCTCACAGTAGCGTAAAAAATCTTAAATTGTGTTCCGAAGACGAACAAAGCAATTACGGGTTTGGAATGACATGGGGGTAAGTGATTAATGACAAAATTTTTAGTAACCCTTTAAGGCATGTAGAATATGATCATGCAGACTTTTTAAGTACTAATAAATACTAAGCATGCTAATAATAAACTAGTTAAAAGTGAAAATTGAGCTCTAAAATGAAGTGCTACCATTATTTGGGAGAAAATCAGAATTTCAGGGTGCAAATGTCCTGATATCATAATGAAGAAAAAAAAAAAAAACTCATTAAAAAATATTATTTCAGTCATGTGATGTGACAACAATTCAGAAACAGGAAATTCTATAATAGATAAGTACCTCACTGTGTGCCAAGGTCAATAGGTCTCTTAAAATAACAGATAATTTAACCGGTAGCACTTTATGTTCATTAATTAACATTCATTTCGCCTTTTTATGACAAAATTTAGTTAGTTTGGGTTGTGAAATGTCACGTGGTGCAACTCCATAAAAACTTGAATCTACTTATGAATTTAAGAGTAATAATTCATAAACTTTGTAAAAAAGTGTTTAATTTTTATTGAATGTATTGATGTATTGAATGTGTAACAGCATGTTATTACTTATGTGATAGTTGCACCATTCTTGAAAGACAAAAGTTTTTTAAAACCATATGAAACCAAAGAGTACATTGGCGTTTTAAACTATATATTCTTAAAGATGTTTTCTTTTCCTAATTGTAGACACTTTTATTGGTTGCTGACCCATAACCAGTTGTTTTATCTTGACTCTAAACTTATTGCTTGATCGTCTATTTGAAACAGCTCCAGAATGTTTCGTGTGAGCGGGGACAGTAAGGAGGAGCTTATAGCTACAAGAAATCTCAAGGAGAAGAGCACTTGCACTCCTAAAACATGTGAGTTTATTTAAAAAATCATAAGATATACATTTCTTTACATTTTTCTTTGTGGAAAGGAGTAAAAGACTGTTTGGTGTCATATTTATATGGTTGTTTTGTAGGGTCTAAGATGATTGGATGGCAGTTATGCTCTGATGTCACTTATCCTTTGACACTGATGGGAAAAGGCTTCCCGCCACTGGGCCCAGTTCTTTTTAATCTCAGACTCCAAAAGCTGGACAAAGGTCTCAACCAGTACCTCTTGGAGGCAGCCTATACTTTTGTACCCCAGGTAGGAAAGATATCTAACATCTGTTCATTCTAGTTAAGATGGTCTAAATATTGCTCTCATTAGTTTTTGCTTCTTGTGGATCTTTGACAGCGTAATTCCTGGATGCCGCTGGAAGCCACTCTGCTTCTATTTCTTGGCACACCACAATCTACTATCCCCAGAGATTTGTCCCTAGATGTCAATCTCAGTCCAAAACGGCTGATTCTGAAAATAACACATCCTCTAAAAGCGATTCTCATTCAAGGTTTCCAAACCACCAAAAATGGATTTCCTAATGGATTTCAAACTAGAACATGATACATAACATTTATTTTATGAAATTTGTTTTTTTGAACGTTTAGGATATTTTCCCATATTTTTTTTTATCACAGCGCAGCTTGAAGAATTAAACAACCAGCATTCAGGCAGAATCGAACTACTGATAGACAACATCCACCATTATTTTGTCAAGGTAAGTGAGAAGAACTTTTGCTTTTATCAATTTCAAAGTCTCATTAAAAGCTGTTGTGCTATGTTATTCAAGAACATGGTTCATTAAATCATTCACCACTGTGCCCAAGGGACTACTGGAGACTGTGAATCTTGCTTCAGAGACGAGAGCCCACTTTCATCTCGATGCCAAAGTAGTAGCAGATGGGCATCCATTCTCCCTCTCAGTTAACACCACACATGCTCGCAGCAGGAAGTTCATAATACAGGCCTTGCTTAAAAATGTCTTCCATAAGGATGCATCACTCTCAGGCAAGTATTTTATAATACATAATGGTTTCAGAAGTATTTTTTACTATTTACTTTCTCATCTTTCATTCATTAGGGGTTTAAAAGATTTGTCAGTGTATGGTTAAAATCACTGATTTGTTTCCTCCAAAACATACATTTTTTCCATCACTTAAAAATGGAGGTTATGGTAGATCTATCTTGAAAGATTTATGTGTCTTCAGACTCAAATTCTCTATTGACAAAATGAATAGGATTTCTATTTCCCAGAACCATAAAGTTGTGCTGTATTTCTCTGGAACTTAATTTACAGTGATGTGATTTGCGGCCAGCTCTTTATGATCTGCTTCACTTCACAGTGCAGCTGGAGAGAAGTCTGGAAGATGGCCAGAGACATTATTCTATAGATGCTGGGTTTCTTTTGCCTAGTGCTGTCAGCTTCAGAGCTCTTGGGTTACTGAAGCAAAGGGGCCCAGAGTGGAGCTCTGCTGTGAGGGTCAGGTATGGCGTACAAGGTAAATGGTTTCTACAAATAACACAATGCTTTAAAGACAACAACACAACAGACTCTTCATTCACTTCTTCATTTTTCAGAGGATTCACAAAACATGCAGGAGTGTCACATCACCCAGAACCTCCACAGCGAATCTGACCCGGTCCAGACGTACAGTATTACAGCGGCACATGAACTTCACTGTTCCCATTTCATCAACCTAAACCACAAGGTCAAATTTAGTTCCACAGGTTTAAAAAGCTTTCTGCAATTAATTCTAGTACTGATTCCCACTTGTTTTTTTTTTTTTTCAGTGTAATGCACATAATATGGTTCATGATAACAGATATGACAACCTTGTTTCCACCAACAGATTCACCTTAAACATGAACGGAGCCCAATCCACGTTCAGTCATCGCTTGATGTAAGCTATGGAAAGCAGTGGAACCAGAGCAGCAACAAACACAGGATCCTCTTCAATCAGTCCCTCAGAAACCAGTCTGGACCCGGCCTCACCAGTTACACTGTGGAGGTTCAGCTTGCTAAACTAAAACATTCAGATTTAATCTACAGTTGAGATCAAAATTAGAGAACAATTTATAAATACTTGATTTTTTTCTGAAATACTGTCAAGTGTAGAGGCCCTTGCTTTGAATGACTTCAGCACATCTGCGACCACAGGACATCACTAGTTTCTTAGACTGTGCTGGTGTGATCTTGTTCCACTCTTCTTTTCATTCTCTTCCATAATTTGGTAACTGTAGTGGGTTTCTTAGCCATAACTTTGTCACAAAGGATTTTCCAGAGATTTTTAATCGGGTTTAGATCAGGACTCTGGCCTGGCCATTTCATTACTTCAATGTTCTTAGCTTCTAGGAACTGCTTTCCCTGTATTGCAGTGTGACGGGGGCATTGCCTTGCATGAAAATCGCAGGCTGATTGGGAGATGCTTGCAGGGAAGGAACTGCATATTGCTGAAGGAGGTTCTCATAAACATTTGCCTTCACCCTTCCAAGAGGCCCAACTCCTGCTGCAGAAAACATCCCCAAACCATGACACTTCCTCCTTCACCTTTCACTGACTTTTTTATTTACGCACTTGGGCTTCAGTCTTTCCTCAGTTTAACGCCGAACAAAATCAGATTCGCATCAGACCCAAATAAATTAAACTTGCTTTCACCACTAAAGTTTACTTTGGACCAGTTCTCTCTCCACACAACATGCTCCTCGGCAAAGTTGAGCATAGCATAGATTTTTTCTGCTGATGAGTAGCTTGTGCAGAGTCACACGCCGAGACAGATCCTTACCCTGTTCAGCTCTGAACTGGCAAGCAATTCCTGCTGCTGTGCTGAACCGATTCCCCATTGAGAGTCTCTGCACTATCCTGTCTTCTTGTGCATTTGTCTTACGTGGATGACCAGTCTTTTGGGGGGACTTGAATGATTTAGTGTCACTATAAACCTGAAATATTAGAGAAATCACAGATTTAGAATGGCCAACTTCTCTTACAGTGGCTGAAAGGGTCACCTCTTTAGCTTTCACCTGGGCAACGTCCTATCGCAGGGTTTTGAGTCACCTTAGAGCGGCCCGCCATCTTGCAATCTCAGTGAAAATTGAAGGAATGCTGCCAGTAAAATAGGGTTTGTCATATAATTAAGGAAATTAGCACCAGGTGCCAGATTAACACCAATAATTTGGAGGTATCTGTCAGTGTTCTCTAATTTTAATGAGAGGTATTTTTCAAATAGCTCTTTTAAACTGCCCTTCCACTCCTGTTAGGATAACTTCAAATAGGACTAAGCAGTGACCTTGAAATTTAGGAATATATACGTTGTTCTCTAATTTTGATCTCCACTGTAGACTATGTTATTCAGATGTGTTCTCACATATTGTCTGATGTTTAGGCTGTGGTCTTGATTATGATTATGTCCCATAATAATGTATACTGCCTCTTCCAGCTCAGCCTGCGACTTTTAGACAGAGGACTAAATTACAGAACTCAGCTTCTGCACTCTTATTTCAATAAACAAAAATCTGAGAGCAGCACCCACCTGAAAATCAACTACAACAATCAGATGCCTCTGGTAGCTGGTGTCCATTGGAAGGACGTGTCAACAAAGACCTCCCTTCAAAAGTGGGAAGGTGCGTAAGTATATATTCCCTTGATGGTCTCCAACCAGAATCCTCTCAATAACATTTTTTAAAGAACTGTACTTGTCATTCATTATGTGCACAGGTTCATTCAACATGGATACCCCCTGGCTCTATGTATACATAGTTCAAAAACTAACTCAGCCCCAGCGTGGCATCACACAATTCAGCTCTGAGGTCACCACACGAAAACTGGTGAACATCCGAAGTGTTACACTGGAGGGTTTCTACAAAGATAGGGGCAAAGAACGACAAGGCCAGCTACACCTTTTTACGCCGACTGTCAGTTATATTAAGGTGTGCATACCTTCTATTACCTCTCACTTCATGTTTTTGACTATTTCTCTTGAGATACCTCATTCTTAGCCTGGTTTATAGAAATGTTCCTCAGGAGAAACTTCAGGATAAGTGAATGATATTAGGTGTATGATGTCGTTGAAGGTTGGTGGATGGAACTTGCTGGGCAAGCGTGGAGTTAAAGCTTCATACTCCATCAGCACAGCCTGGACACCAGCCTTGCACGGGCAAATATCTGTAGTCAACGGCAAGCAAGTGAAGACTCTAGAAATAAGTGCAGGCTATGGCAAGCAGGACCTCAATATTTCCGCAGTTCTCAGTACTCTGGATAAGGTACCAGATAACGATATTTCCTGTTTTCGCGGTTTAAATGTGTGTCCAAAACTGGTCCAAATCTTGAGCTGTTTTGGACTTTATTGGGTTTATCTGTGGTTTTGGACATTATTGTTTTCTCTCTGAGCAGAAGCTAAAGAAGAGGCTTTTGATGATGACAATGACCCTGTCAGATCTCAAAAACCCTTATGCAGAGCTACAGATGGAGGGTGCCATAGAGGAGATACGAAAGGAAAGGAAGATTTATCAGAAAAGATGGAAGCTAAACTTTAGGTCTGTCTGGAATATGAAAACGACTAAAGATAGTAATGATAATGGTGACAGCAGTATAAACATAATGACTTTTTTCCATAGTGCTGTGCTTATCCATAAGCATGCTATGTTTGCGTCTTCCAACAGACAACCATTCAAGTTTCTCCCTCAGAGTCTCACCCTCCAGGAGACATTCACAAGTGATCTACATCAGAAGGTTTACACTTTGGAGTCAAAGGTTCTTGTCCATGGAAACAAAAAGGCCATTCATATCCTTACTCTGGGTTTCCAGCCACTGCAGCCATATGTGAGCCTAAAATTTATTAACACACTGTGTAGTAATTGTGTTCATAGGTTGTATTACAGGATATACAGTATGTAGTGTTATGGTAGCATCACCGAAGACATTTACCCAAGAATTAAACTTAAAAAATAGTTCACTCAAAAATGCCATGATTTACTCACCCTCAAGCCATTCTAAGTGTATATCACTTTCTTCTTTCAGATGAATACAATCAGAGTTATGTTAAAAAAATGTCTTGGCTCTTCAAACTTTGTAATGGCAGTAAATGGGTGTTGAGATTTTGAAGTTTTAATAAAGTCTATCCATAAATCATAAAAAGTGCTCCACACGGCTCTGGGGGCTTAATAAAGGCCTTCTGAAGCGAATCAGTGCATTTGTGTAAGAAAAATATACATATTTAAAACTTTCTAAACTAAATCTCTAGCTTCTGCTAACTGTCGTACACACGTTTATGAGAGAGTGGCGTTTCAGTGGATGATGTAGAAGTGAGGAACGTGGAAGCACAGTGGAGAGAGCAAAACAAAACACCAGTCATTAATTAGAAGTACAAAACGATTTGTAAAAGAAAAATGTCAGAGGATTTCGATATAAGCCGAGAGGAGACTGGTTTTCCTTTGCTGTAAACAAAACTTGGTTCTCATCGGAGTTTACACTATGCCTACGTCCTACTTCATTTACTGGAATGTCACTGTCTTGTGTACATGTGTACGGCAGTTAGCAGAAGCTAGAGATTAGAGTTTATACAGTTTTAAATGTGGATATTTTTCGTACACAAATGCATCGCTTTGCTTCAGAAGGCTTTGATTAACCCCCGGAGCCATGTGGAGCCATTTTTATGATGGATGGATGCACTTTATTGGATTTCAACACCCATTTACTGTCATTATAAAGCTTGGCAGAGCCACAAAATTTTTTAATATAATTGTATTCTTCTGAAAGAAGAAAGAAGAAAGCCATACACATCTAGGATGGCTTGAGGGTGAGTAAATCATAGGGTAATTTTCATTTTTGGGTGAACTATCCTTTTAAGTCCTGGCAGTAAGTCAGAGTATGCGAGCTTACTGACTAGCTTTGTTAATTGAAATTTAATGTAAATTCTAAGGCCATACATACAATTATTATACAACAGTTAAGTAAACAAGATGTCATAAGGGTACACATTTTCATTTTAGACACAGTATTGCCAGTTGCTTTTGTCTATTTTTGCTGTAGCAATGAAAATAATTCCAAACAAAACCAAAACAGAATCAACAGTTCTGCTTCTCCAAGCAAAACAGTAATTGTGTTCCCCAATGACAAGTTTTTTGAATGGTTGAGTGAGTGATTCAGTGACTCACTCATAAATACAATCACTTTACTTTTCTGTACATATCAGTGTTTGAATGAATTAGTTGAGTGAATGATTTAATGACTCACTCAGTGATGTCCACTTATTTTGTTCCTGAATGAATCAGTGCTGTTTAAACAAATGGTTCAGTGATTTACTCAAAACGACAGTAGAACACAAATATGAAAATTAGCAAAATGAGCAAAAATTAATCTGCACTGAACTTGTCCAATATTATTTTGAAATGTAAGACAAACATGTTTTCAAAGATGAAAGCATTGTTTTCTTTTGTTTTGTTGTAGATTAATCACATAATGCTAAACTGTCCATCAGGTAAACCAATGGGAGACCACATTCACTGTACTGCATTAATAGAAAGTTAGTTAATATAAAGAGTTTTAGTATGACATTTTTTATTTTTTCCAAAATTCATTAAGAAGAACTGGTCTAGGAAGTAGCCTCACAAAGATGCGGTCTTCCTATTAAGAAACACCCAGACACTTGTTTCATTTCTAAATGAATCAGTCTTTGTGAACAAATCAGTTGAATGAATGATTCAATGACACACTCATAAAACAGAACAAAGCTAACAGCTGTATAATGTGGCTTATTTTAGGTGTGCTCCTCAATAGTCCAGTCTTTCAGCACTGAGAGAATTCCCCAAGACTCAAAGATCTGTGTCACTGTCCAAAACCACCAGGTAAACTAGTGTAAACATTTTATGTATCTCAGAACAGTGCCATGTAAGACTGACCATTGTACAGCTAATATCACTTTAAATCTTATGTAGGATCATGATTTTAACATGGCTGCATATTTTGTCTTTGTTTCTGTCAATGTTCTATCTTCACTTTTCTGTGAAGACTGCTCATGAAATTCAGGGCAGGTTATGGACTGGAAATGACAAAATACTTACAGCCTTTGGTCAAGTACAACTTCATGACCTAACTACATCTCAGCAAGGCATTACAATGAAAGCCAACCTGTCCCAGCTGTTTCAGGTAAACAATGATGCACACTTTATTTTTTCTTTTACTTGCTTCTAATCTTTGTAATCAAGTTAGCAAGTGTCCATCAGTTGATTCTACTCTGTTCTAATTTACCTTAATGCAAAATACTTACAGTTTGTCTTGACAATACAGGCATTTTGCCCAGTCTGATGTTCTGTGTTGTTGCATATCTTTATACTGAACGTCACTGGATCTTCTACCATAAAATAAATCCATAAAAGTGGCACTCCATGAACAAAAACCACATTAAGATGCATTTTTCATGTATTTATTATTCAGATAGTCAAATTCAGAGTTTTTCACAGCATTGTTGTGTTTTACCTTCACAGTTTTTAACCAGAATTAAACTAAGAGTCTTTTTCAGCTGGATTTCCCGACCTCTGTCAGCCTAGATATTGAGGTGCTTAGGAGTCACAACAACAACACCGAATTTGAATATAATTCTGAAGGAAAAGTAGCCACTGATGACAAGAATTACCATGTAAATATCATCAAAACTCGCATTTTGCAAGTAATTAATTGCGTTTTTCGTAGTTCGAAGATCTTTGGTGATGGTATGAGCTAATGTTGTGTGTTTTGTTTGTTTTTATGATATTCGAGGCACAAGCAGCGATAACAGTATCTCCTCTTGGAAACTTTGGCGGTTCTATAAGCCTGAAGGGGAATGAAAAAAACGCAACACTTCACTTTACTCTAGACAACAGGGTGAAAAAGGGCATTAATAGCGTGGGCGTCCATGCTGGCTTTCATCAGACCTTATTTCCAGGGGTCACTTCTGATGGCCGTATTCATTTAGCTATTAATTCTTCTTCAGAAAGGTAAACTGATATTAGCAGTTATGCCTTATTGTGAGATAACATGTTCACTTAATTTTAACCATAATTTTTTTTCTTCCTCTCTAGTGTTTTCTTGCAGTGTACAGTAAAAAAGGAAGAGGAGACATTTAGTGCTCACTTTAGTGGCGCTCTACTGGATGATCAAGAGTTGCGACTATCTCTTTCAGCAGATATTTTAAATTCAATACAAGATCTGGCTGCTTTACCTAATTCAGCTAGTGTGGTTGGAGTACTAACCCAGTCAGAGGGTCTAACTGAAGGTAAATCCAAGATCAATGTGCTGATGCATTTATTTATGTGCAAATTCACTTTTCAGTGAAAAAAGTAAAAAAAAAAAGTGGTAATACGGGTGCACAAATATGCATTAATTCATGCTTCACTATTGCACAGATAATCATGAGTTAATATATAACTCATGAAGAACTAAACCATTTATTAATAATTACTGCACCAGCAACAACTGGACATTCTATATGATTCATAGATTAAGTAATCAATAAATTGTTATTAGTTAAATGTGTCGCAATGTATTAATTCCGTAATAACATATTATTTTAACTAATAATGTAAATTCATGTGTAAATTACCACAATGGGTTGAATCCATGCATTTCAGCTTCCAGTTGTCTGCTTTAATTAATCATTAGCTAATGATTTGCAAAGATATCATTATGTTATGACTTTACTTGTTGAGGCACATGACTAACTAACTAATTCTAAATCCATAACCACAATGACATATTACTTAACAATTAGTTAATAGTTCTGTGCCTCAACAAGTAGTCATAACGTAATTAGACATTTGCAAATCACTAACTAATGAATAATTAAAGCAGAAAACTGGAAGTTGAAGTACATAGCTTTGACCACTGTGGTAATTAACATTAGAATTTACATAATTAGGGGCCAAGCACCAGAGGTGCGGTGGCACCTATTGTATCCGTTGGCGTTATTATTATTCCGCTTCTTCTTCTTCTTCTTCTTCCTCTTCCGCCGCAAGTCTATGGCAGCCCATAGAACCGCTTGCAGGAAAGTTTTATAATTTTGCACACTAATAGGGGACAGTCCCAACATTAACCATAGCAAGTTTGGAGTCTCTAACTCAAACTCTCTAGTGCCACCACTTGTCCAAACTTTCAAAAGATTTATGCTAATAACGTTTGAACCGTAAGGCACACAACAAAAATTCTTTTTTCCTCTGATTCCTTGGCTTATGCCGAGTTGAATGGACACCAAAATTCAAAAATCGTAAGGTTTAGTTTTTTCGCTATTCTCAATTGTTCGTAAAACCTACTTTTTCGAACTCGTCCTAGGCCGTTGCACCGATTGTCACAAAAATTGATCCAGATCATCTTCAGACCATGCTGGCAAAAAGTTATGGAATTCAAGTCGATTCGTCCAGCCGTTCACGAATAACACGCGAAAGAATTCTACGAAAAGCTAGCAAAAATCAATGTGAGGCTATATCTCCGTAATAGTTTGTCATATTGACACCAAACTTGGTGTGTGTTATAACAAGCATGACCTGAGCCTACCTGCAGTGTTTCGGTGCAGTGCCCCCTAGTGGTCAGGAGATACGAAAAATGGCTATTTTTCTTTATAACGTCTGAATGATTTGTCCAAAAATCACAAAACTGGTCTCTTTAGATTCTGTGTGTCATACCGAGTCGAACCATATCCAATTTTCCCATGTCAGCCATTTTGGGTGTCGGCCATTTTGAATTTAGCTTTAAAATGCTGTATCTTAAGAACGGATTAGCGTATCGTTTCGACATTAATTACAAAAATGTTCGGCACCATGCCCTGAATGTACATAAAAATTTTGGGGCCACCTTGTGGTCAAAAGTTGTAACGAAATTTCGAAAAATGCTAATAACTTTTGCGTACATTAGCCTATTGTCATGAACCTGATGTCAAAAGATTCCTTGGGTCAAGCCGAGAACGTTGATACCCATAATGCCAATATTGGCCAAACTTCCTGTCCGCCATTTTGATTAATGTACAAAACCTATTTTTTCGAACTCCTCCTAGACCGTTAGTCCGATCTTCACCAAATTTGACTCAGATCATCTTCAGACCATGCTGACAAAAAGTTATGGATTTTGTGTCGATACACGAAACCGTTTTCGTTTAGCGCATCAACGAATTTACTGGAAAGATGCCAAATTGCATCCAAGTCTGTATCTCTGCAAAGCTTTGACATATTGACACCAAATTTTACATGTGCTTTTGTCACCACACTCTGACCAAGCCACATCAATTTGGTAACAGTGCCACCTATGGGTCAGAAGTAATACGCCATTCACTAAACATTAATAATGAAATTTACAAAAATGCTAATAACTTCTGTTTACATTAGCCTATTGGAATGAAACTGATGCCAATAGATTCCTTGGGTCAAGTCGAGAACATTGATACCCATTATGCCGAAATTGGCCAAACTTCCTGTCCGCCATTTTGATTAATGTACAAAACCTACTTTTTCGAACTCCTCCCAGACTGTTAGTCCGATCTTCACCAAATTTGACTCAGATCATCTTCAGACTATGCTGGCAAAAAGTTATGAATTTCGTGTCGATATACGAAACCGTTTTCGTTTAGCGCATCAACAAATTTGCTGGAAAGATGCCAAACTACATCTGAGGCTGTATCTCTGCAAAGCTTTGACATAATGACGGCAAACTTTGTGTGTGTCATTGTCATTTCACACAGAACACGTCACATCAATTTGAAAACAGCACCACCTGTTGGTCAAAAGTGATAAGCCATTAAATTTTATTACGATTGGTTGTAATTATGATTTTTCAGCCATTTCAACTGATATTATCCTAAAATGGCTTAAGTTACTCACTGTTGTAGTCGGTCTGCTGCTCCTTGCCGTGCTTAACTCCTCATTCTGCCTCTTTTGTGCTTGGCCCCGCAATTGCTGCTTGCAGCTATATTTAGTTAATATAATATGTTATTAGGGAACTAATACATTATGGCACATTTAACTAATAACAATTTACTTATTACTTCTATTATTAATCTATGAATCATATAGAATGTTCATTAGTTGCTGATGTAGTAAACATTAATAAATGGTTTAGTTCTTCATGAATTATACATTAACTCATGATTATCTGTGCATTAGTTAAGAGCGAATTAATGCATATTTGTGCACCCGTATTGTGTTACCAAAGTGTTACCAAAAGTTCAATATCTTTCAATGAAGTTGAATTATGATTAATTAAAACAAAATTGAAACCAAAAATTTGGGTGGAATTTAGGTTTATTTATTTATTTCATTACACACTGAGTGCGGTAAGTTCACAACCCAAATACAACATCTAATTGAATCTGTTTGCCTGATTATGTACATGTTAGTGTTTGATACTCTCATGCTGTTGTGTGTTTGTGCTGCAGGAGAGCTGACGGTAGTAGTGAATGATGCTGTATATGGGCTGGAAGTGACTCGTCAGCATGAAAGGAAGTCTGGAGAAGATCATAGTGCCTTACTATGTCTAGTTGCTATGGAAGAGTCACTGTGTGTAAACATCAGTAGCAGTTTAACACGTTGTGGGTGCAGAAGTTTTCATACCCAGCTGTCTCCCTCTTTCCCTTGGCTTCGCTCTGCAGGTATGTTCTGTGGCATTAATGACTCTTGTTATAGCTGTGTAGTGGAGTGTAGTGCATTTCTGTCTCTGTTTACTGGATCAGGGCTTCCGTTGAGCAGTAGCGCAGGTGTGAATGTGAACTGGAATGACAGCACCGTCTGTGCCCGATTGGAGCTGCATGCAGGAGCCAGCGGCCTAACAGCCACATTGGAGCAAAGTTCACACCACAACACACAAACTACTGGACACTCTCAGGTTAGAGAATCACTCAGTAATTGTGAATCGCTGAAAGGCTCCCATAGTTCTCAGATCTTATTCACACCAGCTGACACACAAGAACAAATGCAGCATTTGTGAAGTTTCTTTTCCTCCTTGTTCTTCTTCTGTGCCATTGAATTGGCTGAACTTCCTGGCTGTATGCAAACAAAGGAGTTGCTGTGTATTAATGAATTCACAAGATTTGAACTGACGAAAGTCAAGATGTTCAGCAAATAATGAGTAATGAGTCATATGGGGCTTTTATGGTAATTTTTGTCTTTTTATGAGCTTGACAGTCATAGTCTTTTATTCTGCTTAATAACTTCTTTCATATTCGCTAATGGTCCATTACCATCATTTTGAAACATTTCCTGAGTCCTGAAACCTTTCTAACATCCATCTAACAACATTGTTTTGAAAACACCTGTGATGCATACCTTAATCACACTTAAACACAGAGTAATAATCACTTGTTGAAGAATAAGCAAGCATCAGTTTAGTATGCATTAATATCCATATGGATGGCCCAGAAACCCCTTCTACACTCTGGGTCATTTCCCATGTTGATGAAGGGAAATGCCTCTGATTCCACACTACTCTCCTACGAGCAAAGCAAACTGAAGGCACGGAGGCTTGTTTTTACAGGTGAACTGCACAGAGGGGATCGACACGGACCGCCCGCTGGGCGCCTTTTCTGGGCAAGACCAGGAAGACTCACTGAAGGTACGTGGGTGAGAACTTTCAAGAGCGTTTCCTTCTTTTGAAGAACGGTTCAGTGGACATTGGATTGTTTTTGTATCATATGGTGAGGGACATCTGAACCCATCCTGATGTTTGTGTAGGTTGAAATCAGAGCAAGTCTTTATAACTCCAAGAGTTCTGCTTTCTCATTTGATCTTCAAGGTCACCACAATACCTCCAGGTAGTGTAGTCTTGTTGGAAATATCACAAAGTAAATTTTTTTCTGTGTCTTATTAGTGGAATGTACAGTACATGTATGTGCATTTCAGATAGTTATTTTGTCTTTTGTAGCACTGGACTAATGGTGAACATTTCCCACAACATATCTGCTTTACATCCGTACCTGCCATCTGAGTTTCACTCAAAATCACAGGTATGATTCAATCAGGTTTAATGTTTTTAATAACTGTGGTTATTTTTATTGAAAGGAATAGAAGTGTAAACATTTTAAAGGGGCATTCAGTACTTCTCTAGCTAGCATTTGCATCACTATTCTGTGTGTACTTTGAGTACCAAAACCACAATGGTGTTAGATGCTGCACTGCCATCTACTGTATACTGTCTCTGAGTTTATGTAAATTACACTGGTCTACACACTAATTAATCCCTTGCACAACAGTTAATCCCTTAGTTAAAGGAGAAGTTCTCTTCCAGAACAAAAAATTTACAGATAATTTACTCACTTCCTTGTCATCCAAGATTTTCATGTCTTTCTTTCTTCAGTCATAAAGAAATGATGTTGTTGTTGTTGTTGTTGTTGTTGTTGTTTTTGACGAAAACATTTCAGAATTTCTCTCCATATAGTGGCTTGCAAGTTTGAAGTTCCAAAATGGAGTTTCAATGCAGCTTCAAAGGGCTCTAAATGATCTCAGCTAAGGAATAAGGGTCTTATCTAGCGAAACAATTGGTTATTTTCAAAAAAACAAAACAAAAAAACAATTTATATACTTTTTAACCTCAAATGCTCATCTTGTCTAGCTCTGCGTGTACTGTGTATCTGTGCTCTGTGTATTCCAGTTCAAGACAGTTAAGGTCAAAAAACTCTCATCTCATTTTCTTCTACGACTTTAAAATCACCCTACATCGCTGTTTTACCTTTTTTGTAAAGGGCGTTTGATCTTCTTTTCATATTCACATTGTGGGTCTGTACTTCTGCAGCGATGCAGGACCATTTTGATGTAGGAGGAGAAAATTAGATGGAGTTTTTCAACCTACCCTAACTGTATTGAACCGGAATACAAAGAGTTAATGCCGAGCTAGACAAGACGAGCGTTTGAGGTTAAAAAGTATATAAATTGTCAATTTTTTTTTTTTGTTGGAAATAATTAATCGTTTCACTAGATAAGACCCTTCTTCTTCCTAGGCTGGGAGCCTTCCTTAGAGCACTTTGAGGCTGCATTTAAACTGCATGTTGGAAGTTTGAACTCATGGGCACCAGAGAAATCCACTATATGGAGAGAAATGTTTTCCTCAAAAAACTTAATTTCTTTACGACTGAAGAAAGAAAGACTTGAACATCTTGGATGACAAGGGGGTAAGTACATTATTTTTAATTTTGTTCTGAAAGTGAACGTCTCTTTTAATAAAAAAACAAAAAAGAAACCACTTGGCCAATGCTATGCAGGATTTTCTCTGTCATCAAATCTTTACACCTGTTCATCGGGGTGAAGTGGGGCAACCTATACCATATATAATTAAAGGCAGCGGCTATTTGCATAAATAAAGTGTAAATAGCAATAGAGGATATTTACACTAATTGCAAATAGCAATAAATGCTATTTACACTAAATGTAAATAGCAATTAGATGCTTTTTACACTAAGCAAAAATAGCATATGTCCTTAGCGTCGCAATATATATGTTATTTACTGTAAGTGCAAATAGTGATGGATGCTATTCACACTAAATACAAATAGCAATGGATTCTATTTACACTAAGTGAAAATAGCAGTATTTTTAGCAATGTACTATTTACACTATATGTTAAAATAGCAGGATTTTCTGCTTTTCATACTACTTATTGCAAATAGTGACAATTATCTGCACCTCAGTATTGTAGTAAATTATGAAACAGTATTCAATAATAATGTATTGCGTGTAAATTATAATTTTAATTCAAATTATTAAATTAATGCCACCTTATTGGGATAATAAAGCCCTTCCTACACCTATCCTAACTTTACCCAGTAGTTCAACTTTTCGATTATTTTATTGAAAATAAATGCCTTTCAGATGTGATATGAGATTTGAAAAGGAAGAAAAAAAAAGTCAAAACGACTTTGGTACAAGCCTTACCATCTGCGCCACTGGAGCTGACGATTGTATTGTTGGCTACACCAATCACACGTTGGTGGGCGGAGTTAGTGTAAATAGCCTCTGCTAACAAGGCAAGCTATTTGCACCTAGTGTAAATAGACACTCTGATAATTAAAACACTTTTCATAGAAAACAATTATGAGTACAGTTTTCATTTCACTTGAGGTTGCACAATTTATTTCTTAATGTGAAATAAAAATTAGCACCGTACTACTGAATGCATCTTTAAGTATGCTAGATTGTTGTCACATGACCTTATTATGCACATTATGCATATTTCCCAAAGTGGCTTTCAGTTAGCATCTCAGAAAATGTTTGTTTGCATTTGAATCCTTTTATATGTAAAAATGCCTTACATGTTATTCCGTTACAGTTGAGCCATGCACGCTCTTCAGTTAAAGGTACTGCAGAACTTCTGGTTGGCAGTTCAGGTTTGGATTTTGAAGCAGAGATCTCGAGTACAAACTCTGGCTTTAAACAAGTGCTAATGTTCAATCACTCAGTACCTCAGGTAATGGAATTATCTTTCTGTCGTAATATTATATCTTCTCTAAAGGTACGGTCACATTTACCAATGTTCAGTGAAAAATTTCCCCACACAGATTTCACACTGGGTTCAAGTTGGTCACTCAGATGTATTATTTCACTACACTACTGACAACAAACAATGGACCTTTTTGATGACAAAAATTTAGCATACATTTTACTAATTTGCAGTGCTGGGTAGTAACTGATTACATGTAATCTGGATTAAGTAATCAGATTCCAAAAATTAAGTCCTTGTAAATAGATTCATTCTTTTTTTATATATATATATTTACTTTATATATTTATATTTACTGATATAAAACTGAGATTTCAAGGAAACAACTGAATAACAAATTTGCATGTTCATTGTTCTCTGATGTCAATTAATGGTCACATGACATGCAGGTAACCAAATTAAATATTTATTAATTAATTTATTATATTTCGTTATTTATTTTACATTTTTATTACATTTTTTAAATTTTATTTATTAGCTTTTCATTTAAAAAAAAATCCTGAGCCCGCTGCAGATCCTTTAACAAACTCCATTTTGGGAAACCTAACTGTAATGTAATGTTCAATGTTGTTTATAACAATGAATAGAATATATTTTTTTCTTTAGCGTAAGGTCAAAAGTAATCTAAAAATAATCAAAAAGTAGTCTGAATATATTCAAATGTGTAATATAATGGATTACATTACGGGCTACAATTTTTCTCATGTAATTTGGAATCAGTAATGGACTACAATTTGTAAGTAATCTACCTAGCATTGCTAATTTGATCGAAACTTATGGGTGCAGTCATGTTTACCTTTGTACTGCAAAATTTTGCAAGCAAAATGCAGTCATTCCAATATGGAATTTCACGTGATGTGTGAGATTTTTCCATTTTTGTTACACTTTTGTGTGTTGACCAATATAAAGCTGCTTATTTTGGAAGTGACTATCTGAGTAAGTGGTGCTTCATGCATTACAGCACTTCTGATAATGGACAATGGATGTTCTTTGCCCTCAAAAAATTGCCTAAATTTCGCTAATGTGACCGTACCTTAAAGGAGAAGTCCACTTCCAGAACAAAAATTGACAGATAATGTACTCACCCCTTGTCATCCAAGATGTTCATGTCTTTCTTTCTTCAGCTATGAAGAAATTATGTTTTTTGAGGGAAATATTCCAGGATTTTTCTTCATATAATGAAGACGTCTATGGTGCCCCGAGTTTGAAGTTTAAATGCGGCTTTAAACCAAATGCGGTTGTAAACGATCCCAGCCGAGGAAGAAGGGTTGTATCTAGCAAAACGTTCTGATATTTCCATAAAAATAATAAAATTTATATACTTTTTAATGTCAAACGCTCATCGTGTCTTGCCTGAACTGTTTTTTTCCGGTTCATGACAGTTAGGGCATGTCGAAAAATTCCCATCTCATGTTCTCCCTCAACTTCAAAATTTTCCTATATCGCTGTTTTACCTTTTTTGTTAAGGGTGTTTGATCTTCTTTGCATGTTCACTTTGCAAAGACTGGGTCGGTACTTCTGCAGTGATGTAGGATGATTTTGAAATGATTTTTCAAGTTGAGGGAGAAAATACGACTGGAGTTTTTCAACATACCCTAACTGTCTTGAACCAGAATACACAGGTTCAGAGTTCAGGGAGAGCAGGACAAGATGAGTGTTTGAGATTAAAAAGTATTTAAATGTTATTATTTTTATGAAAATAACCAATTGTATCACTACGTAAGACCCTTCTTCCTCGGCTGGGATCATTTACAACCGCATTTGGGATTGTTTTAAGCCGCATTTAAACTGCATTTTGGAAGTTCAAAATCGGGGCACCATAGCAGTCCATTATATGGAGAAAAATCCTGAAATATTTCCCTCAAAAAACATAATTTCTTTACGGCTGAAGAAAGAAAGACATGAACATCTTGGATGACAAGGGGGTGAGTACATTATTTGTAAAATTTTGTTCTGGAAGTGGACTTCTCCTTTAATGTTACATGAAATATGGTACTTTTTGTTGGGTTGGGTTGCGTTATGTTACGTTATTTTGAGTAATGTGTTATTTCTGTACTACTAGCTACACTTGTTACCCAGGAATCTGACAGTGAGGACACGCTATGGTGGAAAGAGAGGGTCACACACTCTCACACACCGAGCACAGTGGGAGAATCAGGATTTGACACAGACCGACTCCTCAGATGATGTCACACAGCTACAAAGTTATCCAGAACTGACAGGTACATATGCTACATTGCTATCAGGAAGGCAGTTCCTGATCAGTTCACACAATGCATCAGCTGTATAATCATGAACACTGTATTCGGAAATGCTGACATGTCTTTCTTAATATAGGAAAGACTCAGGGTTGGGGTTTGGATCTTAGGGTAGAGAATGACACTCAGAGAAAACTTGGTGATCTAGGTGTCGACTGGATTCTGTTCGGACGCCATGATCAGGTGAAGCCAGGCAGAGGTTGTGGTTTGGTAATTTGTCATTAGATCATCCAGATATAAGTCTTCTGTGTGTTGTGTTCAGGTCAGAGTTCAAGGCTCTTGGACTTTGGTGAGAAGACAAACAGATCTATTAGAACAGAAACAACCCTTTGTCTCAACACTGACTCACTTTCACATACATGCCCTATCCAATGAACCCGACCACAGGCACGACAGCAACAACCAGGTGCACAGCTGCCATTCTCAAACACTCTTTATGATCACAAATAAACTCCACACTTTCAAAACCTCCTCATACTTTAAGTACTCTTCTTTTTCTCTAGTAATTTCTCTTCATACAAACCACACTTTCCACACTTTCTCTAGACAGCACTTCCTTTTTCATAGCTGTTAAGATCTAATCTGTAAAATCTATGTAATGTGAGTGTTGTGTTTCTATAGGCCCATCTTTCTTGGGAGCATGGAAAGCCTGTAAATGTTTCTGTAGCAGTGAGCGAGCACTGGCATGATGACTCCAGCAGAGGGCAGGCCTGTATTTTTCTCTCACCAGGCCAGGTACACCACAGCATTCAACTTTCATTTTACAATAGTGAATTCCCAGTACTTAATTTTACTAAGCAGCTAAGTAATAATTAGGATAATGTACAACCATTATCACACAATTAATCCCTTCAGGGGAGTAAAAGATCTTATTCACCCTGTTTATCTTATTCACCAAGGTTTATTTATTAATGTCCAGCTGACTTACAAAGAGTATTGTTAGAAGGATTGGGGTTGGTATGATACTTTGAAAGAAGTCTCTTTTGCTCACCTAGGCTGCATTTATTGATCAAAATATACTAAGTACAATTTTAAATAACCTTTTTTAAAATATCGTTAAAATGTAATTGAATTATGTGATGGTAAAGCCGCTCTGCATCATTATATTGCTGTTTAGATGACAACAGATGGACTCATATGCAACTATTACAGAAGGTTCAACACTTACTAATGCTCCAGCAGGAAACACAATGCATTAAGAGCCAGGGGGTGAAAACTTTTTGAATTTGAAGATCAGGGTAAATTTAACTTATTTTATCTTCTGGGAAACATGTAAGTATCTTCTGTTGCTTCAGAAAGGCAGTACTGAATAAAAAAAAAAAAAAAAAAAGATATTTAGGCATCTTCAATCTGTTCAAAAGTTTACACCCCTGGCTCTTAATGCATCATGTTTTTTTCCCTTTTGGAGCATCAGTGAGCTGTTGAACCTTCGGTAATAGTTGCATATGAGTTCCTCAGTTGTCCTCGGTGTGAAAAGATGGATCTCAAAATCATACAGTCATTGTTGGAAAGGGTTCAAATACACAAAAATGCTGAAAAACCAAAGAATTTGTGGGACCTGAAGGATTTTTTCTGAAGAGCAGTGGGTAGTTTAACTGTTCAGGACAAATAATGGACTCATGAACTACTGTCACTACAATAATAATAATAATAATAATAATAATAATAATAATAAAGTGTATGTAAACTTTTGAACCTGGTCATTTTTATAAATTCAACTATTATTTTCTCTTGTGGAGTATATGTAAATGTCTTTTGTGTGAAATATCTAATTCAGGTCAGTACTAAATAAAAAATAACATGCATTTTGTATGATCCCTCTTATTTTGGTCAAATAATTAACATTTTGCAGATTCTGCAAGGTGTATGTACATTTTCGATTTCAACTGTATGTATCTTGTCAGATACAGTCGTTGCTCCCCCTAGTGGAGATGGAGGGATGTGTTGCTGTAGCTCAGGAGGGGAAGGCTTACTCCCAAAACACAGAGCTCAAATGGAAGGACAAGAGGATAACACAAAGCATGAAATACCAGGTGGGGATTATTTAAGAAATATGAAAACTTGTACTGTCTTTATTTTTGATCTTGGGATCTGAAATGAACTTTCTTGTTGTCTGTTGTTTAGGGAGGAGTAAAAGGAATGCACACACTCCTCGTGGAACTGGGGGCCCAAAATGTTTCTCCGTCTCCTTGTCCATCTCACTCTCTTCTGACCCAGATACACACCAACCTGAGGGACCGTCTAGAACACCATGTTCAGATCGGCCTCTGTCCTCCACAGCCTGTAAGATCACATACTCGCTTTAATTCAGTGTTTCTGTACTATGCAACCTCTTGTCGTTACACAGTGTTTTAGATTTATTTATTTAGAAGATTTATTTTTTAGAAGTGACATGCAGAATCAGCAAGATGTTCATTAGTTTACCAAAATAAGAGGGATCATACAAAATGCATGTTATTTTTATGTAGTACAGACCTGAATAAGATATTTCACATAAAAGACATCTGCATATAATCCACAATAGGAAACATTAGCTGAATTTATAAAAATGACCCTGTTCAAGTTTACATACGCTTGATTCTTAATACTGTGTTCTTACCTGAATGATCCACAGCTGTGTTTTTTTTTATTTAGTGATAGTTGTTCATGAGTCCCTTGAATCAGTGAGCGTTTGAACTTTCTGTAATAGTTGCATATGAGTCCCTCAGTTGTCCTAAGTGTGAAAAGATGGATCTCAAAATCATACAGTCTATGTTGGAAAGGGTTCAAATACACAAAAATGCTGAAACAACAAAGAATTTAACTGTTCAGGACAAACAAGGGACTCATGAACACTAAAGAAAAAAAACAGCTGTGGATCATTCAGGTAACAACACAGTATTATGAATCAAATGTATGTAAACTTTGTATGTAAAGTCATTTTTATAAATTCAACTATTATTTTCTCTTTTGGACTATATGTAAACGTCTTTTATGTGAAATATCTTATTCAGGTCAGTACTAAACAAAAAATAACATGCATTTTGTATGATCCTCCTTCTTTTGGTAAAATAATGAATATTTTGCAGATTCTGCATGGTGTATGTAAACTTTTGACTTCAACTGTATATTAAGAAATCTTAATTCAGTTCAGTTGTAACACTTTGTTTCTCGCAGGCTTTAATTTGGTCTGGATCTCACAGAGTGAACTCAGGCAAAGAGCTGTTGCACACTCACACCCGTGTGTCTGTATCTGGACACCCTCAGCACAACACCTTCACGCTGTCACTCAGAAACATCAGCAGCAGTCAGCGCTCCAACTACTCACTAATCACAGAGGTACTCACACTGCTACTGAACGTGTTATGAGTTCCATCATGAGAATATTCCCAAAGTATTGCGAGGAAGTGTAACTTTTCATAAAGTTTTGAAGGAGGTAGAAGTTATTTCTAATGTGTAGAAAATATCATAAGCTTACTATGAAACCATCAAAGCCAGTAGAATTTCCTCACCATGATACAAAAACAAATGTGTGTTTTACAGTGGCAGGTAGGAAACTGGAGTGTAGAACTGGCCTGCAGTTCCCTGTCTTCAGGCAGGAATGTGGCAATCCAGGTTCATGCAAAACTAGACCGCAGTGAGATGCTCTGGCTGCAGGGAGCACTGGGAAAACGTTGCCTTCGAGCTGCTGCTGGATACGACACGGGTGATGATGCTAGTTAACCCTTAAAAACCTTCTGTGTCATATTTGATAAACAAATTTCTAGAGCCTTGAAATTATCAACATGATTACAACTTTG
Source organism: Cirrhinus mrigala (assembly GCA_036247105.1). Lineage (NCBI taxonomy): Eukaryota > Metazoa > Chordata > Actinopteri > Cypriniformes > Cyprinidae > Cirrhinus > Cirrhinus mrigala. The sequence continues at coordinate 5,609,523 of CM070008.1, read as the reverse complement.
CTGTTGAAAACAATCTGCTACAGTACATGCCTGTTATCTGACTGACAGTTTATGCATTTTTAGCAAAAACCTTTACAGAGTTAATACCTTTGCTGTAACAAGTGATTATTTATCATATATTTTTCTAACATTTGTATGCATTTCTACTTGCCGTCAGAAACGTCTGATGATATCAGAGCGGCGTTCTGTTTGGAGGGACATCACTGGCTTACCCTGGAGGCTCAGCGAGGAGGTCGTGGCATTGAGAATGAGACCCTTACCCTTATTTCTGTAGGAGCAGCCAATCAGAGTCTGCTCTTTCAAGCTAAGGGATGCAGAGAATGCCTGTGGGCTGCGGAGGTGAGAACAGCAAGGAGTTATGAAGTTTCTTTCATTATATAAATCTGCCAGATAGCTTGTAAAACATTGTTTTTCCTCTCTGGATTGATGCCGTATCTTTACAGGCACGACTCCAGCAGCTGGGGTCCCGGATAAGGAGTAAACTGTTGGACAGAGTTCAGAGACTTCAGCATCTACTTTTAACATTCAGAAGACAGGTTTGTTATATATCACAGGCTGTCCTGCTACAAATTTGGACTATGTTAAAGGGTTAGGTCAGCGATGAAAAATCATTTCCTCATCCTCATGTGGTTTAAACCTGTATGCCTTTTTTTTTTGTGGACCATAAAAGAAGATATGTCTGTGTTTATTTTTAATCCATACAGTGAAAATCTGTGGGGCTCAGTGTTGTTTTGGATACCACTCTCTTTCATTGTATGGAGAGTTGAGACTTTATTTAAAATATCTTTATTCTACAAGAAAGGGTGCTTTGTAAATTGCTTTGTAAGAGCCATATATATATATATATATGATGCTCTGGTAACATATTTGATAACACTGAAGACTGAGTAATGAGTAATTTGCCATTACAGTAATAAATTATATTTTAAAATATATTAAATCAGAATACCATTATTTTCAAATTATGATAATATATATATATATATATATATATATATATATATATATATATATATATATATTTATAACTGTATTTTTGATAAGTGCAGCCTTTATGAGATTAAAAGACTTCTTTACATTAAGAAATCTTACCAGCCCCAAACTTTTGAAAGGTAGTGTGTATTTAAAAAATCTCTCAACCAACTTGATGAGGACTGTAAAAAGACTGAAGGAGTTTCCTTATATGCCAGACTAGTGGCATATTGAAAAATTAAATCATTAAAACATACTGTTCAATCTGAATGTTTTCAAACACAAATTCATTGTTTAACCAGCTGTTTAGACTTAAAGGGACCCCGGGTATTAAGACTTGTATGGCCTTATACAAGCTTTATATAATGTAAATGATCTCTCTTACTGAAATACGTAGTAGAAAACCCACGAAAGATTTACATCTGCACTCTAAATTATTCAACCCCCCACCACCACCCCCAGAGACTGCACTACTTTACAAATACAAAGCTTACAAATAAAAAGCTTTTCTGAAGATCGATTACTTTATAAAAATTGCCTATACAACTGTTTACTGGCATAGTAAATGTGATAATGTCAATATATAATGTAATGTTTTTGAGTTATATGATATTTTAAATAACACAGTTATGTCATTATTATTCAGAATTAGCTTGGGGTGTTACACATACATACATTTAGCCCATGCATGTGCTGAAGTTGAGTAGCAAATATGGCAAAGTCAACAGTCCTGGTGAAAAAAACAGCATATGCTGGTAAGTATGTTTTGATGCTGGTTTAAGCTGGTCCTTTGCAAAGGACCAGCTTAAACCAGCATCAAAACATACCTAACCAGCATCCCAGCATTAAAACATACCTACCAGCATATGCTGTTTTTTTCACCAGGGAGAGCTCTCACAAAAACTATAGTGAAGAAATAGATTTATTACAATAGAAAGTCTAAGGCTACATGAAGATTTCCAAGACATTAAAAGTTCCTAGAAACACAGCTGGCAGCCTTATTCCTTAGTTTAAAGTGTGTTGTGCCAGAAAACCTTTGAGGGTGTTGAACAAAAAAGAACAATATCATAAAATGTTTGAGCAACTCAGAGCAACTGAAAAAAACATGCAATGTAAAACCAAAGACATGCAAGATGACCCGACAAAAGGAGGAAAACCATTTCAATGCAGAGTATATGAAGAGTTCAGATGCGAAACCAGCTAAATCCATCTGACGTCTTTCTTTAAAAAATGCATTTTTATCAGGCTCAGATGTATAGGTTTCTATGTAAGTACCGGTACTTCTGATTGGGCTGAGGCTGGTATTTTAGCGAGTTTGAAGAAAAAGTATTTGATGGATGTATAATATGTGTCAAGAGCATTCACTCAGTATCATTATCTCATTTTTGACCGAGATTGCTTTTAGCTGGTTTTGCATCTGAACTCTTCATATATATATATATATATATATATATATAAACACTAGACAAGTATATGGCCTTCATGTTGAGGCATCTTCAAGAATGCCACTCTTGACCACAAAGAACAAAAAGGTCGACTTGAACATGCTAAAATTCATTTGAATAGACCTGTAGAGTTCATGACCGTTTGAAGGACATTGTGGATTCATTTAAGTATCACGCCATTTTGGCAAGAATTGTGATGCCTTTGGTGCAAAGACTGAAGCTAATGATCAATGGACTTTCCTGCAGGACAATCAACTTAAAGTATACATCCAAAATCTACTTATGCTTGGTTCAGGGATCAGTCATAGAATGCTCTTGAGTGGCCTGTTCAGTCTACAGATTTAATTCTCATTGAAAATATTTGGCTGAATTTGCAAAAAGCAGTGGCAAAGTGAAAAACAAAGATTATCAGTGATCTGAAAGTTTTTTTAGGTGAAGAATGGGCCAAGATTGCAGTAGAGAGGTGACAGAAGCTTTTAAGCACTTTCAAGCAGCGTTTATTGGTGGTTTTAAAGAATAACAGATACTGCACCAAATTTTACTTGGTAAAACATGAAAGTTTAGAGCGAATTAGATTTTTTTCATTATTCATCATTACGTTCTCAGAATTACTCAAATGTGTATAAATAAACTTTTTCTAATAGTGTACTGATGCCTTTGTTGTATTGCATTCACAAAATGTTGTTACAAAATGTCTTGCAGGTCAAGGGGGTTAAATAATTTCAATTGGAACTGTATGTTATTTAAAAACTCCCAATTTTGGCCATTATTTCGATGATGTAAAATGGTTACACTCTGTGAGCTATTGACGCTACCTGTTGCTATTTTTACTGCAACACAACTAAAATAAAATACTGATATGATGACCACAGCTACTGAAAGAGAAGCTCCATCAGTGGCTGCGGCGTCATGACAAGCGTTGACTTGTTTACATCCTGTCAAAATGGCATCTAGCGTTTCTTGTCTCTGCCATTTGTAAGCTCTTTCAGTAGCTGTGGTCTACTAAAAGCCTCAAAGGCATCAGGGCTAAAGTGGAGAGAACAAAGACACGGGTCTTTATGAACTTTTATTCGTTCACAGGCATCTCCCCATTTTTTGTAAGTGAAAACTTACATTGCTTCTCTTTGACTGAAAGTTCCAATCAAAAGCCGAACAATGTGGCACTGTATCAGTATTTTATTTTCTGAGTTGTGTTGTGGTAAAAATAGCAACAGGTAGAGCCAGTGTCTTAGCAAGTGCAACCATTTCATGTCATTAAAATAATGGCACTCCCCATAGTCCAAAATATGTATAAAACAATGTGGATTTTTTTATTCAAATCTTTCATGGGTTTTCTACTACATATTTCAGTAAGAGACATCATTTACATTATATTAAGCCATACGATACTACATCAAATATCATTTTAATCAAGTATTATTATTTAAACTGTTGCTGTCTGTCTTCTAGGCAGGGGACAGCATGTTCCTGCTGGAGCTGAGTGAGGGGCCGCTGTCTCTGACCCAACGAGCCGAAACTCTGCTGCTTCAGAGAGCAGGAGCTCTGTGGAAAGCGTGGACCACCGGCCCGCTCCGACACACACTCACACACAGCCTACCGCACACGCTCCACGTCCTGCATCTCATATCTCAACAGATTCAGCAAGAGCTCAGGAGTGAGTTTGCCCTATCAAGTTTTATATGTCACTAATAATTCATCCAGGTTACGGCTAATTTTATTTACTCACAATCACAGTTCCATTTGATCTGCACTGGGTGAATGACAGGAAACACATACCTTTAATTTTCTAAAACACGTGTGCATGTTTTAATGAGTATCTCTTGAAATGTGAGGTCACATTATCCATAATTGATCTTGACAGTGCTGTCGTTGCTTCACTGCATAAGCATCTACAAATCAGTCGCAATTATGCACCAGCACAACTGTGGTTTCTTATCATCACCTTTCACTTGAAAATGCCTGTCAGTGTGTATTAGTGTTATTGTACGTTTAATTTCTCCCAGAACCCCTGGCCACTTTAGCTGGAGCATATCACGATGTGACAGGGGTGCGTTTGGACACCGCGTGGCAGCAAGGAGTACAGCTGTGGACCAGAGAGCTAACGGAGCTTTTGCCTGCAATACTTCACGATCCTCACCTGAGGGCGCCATCACTGACCGCGTTGCATGTTGCAATCTTTGCACTGGACATGGCAAGAAAGATGCATTTATCAGTTTTCCTGCAATTATAGGGGTGTTTACACTACACAAAAACTCTGTGTAAACTACAAAATGCAAATGTATAAAAATGGTGACATTACATGTATGCATATTACATGTTCAGTCTATAGGCATGACCAAGTTTCTTTACAAAGTGATGTCGCCAACTATGGGCTGGCATGGATAACACAGCATTTTTAGTAGTTTTCCTTTTTCAATACAACTTAATCATGAAAATGTACCCTTGGACTGTTTATCGAGTGGAATACACTTAATAAGAGTATGCATGTCATGTTCTTCAGGTGGGCCAGCAGACCTTTCAATGGATGGAGGCCCGATTGGCTGCCATGCTAGTATGTGTCAGAAGACAGCTTGCACTAATGTACAAGTTCTCCAAAAGGTACATAGTAAATCTGCCAGAATCACTGTTTGTTGTATCTGAACACCACAGATTTTGCTCACTTCGACCCCTTGGCTATGACTGTGTATAAAATTAGCCTCATAAAGTTCCTTTAAAAACATTTTAAAAATATATATTTTGGTGGTGCCCTTTAGACATTCTGTTTACTATAAGTATCTTTGCAACTACATGAGAAGTATCTCTCATTAGAGTATTAGTAGACTGATAGGTTAGGTTGGAATAAGTTGACGTACTTGCGAAATTATTTATAGTCAGGAAGAATAGCTTTTTACAAAAAAAAAAAAAAAAAATGGACATTCTCAACCAAAGCTTTTCATTGTCCACAGCAATACTGAAAAGCCCCGTGACTTGTTTTTAGTTGTTTGTTATACAATGGATACAATATACAATATACAAAAGGATTAGGATTTTTTTAAAGAGGTCATCGGATGCAAAGTTCACTTTTACATGTTGTTTGAACATTAATGTGTGTTGGCAGTGCATATACACATACACTATAAAGATAAAAATCCATGCAGTGGTTTTTAATTAATCTGTAAAAATAATAATAATGTGGCATCACACCAACAGAGGTCGCTCCCACGATAGTTGATTGACATGAGCGTCTTACCTCAGATCAGCTGTAACAGTCCGCCCTCCATTGTTTCGATGCAGGAGCAGGGATGTAAGTTAGACAAGAATATCTCCAATTGAGCGATTGAAGTGTTGTGTTGCTGGATGTAATAATGAACGTAGTAGTCGTGATTTACTCCCGGCATCTGAGCCGCTGAAGATTATAGCCACTGAGGATTACATTTGTTTGTGAAGGGAATGCGCCTCTCGATCTACATAAATGTGTCTATGTTTGTGCAAATCATTTGTGATCCAGCTTCACCTACAGCAGAAGTGAGTATAAGGGTTTTTTTTTTATGAATCTCTGCAATCACCTTTCCTAATAACATGCTAGTTAGCAAGTTTTGCGGCTAAACGCGCTAAATGCGGCTAAAGTAAACAATCTGTCAGAGCAGCAGAGAGAAGAGAGGGGCGGGGTGAGCAGAGCTCGCAGAGCTCAGAAAGGGATGTTTTTTGCAGAGCTCATTTTGACAAGATAAAATGGGTGCTGTTTTACACAAGCATTGAGAATTTTTAGCCAAAGTATATTATAGACTTTTCATTAAGATAAAATAAAATAAAATAAATATATATATATATTTCACTGTGTGGTTTTTTGGCCTCCACAAAGTATGTTTTAAAGAGACCTAAGGCCTTGATATATGGCATACTGGCCTAATGAAAGCCAAATTTTAAACACTTAACACTTTACAGTACCAGTCTTTTTTTTAGACCCTTAAACTTTTATGTCATCAGCCTATTTTGTGTTATGGTTTTTGCATCACAGCAGAAGATGTGTTAAATTGGACATTACACCTTGATATTAGAGATAATAGGTTATATAAAACTAGAAATGTTGTGCATAAGCATGCAAAAAATCCCATACGCATATAAATAGTTTCTCGAGGACACAAAAATGTTTCTTGTGTGCATGTAAAAGTCAGTATTTTTAAAATAATCTTTTATTTTAGGGAATTTGTATGTTGTCACGAGAAAAATCAATTATAAACCCTGAGAAAATAAAAATACTGTATGTATAATATGTTAAAGATTGTCTGAAAACTACTAAGAGGTTTGAAAATGTAAGTCTAGAAAAGTATGGAATTTTGAAATGGAAAATGGGTAGGAAGTTAGGAACCCTGTAAAATGAGCATGTTTGTAATTTCTGAAATATAAATAATTTATTTAAAAAAAATTCTGAAATGAATAAAAGGATGGCATTTTTGAAAAGAAAACATTGAGTAGATTGGCATAACCCTGCAAAACAGTGTATTATAAAACGTTTGACGAAGAACACAGGCAAAATATGAATGAGTACAACCAAAAGGCAAAGAAACTAAACAGACAGAGATCGTGACATAGTTCAGGTTTTGGAAAATTGTGTGGTGTGAAAAATGTCAAGATAATAGACCATCAGAAATGCACTGTATACTGATCATAACTGGGTTTTCACACCGGAGAAACCTTTTCATAGTTCCTAGAACTATTGGCGGAAGTTTTTGGCGTGTTTGCACAGCAGGAACTATGACCGTATTTAGTTCTAGGAACTCTGTTTGGTGGAACTAAATCGGCTCCTACTTCAGAGTAGGGCCTAAAACTGTTCTATAGGAACTACCAGTGATGTACGTATATGCTGATTGTCCAAATGCCTATGAAACTCCAGCTGCCTGGCATTTTTAAAAAAGGCGTGTAAAACTGCCTTTTTAAAAAACAAACATGGAAAACAACCATAACGGCAATTAGCTACCTGTTGTCTGTTTTTTCAGCCTCAATGATATGTAACACTGCAAGTTTTCATAGAAGATTTAGTCAGATTTTCATGCTTTTTCAATCGCATTAATTGTGCATTTACACGACACACAACAGCTCCAATCACGGCATCCTCCATTCACTGGTTGCACAAATAAAGACATCGCTGTCTGCCGCTTTAGAGCTCCTGCTGCCGGTGCAAATGCAACCAGCAAAATGGCCTAAGGGGGATAATTGATTGTCTAGGAACCGCCATGGAGGCTAGTTCCTAGAACTGAGTTCTTAGAACTACGCTGTATAAAAGCCCCTCATAAAAACAGTTTTTGAAATTTTTTTGAATTTTGAATTTTGAATTTTGAACAAGCACTACTGAAGCTCTGTGGGCAAGTGAGACAAAGTTTATCTGTTTACTAAATATACACAGTGGGATGTTAAAAACAGAGCATACCAACACTAAAACCTCATCCCCAACTGTGAAGCATATGTCTGGAGAGGGATGTGGAGCTGATCTGATGCCTGAGGGTCTGGACTGCTATAGTCATTGAGGGACCAATGAATTTTAAGTTGTATAGCAGATTGTCAAGACGTGATCTAAAACTTATGGGGTATGACCACAATCCAAAACACAGAAGTAAATCAACAACAGAATCCTCAAATTGCGTAAATTAGAATGGCCAAATGGCCAAAGTTCTGAGCTCAATTTGATTTAAATGCTGTGGTGTGATCTGGAACAGAACATTCAAGAAGCATCCCAACAATACACATCAACCGAAACAACTGGACCATACAACATCCTTTCACCACATAAAATGAAATATTCTGACATTATTTACTCACCCTCATGTTGTTCCAAACCTGTATTATTTTTTTCTTAGAAGAACAAATATATTAAAAATAGATTGAGGAATGTCTCCTTTTGCGTGTGTGCAATTGTGTAAAAGTCAATGGTAATCAAAACTAGTCTAGTAGTTCAGATAAATCATACAGCTATATGGCCATCAGCACACATACAGTACATCACAAGTTTTCCATGCTCCAAAACATTTTTTCAAATACTGCAATCCATTTTAAAAACACTAAATATATATTTGGAGCATTTTAAAAATTCCTTCAGGTCCCACAAATTCTTTGGTTTTTCAGCATTTTTGTGTATTTGAACCCTTTCCAACAATGACTGTATGATTTTGAGCTCCATCTTTTCACACTGAGGACAACTGAGGGACTCATATGCTGCTATTACAGAAGGTTCAAACGCTCACTGATGCTTCAGAAGGAAACTCAATGTATTAAGAGTATTGGGGGTGAAAACTTTTTGAATTTGAAGATCATGGTAAATTTAACTTATTTTGTCTTCTGGGAAACATGTAAGTATCTTCTATAGCTTCTGAAGGGCAGTACTAAATGAGAAAAATATAATATTTGTGCAAAGTCTTTATTCTGTTCAAAGGTTTACACCCCCAGCTCTTAATGCATCGTTTTTCCTTCAGAAGCATCAGTGAGTGTTTGAACCTTCTGTAATAGTTGCATACCAGTCCCTCAGTTGTCCTCAGTGTGAGATGGATGGATCTCAAAATAATACAGTCATTGTTGGAAAGGGTTCAAATACACAAAAATGCTGAAAAACCAAAGCATTTGTGGGACCTAAATGATTTTTCTGAAGAACTGCGGGCAGTTTAACTGTTCAGGACAAACAACGGACAACTATCACAAAAAACAAACAAACAAAAAAAAAAAAACAGCTGTGGATCATTCAGGTAACAACAGTATTAATAATCAAGCGTATGTAAACTTTTGAACAGTGTCATTTTTATAAATTCAACTACCATTTTCTCTTGTGGATTATATGTAAATGTCTTTTATGTTAAATATGTTATTGATTCTGCAAGGTGTATGTAAACTTTTGACTTCAACTGTCTATATATATATATATATGTATATATATATATATATATATATGCATGAAGACCTGGGGGTGAGAACTTTTGAACAGGATGAAGATGTGTGCATTTGTCTTATTTGCTTATCTTCCAAGAAGACAAAATAAGTACATTTTACCTCTTAGTGCATCATGTTTCCTTCTTGAGCATCAGTGAATAAATATTTGAAACTTTTGTAATAATTTTGGATCCCTCAGCTGTCAGCAGTGTGTAAAAACGAATCTCAAAATCATACTGTCACTGCTGAAAAAGGATCAGATATGCAAAAGATGCTGGAAAACCAACAAATTTGGAGCATTTTTCAGAAGAACAGTGGGCAGTTTAAAGGGGTCCTATTATGCTCTTTTACAAAGTCTTGATTTTGTTTCGGGGGTGCACTAGAACATGCTTTCGTGCTTTGTAGTTTGAAAAACGCATTATTTTTAACATAATTTACATTATTACAATATATTTCTCTCAGCCTGGCACAAATGGCTTGATTAGTTCCAGGTTTAATGAAGGCCCGCCTTCCGAAAAACAAAACGTGTTGTGATTGGTTAGCTGTCCCACTGCGTTGCGATTGACGAACAGCTTAGACAGTGTTTCAGTACTGCCACACCCCTTGTCAAAGAAGCAAGTTCCATGTGGAACTGTTAGCGCAAGCTAGATTAAAGTGATTCTTACATTTTAAATATGGATATTTTTCTTACAAAAACACATCAATTTGCTACAGGAGGCCTTTATTAACCCCCCAGAGCCGTGTGAGGCACTTTTTATTATGGATGGATGCACATTATTGGACTTGTTTTGGACTGGTGAGGAGAAACACCCGTCTATGCCATTCTAAAGCTTGGGAGTGCCAGGATAAATTTTAATATAGCTCAGATTGCATTAATCTGAAAGAAGGAAATCATATACACCTAGGATGCATGGAGGGTCAGTAAATAATAGCTACAGTAGTGTTGGGTCCTATCGTCAGCCTGCAAAATCGCCAATACATGATATTATCGTACTAATGTATTTAACTATTTACATACTTAGTTTCATTGCCCGAAACCAGCTCTAGCATAAGGCTAAAAGCAGCCTAACAATATCAAAGAACATCATCACTGATTAGCCTAGCCTATTCTAGTGCAAGTTTATGCATTTTAAAAAACACTTGCGTTATAAGTGAAGCTATCTACCCTGTCTGCGGCACTGTAACGCCACGCCAGCAGAGGGAGCCCTTGCCCTAGTACTGTCTGTTACCGCTCCCTCTGCTGCTTCCATGGTTACTTCCTGTTTGGCAGCCATATAAGGAGGGCCTTGCCAAACTACTTTGCAAAGTATTGTTTTGCATAGTCATAGTTTTGCCTTGTCTTCATTGCCATAGTTTTGCCTTGTTTCATTGCCTTGTTTATTTGTTACTTTGGACTGCTCACTGGTATTTTGACCTTCTGTCTGTTTTCTGGATTACGCTATTGTTTTGCCCTGGATATCACTGTTTGTTTGGAGATCGACCCTGCCTGTCTGACTACGTTGTGTTCACTAAAGCTGGCACTTGGGTCTATCACGCTTCTGACGAGTTCGTTACAGGCGCGTTACGGCTCCAACGCGGCAACCCGGAGTAGATTACGGCTTCGGCATGTGTTTCGACCCCCTGTACTGCACACGTCTGCGGCACATTACAGCTCTGAAGTGGCCACTCTAGTCAATGCTTTTGTTTATACCCGCTCGTTGAAGCGGTTCTCCATGCTGCATCGCTAAAGTTAGGCTAATTCCCCAACTCGTCCCTACCCTCCCTCCAATAATTCAAATTCCGTGGGTGGGATTTAATTTAATGATATTCTAATGTTGTGACGTTGTTACATCATTGCATGCGGAAAACAAACGCTATAATCCAAAGGAGCCGTTCGTTGTAGTTCTAGAAAAGGGATTTTTTTTTAAATGAATTATCTCCTTTTGGAGTGGACTTTGAGATTTGTAACTTTGTAAAAAAAAAATTTATGCCCAAAGATACACACCACACACTGACTAAAGTTCAAAAAGTGAAAAAGCATAATAGCACCCCTTTAACTATTCAGGATAAGCAAGGGACTCAGGAAAATGCTCACAACTGACTACAATATGATCATTTCTAACTTTAATATACAAATAGAAAGACATCAGGGTTTACAGTAGGAGTGATTCATACAGAATTGTATAGAATATAGTTGCAAACATTTTTTCTACAACTGTCTGTCACAGTGAGGGTGAGGTGATCTTTAGGGTGCCACTTCCTGTGGGCCCCTGGCTGAAGGTGAAGGAGGCAGGTGTGACTGAAGTTCTTCTAGAGGAGTTTGTCCTGAAGCCTCTACTGGCCTTAAACGCTGTGAGTCCTACAGCAGAACTCTACCGGCTGAAGAGGAAGATAATGGACAGTCCTGTTAACTGTGAGTTATTTGAGTGTTTCAGGGTCTGTCGGCCTCATGGGCTTTTATGTCTAACACATGTTTTTCAGCGCTAGACCACTAATTGATTTAATGTAGACCACTGAGATTTTTCTACTTCATATGCATTGTCTATTCATGAGACAGAAATGTTCAGCTGTCTTTTACTCACCCCCATGTCCTTCCAAACTTGTATGACAATTTTTAAAGAAACTTGTACGACATTTTAAAGAATCTCAAATTTTTTTGTTTTGTCCATAATGAAAGTTTTAGGTGATTTTTTTTTTTTAGGTGATTATTCTCCATATGTCCCATTTCCTTACATCTTTCTTTGTACTTAATTTCCTCTGTCCAGATCAGGCTTTTCTAGTGGCAGACGTCTATTTGGTATCCTTCGATGGACAGCTGCTCAAACTCCCAGCTTCCTGTGACTTCATTTTAGCAGCTGATGTCATTCAGCACACCTTCAGCATTGCGCTCAAATCTGACAGGTTCAAACGTCGCTCGCTTGTTGTGCAAATGCAAAACACAAAGATTGTAATTCACCCAAATGGAGAGGTACGTCTTATTGTGATGTCTAATATTAGTTTCAGAAACTTCATATGATGTTATTAATAGAGTAATACAAAAATTGTTGATTTTAGGTGGAAATTGATTGCCATGTAGCACATATACCATACACTAACCGTGAGGTGGCTGTCAGAAAGGATGTGAACTTAATTGAGGTGTCCAATGAGAGAGGACTTCGGGTATCATGTGACCCTCATCTAGAAGTTTGTAGTGTGATCCTAGATGGATGGCTTCATGGTAAGATCATTAGCTTACGTTCAGAACTTATATTTAGCAATAAAATGTTGCCTACCATGAGCTCTATGCTACTGTTTTTGTGCATATATATGTGAATGTATACACACACTATATATAGTATATTATAATAATTGTTGTCTTTTACTACAGTGTCTTTACTGATAATGTTATCACTGATTTGAACATCACTTGCAATCCTTCATGGGATAAATTAGCTATTTATCCTTCAGAAGAGAGAAAAAAATCATAGTCTTGTTTCTTTGTCTTTTTCCCTTGATTTTTCAATTGTTTTTGCTTTTAGTGAAATATTGTAATGCTATGATTCATCTCTGAGCTGGCTGTTTTAGTTCAAAGCCTAGAACTGAAACTTTTTTAAGTGGTTATGGAAAAGAAAAAAAAAAAAAATTGAAAAATCCTTTTGAACCAAGTCCTCTTAAAAAATTGGCAGTCACTGTTTTGATCTGTCATAAATGCTAATATGCTGTAACGTGATGTGTTAATGGATTTTATGGCACTTGAAACCGCTGCTGCCTACAAAAAGTTCAACTCTCTGGTGAATCATTCTAATATGCGTCATGGTTTAACACATTCTTTTAATAAACTGTTTTTCAGGTGTGTCCACTGGTCTTTTAGGAACCAATGATAATGAAGCAGCTAACGAGCTTCTTCTGCCAGATGGCTCTCACACACATAGTGTGCTTCAGTTTACTCACAGCTGGCAGGTACCGAGAGGAATTTGTGTGTGAGAAATGTACACCTGTTCAGCATATGATATCACAGCCAGGCACAAACCACAGCACTGTTTCTATTATTTTGCTTCATATTTACATATATTGTGCATTTATTTCCCATGTAATAATGTATTATAAAACAGAATGTATATAGTTAGGCCATTCATACAGTTTGGTGGATTTAATGTCCCCTTAAAACATTACTGCATATTTTACATAAAATATTAGTGAACACATCATTTTTCATGCATAGTTTTCCATTAACACAACTTCATAAGGATCAGTACCTAAGAAAAAAAAAAAGCAAAATTAGCAATTTTAGTATATACATATGATTAAGGGGCTATTATGCTCTTTTACAAAGTATTGATTTTGTTTTGGGGGTGTACTAGAACAGCTCAGACGGTATTTCAGTACTGCCACGCCCCTTGCCAAAGAAGCAAGTTTAGTGTACAACTGTTAGCGCAAGCTAGATTAAAGTGATTCTTACGTTTTAAATATGGATATTTTTCTTACAAAAGTGCATCGATTCGCTACAAGAGGCCTTTATTGACCCCCTGAAGTCGAGTGAGGCACTTTTTATTATGGATAGATGCATATTATTGGACTTGTTTTAGACTGATGAAGAGAAACACCCATCTATGCCATTTTAGTCTAAGCTTGGGAGTGCCAGGATAAATTTTAATATAACTACGATTGCATTTGTCTGAGAGAAGGAAGTCATATACACCTAGGATGCATGGAGGGTCAGTAAATAATAGCTACAGTAGTGTTGGGTCCTATCCTCAGCCTGCGAGATCGCCAATACATGATATTATTGTGCTAATTTATTTAAGTATTTACATACTTAGTTTCATTGCCCGAAACCAGCTTCAGCATAAGGCTAAAAACAGCCTAACATTATCAAAGAACATCATCACTGATTAGCCTAGCCTATTCTAGTACAAGTTTATGCATTTTAAAAACACTTGCCTTATAAGTAAAGTTACTGTATGACTGTATGAATAAATCTCTTACCACACACTGCACATGTCTGCGGCGTGTTACGGCTCTGATGCAGCAACCGGAGTGCTCTGAAGTGACCACTCTAGTCAGTGCTTGTGTTTATACCCGCCACGCTGCTGCTCATTGAACCGACTCTCTGCGCTGCATCACTAAAGTTAGGCTAATCCCCCACCTAGTCCCTACCCTCCCTCCAACCATTCGAATTTCCGTAGGTGGGATTTATTTTAATGATATTCTAATGGACCGCGTTATGACATCATTGCATGTGGAAAACAAACTCTGCAGTCCAAAGGAGCCGTTCATTGTAGTTTTTAAAAACTGAAATATCTCCCTTTGGAGTGGACTTTGAGATTTGTAACTTTGTAGATCTTTTTTATGCCCAAAGATACACACCACACACTGACTAAAATTCAAAAAGTGAAAAAGCATAATAGCACCCCTTTAAAAGATGATTATTAGACAAAACTACAGAATGTCACATTTTATTATTGGGTGTTTCAACACAAATGTTTTACCAGCTAAGAAGATCAGCACTTTTAGAGTTCATTCCACTAATTGATGTAAGCATTAGTATTGGTGCCTCACAGGTCTTTCTAAGTGACCAGCTGTGTCCTGTTACATTATTTGTTCAGATATTAAAAGCAGGGAATGTGTCGTATTAGTTTTATCAATTGCTTCTGCATTCTGATTCTTACATTCGATGACGACACACACAAACTAGGATGAAGACCAGGGAGGTGACTCTGAGAAAAAAGTAAGCAATTTGGAGGAAGTCAATTAGAGCTATAGAAAAAACAGGGCATAGAGAAATCAAGAGTTTGGAGACCACCGGAGACATCAGCAGCCAACAACGACCTGATCAGCTGAGAAAAACAAGAGGAGTTAATGACAGGCAAATCATAAAAGCTGTGAAAATGAACCCTAAAATACATCTGTAAAATCACCAACAACCTCCAGAAAGCTGGGGTGCTTGGGCTGGGATGCTCTAACAATCTACTGTCCACAGGAGACTTTGACATAGAATTACTGAAGCTACACAGCAAGATGCAAACTTCTGACCAGCACCAAAAATAAAAAGGCAAGATTAGAGTTTGCAAAAGCCAGTAGAGTTTTGGAAAAGAATTTATGGACAGATGAGACAAAGATTAACCTTTATCTAAGTGATAGGAAATGAAAAGTGTGGAGAAAAAAAGGGAACTGCAAATGATCCTAAGCATACAACCTCATCGGTAAAGCATGGTGGATAGGCTGTCTCCATTTTCATGATGACTTAATGCATGATGGCAGCAGCAGAATGAATTTGGAAGGGTACAAAACCATCTTGGCTCTCTACCAATATTCAAGAAAATGCCACCAGAACAACTCAAAACACACTGCCGATTCAGTCAAGGAGTTTATCAAGGCAAAAAAAAAGTAAAGTCTTAGAATAACTAAATCAATCTCCAGATTTAAATCTGACTGAACATGAATTTCACCAGCTGAAGAGACTAAAGGCAAAAACTCTCCAAAACAAGCAACAGTTGAAAGTGGCTGCATTAAAGGCTGAGAAAAGCATTTCAAAGGATGAGACCAAGAGTCTTATGATGTCTATGGGTCGCAGACTCACTCCTCTGATTGCACGTAAGGGATCTGCAACAAAATAATAGCTTTTAGTCTTTTGCATCTGCCTGAAGTTTAGCTGTTCCAATACTTATGCTCACAACAAATAGTGGGATGAACTCTAAAAGTACTGTCCTTTTTATTTGGCAAAACATGTATGTGTTGAAACAGCTAATAATAAAATGTCACATACTGTAGTTTTGTCTCACATTCATCTTTTAATCATATTTAAAGATTTCTTGACTCCACAGCAAACAAAGCAATTTTGTCTTTACTGTTACAGTACGTATGGAGGGCACTATATATTTAAAACTATAGTCCACACTGCTACTTAAGCATATGCCATAAATCATGTGACTTTTCTTGGAACGAAATCAACTTCAAGAACAAAGTCAGTATCAGTCAAAAACATTTTTCTCTTTTTCTCATTTTTTAAAAGATTTGTCTTATAGTGTAAACTTAAGATATCCATCCTGTTGTATCAGTATATACAAGATATTAAAATGTTTTTTTTTTTTTTAATGCATTATATATATTTATTCAGATTCTTCCTAAATGTTAATCATCTGCTAGCATGTTGTTCTTTTCTACCTTGTAATGGGCTTTGTTAGCTTAAAACATCCACCTTGTTACACATTGCATTGGAAAAAATGTAATGTAACAGGATGGACAAATTTCCTAGATCACATATTAAACAATACTACAAATATTTAGTTAGGCTAGTCTGAGCTTGACCAGTGTATTTTTCTGATATACAGACATTTTCTCCCTCTGATAAGATCAAAATAATAACTGAATTTTCAGTTCCTTTTTCAACAAACCTATTAATTCATTCAAACCTATTTCTATCCAAAATCCACCAAACTGTAGAAATGATCCAGTCAACTCATGTCATCAGGACCAAATTTTTTTTCAGACTTGAACATCCGTTCTTCCATTGAAAAAAATGCACCTTAAAAATGTACCCTGGACCATAAAATCAGTCATAAGGGTCTTTCTTTTTTTTTGTTTAAATTGAGACTTATACATCATCTGAAAGCCAAATAAATAAGCTTTCCATTGATCGTTGATGTATGGTTTGTTAGGATAGGACAAAATTTGGCAGAGATACAACTGGAATCTGAGGGTGCAAAAAAATCTAAATATCGAAAAAAATCGCCTTTAAAGTTTTCCAAATGAAGATCTTAGCAATGCATATTACTAATCAAAACTTAAGCTTTGATATATTTATGGTAGGAAATTTACAAAATATCTTCATGGAACATGATCTTTACTTAATATCCTAATGATTTTTGGTATAAAAGAAAAATCTATAATCTTTGACCCATACAGTGTATTTTTGGCTATTGCTACAAATATACCCGTGCTACTTATGACTGGTTTTGTGGACCAGGGTCACAAATGCGAGACTGAAGAATGTTCACACTGCTCTTTTCCATTATTTAAGGTACGCTGTATAGTGACCAGGGACAAGCTCCAAAAAGCACCAAAGAATGGTGTCAACATCCATTAAAACATCTCATTTTGTGCTCCGTGAAAGTGAAGAATTTCATGCGGATGACTAAATAAAAACTATTCCATTACATGGACTGTGTGGATCTAATGTATTATTCTAATAATAATATTTCTATGCTGTTCACTGTAGGTGGATTCAGAATGTGTCAGCGGGAAAGCTGAAATCTGTCAGAACGCCACTGCTGACTCCCTGTCGTGCACATTTCTGTTCTCCTCCACAAATTCTCCTTTGAGCCCCTGTTTCAGAGTGGTAACTACTGTACTCTGTTCCCTCTCACTCCATGACATGTGCTAACTATTACAAGCCAGTGTGTATAAAGATCCCTTTGATTAGTTTGATCAAAAGACATCCACTCCTTGGGGGAAGTGAGGAAATGAAAAAAGAGAATGAAAGAATGCAATAGTAAACAACACAATGAACTTCAGATGAAGAATTCTCTGTCACACTGTTTTTATTTTTATATTGCATTTATGAGCGGTCATTTTTCGTATGAAAGCATTTTCTGTCTTTTTTAGGTGGACCCTGTGCAGTTCACGAGGAAGTGTGAAAGACTGGAGTGTGTATGTGATGAGTGTGCGGATGTTTCCAGACCAGCCTTTTGCGCATTGGCCTCTGCCTATATCCATCTATGCCATAGAAACTATGTTCCACTGGAGCTGCCAGTGCAGTGCGGTCAGTATTTCTGCAAACGGAGTGAAATTTATAACCATATTTTAAATAGATAACCACTATGGTTGCACAATTAGGTAAAAAAATAACAATGATAAAATTTAAAAAAATCACATTGTGATAAATCTGACAAATATTGTTGTGTTAATTTGATCTACAACATGGCAAGCATTTAACATATCATTGTGCTGTTGCCTGGAAATCTAAAAAGAAATAAAAAGCACCATAAAATTGCAATGAAACAGCAAGTCTCATGTTAAACAGAGTGTGCAAAAATGATTTTGTAAATTATCAAGTTATGTAATATTTTATCAGTAGTTACTCTTCACACTTTAATCCTCTTTAAAACAAAAACTTAGCTAAAAAGGTCTGACCCAAAACTGAACTGAATGAAAAAGTTTCCAGTTTTAGTTGCATTCGTATTTTTTTGGACTCCACTAAGTTCACTTTTCTTTCACACTGTGTTTAAATTTAGTCCTATTGAATAATACATTACAACATAATACAAATGCCGTTATATTAAAAAATGTCCTCCCTTCTAAGCGTTACAAAAGCAGTGAATGGCTGGTGAGATTTTGAAGCAAAATAAAGGGCATCCATCCATCATAAAAAGTACTTCACATGGCTCAAGGGGGGTAAAGGAGAAGTCCACTTCCAGAACAACAATTCACATATAATGTACTCACCCCCTTGTCATCCAAGATGTTCATGTCTTTCTTTCTTCAGTCGTAAAGAAATTGTTTTTTGAAGAAAACATTTCAGGATTTTTCTCTAGATAATGGACTGCTATGCTGCCCCGAGTTTGAACTTCCAAAAAGTAGTTTAAATGTGGCTTCAAACAATCCCAAATGCGGTTTTAAACATTCCCAGCAGAGGAATAAGGGTCTTATCCAATGAAACAATTATTTTCATAAAAAATAATACAGTTTATATACTTTTTAATGTCAAATGCTCGTCTTGTCTTTTTTCCAGTTCATGACAGTTAGAGTATGTTGAAAAACTCCCATCTCATGTTCTCCCTCAACTTCAAAATCATCCTATATCGCTTTTTTACCGTTTTTGTTAAGGGTGTTTGATCTTCTTTGCATGTTCACTTTGCAAAGACTGGGTCAGAACTTCTGCAGCGATGTAGGATGATTTTGAAATGATTTTTGAAGTTGAGGGAGAAAATACAATGGGAGTTTTTCAACATACCCTAACTGTCTTGAACCAGAATACACAGAGTGCAGGCAGAGCAGGACAAGACGAGCGTTGGATTTAAATTGTGTTTTTTAAATGAAAATAACCAATCGTTTCGCTAGATAAGACCCTTCTTTCTCAGGTGGAATCGTTTACAACCGCATTTGGGATCGTTTGAAGTTCAAACTCGGGGCACCATAGCAGTCCATTATATGAAGAAAAATCCTGAAATGTTTTCCTCAAAAAACATAATTTCTTTACAACTGAAGAAAGAAAGACACACACATCTTGGATGACAAGGGGGTGAGTACATGATCTGTAAATTATTGTTCTGGAAGCGGACTTCTCCTTTAATAAAGGCCTTCTGAAGCGAAGCGATCCATTTGTGTAAGAAAAATGTCTATATTTCAAACTTTATAAACCAAAATCTCTACTGACGTACTGCATCCCGGTTCATGTCCATTCCAGTGGATGATGTAGGCGTAGCATAAGCACTGGGGAGAATATGCTAGTCTCGTGAGAATGTTTTGGTTACACATGTAGCCCTCATTCCCTGAAGGAGGGAATAGAGACGTTACGTTAACACTGGTGTTTCCCTCGGGGGCCTTAATCACCTTTAAGTAATAAAAAAACAGGCCAGTGAGACATTGGCAAGTGGAATTTGCGTGCCCAAGTACTCCTCTGTGCACACAGGTATATAAGGAGGCATCTTGCATCCACTCATTCTGGTTTGTGCTGTGAAGCCGAGACATCATCCCAGCCATTCGGTGGTGGGTTCCGGACTGTGGCATGAGAGACGTAACATATCCATTCTCTTCTTCAAGGACTGAGAGTTACATATGTAACCGAGACATTCCCTTTCAGTCAGTCACATTTAGTTGCCTGTAGAGTGAAGTCAGTTGCCTTACACAGTTCCTGCATCAACCCTGGCTTGGAACTACCCTCATGCAGCTCCTTTAATGTTTTGGCCTGATGGACTTGCAGGATGGCAGGATGGCTTGGAGACCTTGACTTTGCAGTCCTCCCAGAAGGAGGAAGCTCAGCCCGAGTCCTCATCCTCTTTAGCACCTGATTCTTTTGATGCTGCAATTGACATCTGATCCTCCTCTGAAAACCCAAATGAAATAATAGGATCACTGCAAAATGCCCCAGCAATCTCCTTCGGGAGCTCGCCGACATGCGTTATTGAACTTCAAAATCTCACCAGCCATTCACTGCCATTATAAAGCTTGGAAGAGCCACAACATTTTTTAAATATAATTCTGATTGTATTTGTCTAAAAGAAGAAAGTCATTTACACTTAGGATGGCTTGAGGATGAGTAAATCATCCTATGAGGGGTACTTGTAATTTTGGGGTGAACTATCCGTAACTATTATGTAATTACTTTTAAATTAAGCATTTGCTACAATGGACTTATTGTGTGCATACATGTTATTACTTATATTTACCTATGTTTGTATTTTTTAATGGAAAATACCAACCTGTTATTACATTCATGAGTAATTTCTGTGGTTACATCTATAATTACACTATTGACCTCGCCTCTACCCCTTAAACCTAACCAGACCACCAAACCTGTCCCTAATCTTGCCCGTATCCCACTTAAATAGCAGCAACAGTGTTTTACAATTCAACATGAACACAATAGGTACACTGTACCTAACAATTCATTATTTTATTATTAAGTGCATAGTATTTAAACACGCCTAATGTAGTGGGACCATTATTATCATTACTATTACATTATTATTATTACTATATACAGTACATGTTTGCAAATGAGAACCTGAAAGACTGTTTCACTTCTACTTTCAACAAATGCATCACAGGCTCAAATCAAACCAAACACATGCTGAGACATTTGTTTGTGTAATCACATAATGTGATGCTTGAACTGTTGAAAACATTGTGTCATAGATTGATCCAAAGTACAGCAATTTGTCTTTTGCTGTTGAAAAATTGCACAAGGCCATATCCCAACTGTTTGAAAAAAGGAACATTATTTCTGTCATGACAACTCTTAGAGAGTTTAGCATGGTAGTATACATGGCAATGTTAATGTGTTTGGTCTTGGTGGAATAGATCTGCTATGCAGCTGCTGCTGCTGCTGCTGCTGAAAAGCAAGTACCGAGACTTGCTACTGCAAATATATCCACAGACATGCTGTAGTGAACATGTAGGAAATACTGCTGCTCCTCATATAACATATACAAAATTACTCATGAAATTACCCAGTAGCAGATCTATACAGGTGGAGCTGGGGATGGTGGAGGGTTTCTAAACTGTGCTGCAACTGCTACAGCAAGCACTGGCTAAGTATTTGCATGTTGAGCAGCAAGCTCACTGGCTGCTGATGCAACTAGAACCAATCAGCTGTTCCTTGTGAATAATAATATGATTATATCAGAACCTATCGACCTGCACCATCTAGAGTTTCATGACAGAACTTTGTATATAATAACAAAGTGAACTAATAGTTCTTGTGCTTTAATTTCAGTGTGAGTGGTGTCCGGTTTACTGCAGTGATGCTGTGACTCCAGTGAAGACATGAAGCGTTTAAAAATGAACAGAAATGTATTGAAAATGTGCAAAATCATTACTATTAGTATCTTTATTACTAATACTATTATTGATTATTGTTTATTATTATTATTATTATTATCATTATCTACTGTGACCAGTAATAGACTAAAACTAAAGTTTTTTTTTTTTTTTCTTTCAATAAAAATTGCTATATATTTTGCAATATGCAGCATTTCATGTAACCAAGACCATGGAATATTTTATTAATGATAAAAAATAAATGTTCAAAATTCTAAATGTATTTGTAAAGTTAGAAAATGGTACACCAGTGTAATTGAATTATTTTATCGTTTTTATTTAATCTTTTTGAACATATTACATGCTAGATAACTGTGTTTCTTAGAATTCTTAGAATAATAACAATAACTACCCTATGTCTAATTACAAGCAGCTCTACAAAGTAATTACACAAGTATATGTAGATTACTACTATTATTTAGTTTTTTGTTTGTTTGTTTTTGTTTTTTACTGTACTTTGACTTTTGAAGGTATATTTGCTACATTCATTTTAATATACAGAAAAACAGTTTTTCTGAAAAAAAAAGAAAGAAAAAAAACATTATCAGAAGTTAAATAAAGATGAAACAGTTTGGACACTTCACTACTTCAGTGTGTTGGATGTGCATTTCAAAAAGTTGATCTAAATGATCTGCCTATGATAACTTATAATAATGAATATCCTCCTCTGTAAGCTTAAATGTGCATTAGCTCTCTACATTGTACTTGATTCCCTGCCAATAAAAGCTTCATAGATCTTTCCGTGTTAAAGTGATGGTATCCAACCACATAAGTAAGTTATATCTGCGTACAGACAGCATGTGGGAGAGGTTTGGCTTGTGTTCTCCCGTTACTCCTTGAAGCAGGATGCATAAGAGGTTTTTCAGACATGAAGGATGGCAGAAATGTTCCTTTTACTTAGTGATGATCTTCTGTGGATCATGTAAGATCAGAACCTTGACAAATCACTATAAAAACTCAAATGTGCATTTTTTCAGAAGACACCATAATAGATATTTATGGTCCTCAGGTTTACAGATCTGTGGATTAGTTCTGTCAAGCTGCAGATAATTTATGTGAAAGTTTATTTTTAAATATTACATAGTTTATAAAAGTCTCAGTGATGGGTGGTTGTAAATATTCACAATAAAAGTACACTTATTTAACTAGAGTTCACAAAAAGTTTATGGAAGACTGATAGATGGCAATATGAAGAAGCATTTTACGGTACCTTCCTCCCTTTCTTTGTTGATGTCATAACAGGCCTCTATCCAAGCCTTTAAAAAACAAAACAGAAAAACATTGGTAACACTTTAGTTTAGGGACCAATTCTCACCATTAACTAGGTGTTTATTAGCATGCATATTACTAGCATATTGGCTGATTATTAGTACTTATAAAGCACATATTAATGCCTTATTCTCCATGACCATATTTTAGATCTTTTAATCCTGCCCTATACCTAAACTTAACAACTATCTTACGAACTGTTAATAAGCAGCAGATTAGTTTTTTTTTTTGTTTTTGTTTTTGTTTTTTGTTTTTTAATAAGACACAAGTTAAAGAGGCCTTTACCTGCTGTCTAGAGGAGTTTCTGTTCACCAGACTTCAGCTTTCGTGTGGGATTATATACAGTGCCCTTCACAAACATTGGCACCCTTGGTAAATATGAGCAAAGGCAGCTATGGAAATAAATCTGCATTCTTTATCCTGTTGATCTTTCATTAAAAAAAGAAATCACAAAATTCTAATCTGTCATTGAAGTAAAAAGATAAAAACTGGGGGAAAAAACTCATTATGAAATAAATGTTTTTCTCTAGTTCACGTTGGCCACAATTATTGGCACCCAATTATTGCAAAGTCCTTTTCCCAAGATAACAGCTCTGAATTTTCTTCTATAATCCCTGGTGAGTTTGGAGAACACCTAACAAGAGATCAGAGACCATTCCCTCATATAGAATCTTTCCAGATCCTTCAGATTCCCATTTCCATGTTGATGCTTCTTCGGTTCACCCCACTCATTTTCTACAGGGTTCAGGTCAGGGAACTGGGACGGCCATGACAGAAGCTTCATTTTGTCCTCAGTGACACATTTTTGTGTTTGTTTTGGATCATTGTCCTGACGGAATATCTAAACATGGCCCATTATAAGATTTCTAACAGTGGCAGTGTCATGAATCCTGTCCGGTCTGCCCGCCGCCAGAGGTCGCCTGTACATTTCACAAACAGTTCACATCACACAGACAGTTGCACTACACCCTGGACTACGTCTCCCATCACCCATCACACTGATTGCGCTAACACCTGTAGCCAATCAGACGCTCTATATAAGCCCCGGACTTCCCCCTGTGACTCACCGAGTATTGTGGTTTTGCATTGTTGTTTCGCGTGTCTCTCTAGTTCCCTAGTTCCCGTGTTCCCAGTGTTTAACTTTCTCGCCTGGCCATCTCGTTTTGTCTGTCTCGCCGCCTGCCTTTTGGACTTCTCGCTTGTTTCACGCATTATCCCTTTTCCCTACCCTCCCTGGATTACGTTCGCCGTTCATCGACCCACGCCTGCTGCACGGACTATTCCCACGTTTTGCCTCTGCTACACCTGTTTGCTATTGTTCCAACCCTGCCTGTTTTCGCCATGTCTCTGTCTCGTCCCAATAAAAGCTTGCATTTGGATCCGCTCACCTCTCGTCTCCCATTCCACATTAAAGAATACTCGGACAAACAAGGATTCAGCAGCTTTAAACCCGGCCATTGTACAGGTATGGACACAACCAAAATATTATACAGACTCAAACAAGGCCCACAATTACTTGAGCAACATATCTGCGAGTTTTTGGCCATCGCTAACTATTCGGACCTCCGAATAGTTAGCGAATATTCTGATAGAGTTATTTTGCGATGACCTTAATCAACCACTCAGTTCTGTACTCAGACACGAGGGTCCGTGTTCATCTCTCACAGCTTTTTTGGATTTTGCTTTATTGACTGTTGGCTCGTCTTTTACTGTGGGGGTCGCGGATGAAGAACGCGACATCATGGTTGGGACAACCGCAAAGTCAAGTTAGCTGTGAACCCCAGGACATTCTTGTATGGTGGTTGCTACTCCGGCATTGAGTCGCGCTCGTGAAGTGGCGGCCGCTGGAGCACGTTCCTGCAATGGTGGTGAGAGCGGAGCCCGTTCACAAAATGGTGGCAAAGACAAAGCTTCGTCGTGTCACTGCTGCCATACCTGAGTCAAGTCAAGTCAAAGCTGTCGTTCCTGTGTCAAGTCAAGCTACAGCTGTTGTTTCCAAGTCCAATCAAGTTACAGCTGTTGTTTTCAAGTCCAATCAAGTTACAGCTGTTGTTCCCGAGTCCAGCCAAGTTACAGCTGTTGTTCCCGAGTCAAGTCAAGTTACAGCTGTTGTTCCCGAGTCAAGTCAAGTTAAAGCTGTTGTTCCTGAGTCAAGCACAGTCACAGCTGTCGTTCCTGAGTCAAGCAGAGTCACAGCTGTCATTCCTGAGCCAAGTTAAGTCACAGCTGATCTCCATGAGCCAAGTCAAGTCACGGTAGTTCTTTATGAGCCAAGTCAAGTCACAGTAGTTCTTTATGAGCAAAGTCAAGTCACAGTTGATCTTCATGAGCCAGGTCAAGTCACAGTTGATCTTCATTAACCAAGTCAAGTCACAGCTGTTCTTCATGAGCCAAGTCAAGTTACTGCTGTTGTTCCAGAGTCAAGTCACATCTTGTCTGACCGCCCAGAGTCAAGTCACATCAAGTCTGATCTCCCAGAGTCAAGTCACGTCTTGTCTGACCGCCCAGAGCCTCACCATATCTCGTCTGATACCCCAAGGTCACGACCTATCATGATGGCCAGCGTGCTGGACCCACCAGCATCCCAGTGGCATCAGCGCCTTTAAATCCAACCATTAAAGGGGTCCTGCCATCCGCTGCTGCTCTTCCCTTAATGGTAATTGCCATTTGGTGTGTGTGGGCTGCACACTGTGCTTCAGAGGTCTTGTCTGTCCACAAGTCTGCTCCAGAGGTCTCGTCTGTCCACAAGTCTGCTCCAGAGGTCTCGTCTGTCCACAAGTCTGCCTCTGAGGCCTCGTCTGACCGCGAGTCTGCGCCAGTGCCCCTGGAGGTGGTAGTGCTGAACCGGCCACGGAGGCCGTTTATGAACTCTCACCCTGTCCTGTTCCGGCCATGTTTGGACTCTCTGCTCCCCCGTCACGGCCACGAAAGCCGCCAACAAACTCTCGGCCCATCCAGTCATGGCCGAGGTGGCTGTCAACGAACTCTCAGCCTGTCTTGTCACGGCCACGAAGGACCTCCACATGGACCTGGCCCTCCAACCCTCACCTTGTCTTGCCCCCGCCCCACCGCTCCCCAGGATTCTTTGTCGATTCGAGCGTCTGAAAGCCGTTCCTTGGTGGGGGGCTCTGTCATGAATCCTGTCCAGTCTGCCCGCCACCAGAGGTTGCCTGTACATTTCATGAACAGTTCACATCACACAGACTGTTGTACTACACCCCGGACTACATCTCCCATCACCCATCGTGCTGATTGCGCTAACACCTGTAGCCAATCAGACACTCTATATAAGCCCCGGAATTCCCCCTGTGACTCACAGAGTATTGTGGTTTTGCATTGTTGTTTTGCGTGTCTCCCTAGTTCCCATGCTTCTAGTGTTTAGCTTTCTCGCCTGGCCATCCCGTTTCACGGATTACCTCTTTGCCTTTTTCCCCCTGGATTACGTTCGCGGTTCATCGGCCCACGCCTGCTGCACGGACTATTCCCACATCTTGCCTTTGCTACACCTGTTTGCTATTGTTCCGACTCTGCCTGTTTTCACCATGTCTCTGTCTCGTCCCAATAAAAGCTTGCATTTGGATCCGCTCGCCTCTTATCTCCCTCTCCACGTTACAGGCAGTCAAGTTTAGATTTTTTTTTATCTCTTATATTTGATAGAATCCATGATGCCATGTATCTAAACAAGATGTCCTGGATCCCTGGCATAAAAATAGTCCCAGAACATTAAAGATCCAGCAGTTTATTTAAATGTGGGCATGGGGTACTTTATATCCCTGTTTGCACCAAACCCATCTTGAGTGTTTGCTGCCAAAAATCTCTTTTTTTTAGTTTCATCTGACCATAGAAGCTAGTCCCATTTGAATTTCTAGTTGTATCTAAAAAAAACTAAACATGCTGGAGTTTGTTTTTGGATGAGCGAGCAGGATTTCTCTTCAAACCCTCCTAAACAACATGTGGTGATGTAGGGGCTTTTGAATTTTCTGGCCCCAAGACTCAACTAATCTCTGCAATTCTCCAACTGTGATCCTTGGAGAGTCTTTGGCCACTCAAAGTCTCCTCCTCACCATCCATTATGACAATATAGACTCATGTCCTCTTCTAGGCAGATTTGTAACATCTTTAGTTGATTGGAACTTCTTAATTATTGCCCTGATGGTGAAAATGGGGATTTTCAATGCTTTAGCCACTTTCTATTTTGTGAAGCTCAGCAATCTTGTTCTGCACATCAGAACTATGTTCTTTGGTTTTACTCCTTGTAATGGACAATTAAGGGAATTTGGCCTTTGTGCTCCTTATATTTAAAATCCTGTGCAACAGGAAGTTATGGCTGGACCGTTTCATGCTCCTAGCTCCATCCTGGTGTGCTAAAAATAATGTAAATATGAATGGGAATATACTTCAGAGATATTTTACTCACAAGAATTTCTAGGGGTGCCAGTAATTGTGACCAATGTGAACCAGAGAAAAACATTTATTTCATAATAAGATTTTCCCCCCAATTTCCATTGTTTTACTTCAATGAAAGGATAGAATTTTGTGATCAAAAGGATAAACAATGCAGATTTATTTCCACAGCTGCCTTTGCTCATATTTACCAAGGCTGCCAATATTTGTGGAGGGCACTTGTAGATGGAGTAGCTCAGACAGATAGCTCAGAACAGTATACTTAAAGGGGACATCAAATTCCCAGTTTTCCACAAGTTGGCATGAATCTTTAGGGTCTTAATGAGATGTCTGCAGTATACTTTGTTTAAAATTCCACAGTGGTAGTGTAAAACAACACACTTTTCACCTTGTATGTCTCTTTAAATGATAATAAGCTACTGCTCATTCCGCCCCTCTCTTCCATTCTTTCATTCTTTGGCGTTCATGTCTGTAGAAGATAAAGAATGTTAAGTTCACCTTTACATCCAACTACAAAACACTTGCATTGCTTATGAGATGAAAAAAAGTACAGCTTAGTGCCCAGGGTTGCCAGGTCTGCATAACAAAACTAGCCCAATGGCCATTTAAAAATAACCCAAATGCAATTTCAATATCTAAAGTACATTTTTTTTACAGTCACCAATATATCGTAGTGATCATAAACACAGCTTTACACAGCTATCATAAACCAGTGTAGGGACCTTCTCAAAACTTAACATCTACCACATTTTTATTATTAGTAGAATATAAAATATTTCAGTACAAGCATTCAGTCAAATGTACTTGTCAAATATGAAATGTCAAACCATTAATCACACTGTAAAAAACAATTTGTTGAGTAAACTTAAAATAATTTGTTACCCGGCTGCCTTAAAATTTTAAGGCAGCTGGGTAACAAGCCCAGCTTTTAAGTTTAACAGCATTTTTTTGTTCAGTCAATTCAAATATCTTAGTTGTCACTTAATACAACTTTCATTTAACATTTAACACAACACAACTTAACATTTCAAATTGACTAAACTTATGTGAGTTGATTGAACTTAAAATTTTAAGGCAGCCGGGTAACAAATTATTTTAAGTTAACTCAATTTTTTTTATTTATTTATTTTTTTTTACAGTGCAGCAGGGGGGAAATCAACCCACAGCAACAGTCTAAAAGTAGCCCAATTCTGCAGGAAAACTCCAGGAAAGCCCTTCTACTGGCTGAGGGTCATATTATATGACATCATACTTCTCAGAAAATCAAAACAGCTTGAAAATTAAGACTGTTTAGGTTTTTTTGAGGATTTAAAAAAAAGAAGTGAATGGACTTTTATCTTTGTAGGGTCATTGTGTCCACGCTGCTAAGACACATTTATACACTGTAAAAAACAAACAAAAAACACAATTTGTTGAATTAGTTAAAAATAATTTGTTACACTGCAGACTTAAAATTTTAAGTTCAGTCAACTCAAATTAATGTAGTCAACTTGAAATGTGAAGTTGTACTATGTGAAAACTTGGATATTTGAGTTGACTAAACAATCAGTTTGGTTTGTTAAACTTAAAAGCTGGGCTTGTTACCCAGCTGCCTTAAAATTTTAAGTTGAATGAACTCAAATATCTAAGTTGTCACTTAGTACAACTTAACATTTTAAGTTGACTAAACTTTTTTGAGTTGACTAAACATAAAATTTTAAGGCAGCCAGGTAACAAATTATTTTTAGCTAATTCAACAAACTGTTTTTTACAGTGTATGTAAACACCATATAAAAGTGAATTTTGCATCCGATGTCCCTTTTAAAGTATATAATATGTAAATGGACAAATAAATGTCCACTTAAAGAAAGCTTACAAGTATACCTAAGGTATAAAAACGATTAAACTATTAGTTTACTTAGACCAGGGATGGGCAACTTCGGTCCTGGTGGGCCACTGTCCTGCAGAGTTTAGCTCCAACCCTAATCAAAGACACCTATGGTATAGTTCACAGTAAATTTGAAAAATGTAAAACTAGTGTGGACATATTTTTTTTTTTTTCTGTTACACTTAAAATCACACTTTAATAACACTTTAATAAACTAAAACTTTAGTCCCAATAAGTAACTATTAGGGTACAACGAGGCTAAAGGCACCTTTGATATTATTTTCCTCTAAACCACTACATGGCAGAAAAACATGGTGTAGCACTTTTCATAACATCCGCTTTTCAAGATACACGTGCAAATTTGCCTGATCTTTGACGCAATTGCAGGCAGCAGCGCAGAAGTCGATTCTGTGCTTGCTTGATCTTATATTTGGTGTTTTTAAAAATGTTGTAGATTTAAGTAGCAAATGAGAATCGCTAAAATTTTTGAATATATCTTGAGACAAAGGTCTTCTTAATAATTTTCCGTTTTGTTTAAGGTAATTAAAGCAGCAGTTTTTTAATAACGAAAGAATATGTAAAAGTATGGTATTTGGGGTAAAAAGGGCCCCTGCTGTTGGGGCTAAAAGGCACTATAATTAACATGATAATTAATAGAAGGCTGACTTTTCCATTTGTTGACATGATATTGTTAGATTCAGATGGTAAATATTATACATTATGTTGGGTGTCTATCTTAGAGATAATTACCATGTTTAGAATGAAGCCATCTTATTTAAAAACATCCTATTAATCATATCATATAATAAAATATTATTTGTTGTTACTACTGAAAATCTATATTCAATTACTATGGGACCTCCTTCAATGCTTTCAGAATCTTTACGTTTTGACATAATTTTGTTTCTGTATTTTAAAGTATATGTTTTATATTAACATATTTTGATGAGAGTATATTTATTGAACAAAAATGAATTCTTTTATTTATCAAATTAAGCAGAAAATAGTACAAACTTTGCTAAAGTGATTGTTTTGAACAAGTATTAACTTTATTTAAAAAACATTATTTTAGCTAAAGTATTTGTATGAATACTGTGTGCCTTTTACCCCACGCTGGTTAGCCTTTTACCCTGTGTGGGGGGTAAAAGGTCCCACTTGGCACCTCATATATTTATTACGATTTTTAAACAAAATGAATGACTTGAATGAATTATTTTCACACAAAATCTGTTGCCCCATAAATGTTTAATATAAACTAGGGCTGTCGATTGATTAATCGCTGTAACGCGGACTCGTAGGAAGCGTGTAAGATCCAAGTGCAAGCTTTTATTATACAGATCGTAACCAGACAGGCAGGTTCAATCTCCAAACATACAGTGTAGCGAAGGCAAAACAATGGCGTAATCCTCAAAACAGGCAGAACGTCAAAAACCAGAGAGAGCAGTCCAAAGTGACAAATGAACAGGGCTGTGAAACTTGGCAAAAACTATGGCAAAGAACTAGACAAAACTGTGGCAAAAACAAAGGAAAACAATGACAAGAAACCAAACCATGATAATCAAAAACAGAGCAATGAAAACAGGAAAAACGCTTGGTAGAGTCCACTGAGCAAAACAATACTTCGCAGTATCTATTTGGTAATGGCCTCCTTTTATGGCCACCAAAAAGGAAGTAACCAACGAGGCAGCAGAGGGAGCAGCAACAGTCAGTTCATGGATAAGGGCTCCCTCTGCTGGCTTGGCGTTACAGAATCCTCCCCCCTAGGAGCGACCCCTGGCGCTCAAACAACAACAACAAAACAGGGGGTGGGACGGAGGGCCAGGTCCATGTAGAGGAGGTGGGCCTGGATCGTGGAGCAGGGACAGACAGTGAAGCACTGGAGGACCTGGACCATGGAGCAGTGGCAGACAGTGAAGCACTGGAGGACCTGGGCCATGGAGCAATGGTAGACAGTGTGACCTTGGAGGACCTGGGCCGTGGAGCAATGGCAGACAGTGGAACCTTGGAGGACCTGGGCCATGGAGCAGTAGCAGGCCGTGAAACACTGGAGGGCCTGGGCCGTGGAGCAATGGC
Organism: Cirrhinus mrigala; assembly: GCA_036247105.1. Lineage (NCBI taxonomy): Eukaryota > Metazoa > Chordata > Actinopteri > Cypriniformes > Cyprinidae > Cirrhinus > Cirrhinus mrigala. The sequence goes on along the minus strand of CM070008.1, from coordinate 5,578,101 downwards.
AGGGTAGGAAGCCATGGTGGGGTGGGCAGAGCAGGTAGAGTAGGGAGCCATGGCGAGGCAGGCAGAGCAGGCAGAACAGGAAGCCATGGCGAGGTAGGCAGAGCAGGCATAACAGGGAGCCATTGCAGGGCAGGCAAAGCGGGCAGAGCAGACAGGAGCAGAGATATCCACAGTGGAACTAGTGACATCCATAGCAGAGCGGTGCGTTCACGGACGATTTCCTTGGCCATGGCGTGACAGGTAGAGAGTTCATGATAGGCCTTCTTGGCTGTGACATGACGTGCAGAGAGTTCATGATTGGGCTTCTTGACCGTGACATGGTGGGTAGAGAATTGATAGGAGGACGCCGCCCCCATTGGAGGATCCACAGCATATGCTGACACCTCCGGAGGCATGGGCGCAGTTTCTTGGGCAGACATGGCAGTGAGTTCATAAATGGACGCATAAGTGGGTTCTGCGTGGCTTGGGAGCGTGGGCTCTGCGTGACTTGGGTCAGTTGATACACGATGAGGCTCTACGGGATCAGCTGAGACGTGAGGAGGCTCTAGAGGATCAGCTGAGATGTGATGTGATTTTGGAAGGTCAGCGGGGACCTGGTTAGGTTCTGGCAGGACAGCAGTTTCTTGACTTGATTCAGGGAGGTCTGCCGTGACTTGACCTGACTCAGGGAGGCCTGCCGTGACTTGACTTGACTCGTGAAGAACTGCGATGACTTGACCTGGCTCATGCAGTCCAGCTGTGACTTGACTTGGCTCATGAGGGTCAGCTGTGACTTGACTTGGCTCAGGGAGATCAGCTGTGGCTTGACTTGGTTCATGAAGGTCAGCTGTGGCTTGACTTGGCTCATGAAGGTCAGCTGTGGCTTGACTTAGCTCATGAAGGTCAGCTATGGCTTGACTTGGCTCGGGAATAACAGCAGCAACTTGACTTGGCTCATGAAGACCTGCTGTAACTTGGCTTGGTTAATGAAGATCAACTGTGGCTTGGTTTGGCTCAGGGACAACAGCAGCAACTTGACTTGGCTCATGAAGATCTGCTGTAACTTGGCTTGGCTCATGGAAATCAGCTGTGGTTTGGCTTAACATAGACCACCCAGGTGTAACTTGACTTGATTCAGGAATTACAGCTGTAACTTGGCTTGACTCAGGAACAACAGCTGTAACGTGACTTGACTCAGGAACAACAGCTGTAACAGGACTTGACTCAGGAACAACAGCTGTAATGTGATTTGACTCATGGGGAACAGCTGTGACTTGGCTTGACTCATGGGAAACAGCTGTGACTTGGCTTGACTCATGGGGAACAGCTGTGACTTGGCTTGACTCGTGGGGAACAGCTGTGACTTGGCTTGACTCGTGGGGCACAGCTGTGACTTGGCTTGACTCGTGGGGCACAGCTGTATCTTGGCTTGGCACAGAAAGTGTAGCCCTGACTTGACTTGACAACGGAGGATCAGGCATCACTTGATTTGCTTTGGGTGCAGCAGACCTGGCGAGATGAGATTTGGATGAGATGATTTTGACTTGATGAGGCTCAGGGGTGGCAGCCATCTTGGCCGGAGACTCAGACGGGGCAGCCATCTTGTGAACAGGTTTGGTGATGGCGGCCATCTTGTGAACAGGCTTGGGGATGGCGGCCATCTTGTGGACTGGCTTGGAGACAGCGGCCATGACGGGTACAGATTCTGGAACGGCGGCCATGACAGGTGCAGACTCTGGAAGGGCGGCCATGACAGGTGCAGATTCTGAAACGGCGGCCATGACAGGTGCAGATTCTGAAATGGCGTGAGCAGGCCCTGGAGCGGCAGGCATGGCGTGGGCAGGCCCTGGAGCGGCAGGCATGGCGTGAGCAGGCCCTGGAGCAGAATACGTAATGTGAGTTAACTGTGACTTGGTAGATGTGACTTGGGCAGACCTTGGCTTGGTGGATGTGACTTGAACAGGCTTGGCAGGCATGACAGGAACTGGCTTTGGCTTGGTAGGCTTGGCATGAGAGGGCTTTGGTGTAGCAGACATGACATGAGCAGGTTGTGGCTTGGCAGGTATGGTGTGGGAGTGCTCTGATGCAATTTGAATAATCCCAGATATGACTTGAGCAGGCTTTGGCTTGGTGGACATGATGTGAGCAGGCTTTGGCTTGGCAGGCTTGGCGTGAAAGGTCTCTGGTTTGCTTGACATGACATAAGCAGGTTGTGGTGTGGGGGTTACTGCAGGATTGCGGGGTCCCTCATCCGCAATCCCCACAGTAAATGATGATCCCGCAAGTAGCAAAGCACAGTCAATGTATTGTTCCAAAGACCAATGAATCTTTCCTCCAGGCAGGCCAGAACGAATGGGGTCATTCAGTCCCACTCTAAAAATGTCCTTGAGCGCCACATCATTAAAATTTACTAGGTGACACAGTTCACAAAAATCCGCCACATAATCCTCAATGGGTTGGTTACCTTGGCGGAGGCAGAAGAGTCGTGATGAATGAATGAATGAATGATCGCATTTATATAGCACTTTCATTGTGTATTGCTATACACCCAAAGCGCTTTACAATCATATGGGGGGATCTCTCCTCAACCACCACCAGTGTGCAGCATCCACTTGGATGATGCGACGGCAGCCACAGGACAACGGCGCCAGTGCGCTCACCACACACCAGCTACAGGTGGAGAGGAGAGAGAGAGCCAATTCAGTGAATGGGGATTATTAGGAGGCCATGAGACAAAGGCCAGAGGAGGGAATTTGGCCAGGACACCGGGGATAGACCCCTACTCTTTACGAGAAGTGCCATGGGATTTTTAATGACCACAAAGAGTCAGGACCTCGGTTTAACGTCTCATCCGAATGACGGTGCTTTTTACAGTAACCCCCTGCTGGCCTCACTAGCACCTCTTCCAACAGCAACCTAGTTTTCCCAGGTGGTCTCCCATCCAGGTACTGACCAGGCTCAGCCCTGCTTAGCTTCAGTGGGTAGCCAGTCTTGGGCTGCAGGGTGAAATGGCTGTGGCTGTGATGCTGGATCCATAGTTGATCTGTCTTTTTGAAAGCCGCTGGATCTTTGGTTGGCAAAGTATTTTGTAACGCGGACTCGTAGGAAGTGTGTAAGATCCAAGTGCGAGCTTTTATTATACAGATCGTAACCAGACAGGCAGGGTCAATCTCCAAACATACAGTGTAGCGAAGGCAAAACAATGGCGTAATCCTCAAAACAGGCAGAACGTCAAAAACCAGAGAGAGCAGTCCAAAGTGACAAATGAACAGGGCTGTGAAACTTGGCAAAAACTATGGCAAAGAACTAGACAAAACTGTGGCAAAAACAAAGGAAAACAATAACAAGAAACCAAACCATGATAATCAAAAACAGGGCAATGAAAACAGGAAAAACGCTTGGTAGAGTCCACTGAGCAAAACAATACTTCGCAGTATTTGTTTGGTAATGGCCTCCTTTTATGGCCACCAAACAGGAAGTAACCAACGAGGCAGCAGAGGGAGCAGCAACAGTCAGTTCATGGGTAAGGGCTCTCACTGCTGGCTTGGCGTTACAATCGCATACAAAATAAAAGTTTGAGTTTGCCTAATATATGTGTGTGTTCTGTGTGTAATTATTATGTATATATAAATAAAAACACATTCATGTATATATTTAAGAAATATTTACAAGTATATGTATATATTTACAAGTATTATTATAATTTTTATATAATTTATAATATATATAAATTAAAATAATTTGTACAGAAATAACATATTTATCCTAAAAATATACATTAATTTGTGTGTATTTATATATACATAATAATTACACACAGCACACACACTTATATTAGGCAAACTCAAACTTTTATTTTGTATGCGATTAATCGCGATTAACCTTTTGACAGCCCTAATATAAACATATATATTTTTCTGCAATCATACACTTTGGGTGCAGTGAAAAGCACTTTTTTTCTTAGGGTGTGCCTTTAGCCTCATTGTACCCTATACTTACAAGTATACTACTAGTAAACTGGTATTTACTAGAAGTATACTTGTATACTACTATGCTTACATACTTACAACATAAAATATACAACATAAAATATAAACAAACTAGAAGCATACTTATATTGTGAGTTCTTATTCCTCTTGCTACAACAAAAACTGCATTTCTTAAAATGCTGCTTGAATGTCATCCACTATTATCAACACCTGTTTAAAATCTAAAGCTGACTTTAGCTATGCTAAATTACAAGACAACTATATCTGATATTACAGAATAGTATTCATTTGTTTCCCATCTCCAGTAATGCAACACACACTGTCTCTTTCATAATGTACAAGTTCATGCCCACACTAAGTAGGACGCAGTCCCTCGGCTTTGACAACTGGTAATGAATCAAGCTCTGCCTTAAATAGTATGCAAGGGAGATTTACTATGTAGTCTTGGCACCAAACCAAATTGCAGATGCTTTTTAATGCTTAAGGGAGTATTTCAGCCAGAAATGAAAATTAGCGGACCATTTTCTCACCCTCTTGCCATCCAAGATGTAGAGTTTGTTTCTTCACTGAAACAGATATGGAGAAATTTAGCATTACTGAATGGGTGCCATCGGAATGAGAGTCCAAACAACTGATAAAAACATCACAATAATCCGCAAGTAATCCACAGTCTATTAAATAATGTCTTGTGAAGTGAAAAGCTGCAAGTTTGTAAGAAACAAATGCATCATTAAAGGAAAACCCAAGTCTATAATCCATAATAACGGTTCTCCCTCAGTCGTACACTACGACGTTACGTCAATACTGATGTATTTGGGGTCTCACTTGGGAGCCCAATCACCTCTAAGCTTAAGAAAACAGGCCAATGAACATTGGCGAGTGGAATTTGCATGCCAAGCCACTCCCCCGTACACACGGATATATAAGATGGCGACGTGCATCCACTCATTCAGATTTTTGCTTCGGAGCCGATCGCTTTGTGAGCTGCTTCTACAAAGAAGAAAGAAAACTTTTCATCACTGCAGGAGTTTCTCAGCTGTGTGGAACATCCCTTCTTTGCATTTCAGTGGAGAGATCGCCCTGCTGTGCTAACAATGCTAAAAGTGCTGCGGTCCTCCCCTGGGCAATCCAGCCTAAAAGAGCAATTTTCCTACAGTGTACACGATCGTTGAGAGTGTTTTTTTCAAGACGCGTTCCGATCGTGTGTTTTTAGGGAGCGATAGTTTCCTTATTTCCTCATGACGGTCACAATCGCTGTCTCACAGGTCTGGGATGTAAACAAATGCATGTTGAGGTGGCGTTTGTCGATGGGTTATGCTCGCGCTGCGTGGGCATGCCCATTATTACGCTCAGTCACAGCTTACATTTAATATGTTCATGAAGAGCTCAGCTACGTGCTCAGCTCTTCCCTCGCACTTCCCTCATGGGTGGGGGTGGCCTGGGAACACGTTGACGTCCTGCAGTGGAGTGTGCGATTGCGGTGCATTCGTGTTCACGAAACGCCGCCACCTGGTGGGGCTGTCTGTGCTTCCTGCTTTAGCCTGTAAGTGTCTGCCAGTCCTGGCTATAAAGTGGGGCTCACAGCACTGCAGGCAATGTCGCCTCCGCCCTGCACGCTATGGCCCTCCTGCATTATTTCAGGCCATAGTTCTAACGTGCATGAGGGTAGTTCTGACTCGAGGTTGATGCAGGACCTGCATACGGCTACTGAAAAGTCTCGGTGCAGTCCCTCGGTCAGATGATGTCCATTTTTGTGGCCTAAAAATGCTATTCTGGCTGAACCTAGTGGAGATGTGTGACACCAACAAAGCTCGCATTCTTGGTGTTCTGTCTCTCAGGCCAGCCTATTTGGCGACACTGTCCAGGACTATCCCAGTGGTCTTGAGCAGTTCACACGCAGAAAAGAGTGCCTGTGTAAAGGCTGCGTTTCCTCTGCCTGTCGCCGAAGGCGCCCCCTGCTGGCCCCAACAGGAATTGCTCCGCTCCCCTTCGGGGGCGTTGAGCTGGCCACATCTAGTCTGCCATTGGGTTGCCTTGCATGAAAGCGGAGCTTCCTGAAAGCAGGCTACCCGAGGACTGGAGGAAATTGTTCAGAAGATACCCTTGGGAAGAACAGGGGCTTTCTCCACCGCTGCCACCTCTGACCTATGGGTCAGCAGGTACCCACCCTTTCAATAAAAGAGCAATTTCCTCTGTGTCCCTTGGGCTTCCTAAAAAACGCTGGGTTTGTTTGTGAGTGACGCACGCCCTCCTCACACTCAGACCCAGCACATGGTCTCACCATCTAAGCTGGGGTTGCAGGACGCATCGCTTCCTCGCACTCTAGTAGCGACAACACGGGATCGTGGGTCAAAGGTAAGCGCTGCCTCAGCAGCCTGGCACTACTTCAGGACGCTTGCTTCCTGGGTTGAGCCATCCTTACAAAAAAAGCTGGTTATCCACTGCGGAAGTATTGGTACCGTCCCTGTGACCTTATTTTTTGTAGGCAGCAGCCCAGTTACTAAATCTACCTAGCCTGTCTGCTGGTCGATTTGGTCGGTCCATACAACCTGAAAAGAGTGCTGGGTTTCGCCCTATCCTGGTTCTTGTGTTCCAGTTCAGTCCCCTCTTTGGGCTACCGTTCGGTGGCTGAAAACAAAGATGCATGTTTTTAGTTTTCAGCACCAGGGTTGGGCTACAGCTTTCGACCTGAAGGATGTGTGCTGTTATGTCGATTACCTGACGCAGCTTTTGGTCTGCCTCAGGGGTCAGACGTATCGGTACACATCTCTCCTCGGCTCCCTGCTTCTCAAAGTGATCCATTCCCCTGCACTTTACAAACTCACGGGGCATGCTCTGGCCCCACTAGGGAGATGGGCACCTGGATCCTCAACTATCTCGAAGACTGGAGTAGAAATACCTCACTCGTGAGATTTGTTGGAGGCGAATACAGGGACTTGGTGCCTTCGCACCTCAGCCACTGGGACTTCGGGTCAACTGAGAGAAGAGTGAGCACTAAAGAACAGAAATAAGCTCTCTCTCTTTTCTTAGTACGGAGTTTGGTCCGGTCGAGACGTTTCAGCAAAAAAAAAAAAAAAAAAAGGTCGGTGCTGAACTCCCTGTTTCCTTCAGGCACATGACAGCAGTCCATTTAAACTTTCTGAGGCTCCTGGGGCATATGGCAGCCGTAGCTGCGGTTTGGCCGCTCGGCTGCTCCATATGAGATCGCTTCAGCACTGGCCACACGACCGGATCCTGAGATGGGTATGGCACTGTGGCACACTTTGGGTTGGTGTCCCCCTCAGTGTTGCCACCTTCTCAGCCCTGTTTACACCCTGCGTTCCTACGGGCAGCAGTGCTCTTAGACCAGGTGTCGAGGCATAAGGCGGTCAACTCAGATGCCTCCAACATGGGCTGGGGTGCCATTTGCAATGGGCAAGCAGCCTCGGACTCCTGAACAGGACCTCGGCTGCAGCGACAGTAATCACCTAGAGTTGCTGGCAGTGCTTTGTCCTCTGCCGATACCTACCGATGCTGCGGGACAAGCGCACGCTAGTCCATAAGGACACCATAGCCACGGTATCGTACACCTACTACCAAGGTGGTCTACGCTGCCGTTGCATGCTGCAACTCGCCTGCCATCTCCTCCTCTGGAGTCTGACACAGCTCAAAACGGTGCGCGCCATTCACATTGTTAAGAGAGTTGAGTTGCGCTCTCCCTGAGAATGGCGACTCCAACCCCAGTCGACTCGGCGAAGCTCAGGTAAACCTGTCTTGCTTCCTTAGAGTCCTCCCTCTGCCAGCTTCTTCCTGTCTGAGTGGAAATGGCAGGGACGGGCTGGCACACAGATGGCCTCGGGGTCTCCTCAAGTACGCCTTCCCCAGTGAGTCTCTTTGCACAAACCTGTGCGAGAACGGGGAGAAGGAGGAGCAGGTTCTGTTGGTGTGTCTTACTGACCCACCCTGAACCTGGTATGCTGACATTTCTGCTCCTCGTGACAATCCTCCCTAGTTGACACAATCTGGGATCTGCATCCCGATCTATGGAACCTGCATGTCTAGCTTCTGGATGGAATGCGGTTGACCTCGCTGGCCTTTCCAATAGGCCGTGGTAAACTTTACCACTCAGGCTAGAGCCCCCTCTATGAGGCTGCCCTATGCTCTGAAGCGAGGTTGTTTCGTTGTATGGTGTTCCTCTCACCAAGAAGACCCCTGAGGTGCTTGGTCAGAGTTGTGCTTTCCTTTCTGCAGGAGAAGTTGGAGCGAAGGATGTTCCCTCCACTTTGAATGTGTTTGTTATGGCTATCACAGTAAAAAAAAAAAAATGCTGTGCATGGTCATCCCTAGGGAAGCATCACCTGTCCGTCAGGTTCCTGAAGGGTGCAGGAGGATAAGTCTTCCTAGGCTGCACCTCATCCCATCTTGAGGATCTCCCCGTCACCTTTCTAGGCCTACGCGGAGCTCCCCTTGAGCCGCTTGATTCAGTCGAGCTAAAATCCTGGTCATTCTGACCTTGCTTCTGATCACGCCCGCTTCTATCAAGAGGGTAGGGACCTGCACGCATTCTCAACCAACGTATCGTGCCTTGAATTTTGTGCCGGCTATTCTAACGTGACCTTGAGATCCCGGCCCAGTTATGTGTCCAAGGTTCTCACCCAAATTCGGCACTCACTTCCGAGTTCGGGTGAGGAACCTGCAAGCACTGCCCCTGGAGGAGGTAGACCTGGCCTTAACTTGGCTGTGTCCCGTTCATGCCATGCACATTTTACGTGGACCGCACCCGGAACTGAGATGCTCCGAGCAAACGGGGGGTCTCCTTCGCCCCCTGGAGGTCGCGGCATAATATCTCAGTATTTTTTCTCCACTGTTTATCCCACCGTGTTTTCCCTAGTATCTTAACAGATATTTATTTTACCCACTTCCCACATGGCTTATTTGTCATTATGCTCCGCCCCCCCCCAACGGTTGCTTCAGATTTCTGGCACCCCTGGTGGGCCGTTATCTGGCTTACAGGGGGTTGGAAAGGTTACATGTTGAGCTTCATTTGTCCTGACACGCTTGCCTTCCAGCATCTGTTCCTCAACGATGTAACTCGGTTCAGGATTGTGGCGTTTTCCAGAGGAGACCAGTATTGACCATCAGTATTGATGTAACGTCGTAGTGTACGACTGAGGGGGAACGTCTAGGTTACATCTGTAACTCTCGTTCCCTGAAGGAGGGAACAGAGATGTGCCTGCCACAATGCTGAACTGCGCTGAATGCCGGGTTCCGTCTCGGCTCCTCAGCATAAACCTGAATGAGTGGATGCACGCCGCCATCTTATATACTCGTGTGTACGGGGGAGTGGCTTGGCATGCAAATTCCACTCGCCAATGTTCATTGGCCTGTTTTCTTAAGCTCAGAGGTGATTGGGCTCCCAAGTGAGACCCCAAATACGTCAGTATTGACGTAACGTCTCCGTTCTCTCCTTCAGGGAACGAGGGTTACAGATGTAACCTAGACGTTCCTCCACATCAAAATCCACCCACATATTTGTTTCGAACTGTTTTCCCTTACCAAAAAGTAGTATACTTCAAGTTCATTTTATTAAGTATACTTAAGTTCAAGTATATTTTTAAGTATAATTAATGTAGTAAATGCAGTACAAATATCAGTGTACTAGTAGTATACTTGTAAATGTACTATTTCAATACTCCTTGGGACTAAATTGGCCCACTTTCTAGTATATAAAAGTATACTTTTAAGTGTACTTCAGTAGTAAACTTTGAGTACACAACTAATTTACATTTAAGTTTTTGTACTGCAGTTACACTAAAACTGAACTTATAGGTATGTCCCTATTTAGGTATTATTGTTGTATATATTTTGTTACATGAATATCTGAACATACAAACATTAAAAGAAAGAACAGGGCATCTGCTTGCAAACAAAAACATTTTAGCTTCATGCATTCTTTTTTATAAGCACTTAAATGTGGGTAAGTTTCATAAATAAAAAATAAAGAAATAAATAAACAATATTTTGAACAAAACACTGAAAAAAGACTGATCTAGATTCAGAATGCTAATCAAAACATAGATGGAATCAATCAACACCCCAAAGCTTGACAGCCATCATTACTTCTTCATGGGTCGACATTTTATTTCATAACGTTAGACAGTTTTGATGATTTTTTTTTATCTGTCTGTTGATCGATTACATGTGGAAGCATCTATTGTTTCAATTTCTGCTTCACTTGTCTTTTGGTAATTCTGTACAGAAGACATGTAATAGCGCCCCCTACCGTACAACAATGAAAACATGGATTCTCTAAGCTTAGTATAGTATACCTTAAATATATTTACACTTTTTCTAAGTATAAGTCAAGAATACTTAAATGTAATTTTAAGTATATCTCTGAGAAGTACATAAAACACATTTCTGAGAAGTACTTTAAAAGTAGACCGAAGTATACTTTCCTGTTTTTAGTTTAACAGAAGTATACTAATAGCACACTTGAATAAACTTCTTTTTTATAAGGGCTGGACTGTTTTAACTTGTAAACAGTGCTTGATCTGTGCATATTTGTCTCCAGATTTAGACAAGATGACTTTTTTTACTGGAGAAAGCAATTTTATGGATAAAAGAGTTTTAGTTAAAAGCAACGGTCTGGAGTTTTTTTTTTTTGTTGTTGTTGTTGTTGTTTGTTTGTTTTTTAATTAATGATGAATTTATTTGTTACAAACACACAGCTTGCGGATTACTTACATTGCTTGTGAATTATTGTTTTTATCAGCTGTTTGGACTTTCAATCTGACAGCACCCATTCACTGCAAAGGATCCATTGATGAAACAAACTCATGTACATGTCATCAAATTTTCACTTTTTAACTGTTTCTTCAAGAAATATTATACAAAGTAAAGTTCCCATGATGCAGTTCTAAATGTTTTTATTACAAAGAAGTTGTAGAGAGGACATTGAACATGTTTTTAATATTTTTTTTTCTAATAATATTCAGTCAATATGACCTGACAGCGAATAGAAATATATAATGATGACAACTTTTCTCAAAGAAGCTTTTCATCCACAATAGCATCTGCTTGACATCCACATATACTTTTTTGTGTGTGTGTAGAAATCAGAAACATGACAGTGGAATCATCACAGTAGAAACTAGCATCTTAAAACTTATTATTAAAAGATCACAGTATAAGGATAACATTAGATTCACATTTACTGCACCTAAAATGACTAAAAGTATTTTCAGGCACTGTTACATTGATTCTGTACAAGTTAAACAGTATATGCCCCTTGCTTAACAAGGGTTGAAAAATACTGAGAATAATAACAAAAATCAAACTTTGCCAGCATGAATTCTACAAGAGTTACCTGTAAGAACATCTCCAGTCGGCAAACGACTTACAATAGTGTCATGGTGCAAAAAAAGAGTGAATAACTTGAGTCATATGGACGTTAAACATTCACTGTACAGTTAGTTAATGTCATGTAGTGATGTCTATAGCATGCTACATAGCAGTATGAGAGTGTGTAGAAGCACTGCCGGTGCACAGCTGCATGTGTGATACATAACAGTTGTGCATCTTAAGGTCTAAAAGAAAAAAAAGAAAGCTAGTAACACTTTACAATAAGGTCCCATTAGACAATTAATGCATTAATTAACATGAACTAATAATAAGCAAATAAGCAATCTTTGTTAACAAAAAATGCAACTGTTTTTTGTTAGTTCCGGTCCATTAAATAACATTAACAGATAACAACTTTTTGATTTGAATAAGTTATTAGTAAATGCTGAAAATAACATTAAGGTTAATAAATGATTTAGTAGTATTTTTCATTGTTAGTTTATGTTAACTAATGTAGCTAACAAATGAAACCTTCTACAGTGAACAATAAATGGACTAAAATACATTTACTTCATGCTAAGTGTACTGCAAATACATTCACTTATAATGTACTTAATAAAAATACCCTGCAATAGTTCAGTATACTGAACTGGTATATTTAAAGTCTAAAGTAATTTTGTACTTAATACACTTGAAGTGGTGCTGAAGTCCAACTATAGATATACTTAAGTATATTTGATTGTGCTAAAGTGAAACTGTTGCAAGTATACTTTAGGTACGCTTTAAATATTTTGCATTTAAAGGCCGGTATTATTCAAAGATCATACAGTCCTCATCAATAGTGACATTAAAACATATTTAGGCTTAATATTAAGAAATGTGCATTGTGCACAAGTAGTACTCCAAATAAAGTTTAATTACAACTTTTATATCGCTAAGTCTCGACCGATATGTCAGTAAATATGTTAACAGACTTGAACTATACTTAGTATGAAATAAATGTATTTTAAATCGATTACTTTTTTACTAGGGTTATTGTAAAGAGTAACCATAATTCTTTATTTTGTTAAAGGAATATTCCAGATTCAACAGCATTTGTAATGGTGATTACCACAACTCATTTTCTTCAAAAAAGCTAACATTATGAGTTACACTTACAATCGGTTACTTACAACGGAGCCAGATGGTTGTGTGTTTACATGATTTTACATGATTTCTATATAAAAAAGGAAAAAAATCACATACTAACCTTTTATCTCTACAGTTATTTCCAGTTTTACAACTCTAAAACTTTAATTGACTATAAAAATCATTTAAACAGTTTCACAGCTCCAATAATCCGAACATTTTTAACGGAAAAATAATAAAAGAGCTTTTATAATACCGTATGCTTCACATTTGCACTGTAGTGCCTCAAATTAACCCCAATTTCTGCTTGTTTTAACAAAAAACGAACTTCTGTAGTTATCAACAATATGCCAGTTGTATGGAATATTCTTTTAACGACCTCTTTTGGCACAAATTAATCTTGATAGAAGCTGGTCAAATTAGATGTGTCACCATCAAAAAAACAAACAAAATGACTTTGTATGGCAAAGTATTGCAAGCTGGGAATGAGATACCATCAAACTTTAAGAAATATTTATAAATTAACCAATAAACGACTTTGTTTTTTGTACGATAAACAACGTTTGATGTCCAATGTGCAGTGCTAAAGTAAAAGCAGCTGTGAAGCACCGGCACCCGTGCACGTTTGGGGCGACTAGGTCTTCTTGGGGCAGAGGTGTCCGAGTCTCCAGCAGTGACAGATCGTGTTGAAGAGTCTGCAGTGGCAGGAAGCACATGGGTCACAGCAGGGAGTGAGCGAGGAGCAGCTCTCCATCAGACCGGCGCAGCGCCGTGCTGGAGTCTGGGCTGGGGAAACGGCCTCAGGCCTGGGCTTAGGTCTCTGGAGGACACATAGTTTCATGAGAAACGAATAAACAGAGTAAAGAACAACTAATACATTTCTATTTGCTCAGGGTTTCTAATGTAAAAAGGATTAACTCGATTTCCAAGAAGGAATATCGTATTCTTGCTCTTGCAAAATGACAGATGTGCATGAGTCCACTTGAACAATGTTGGGTTTGTTGCATTAGCGTCCGCTTTTAAGGAGACGGTGTGATGTGTGGAACGTACCACCACGTGATGTCTCTGCTGAGACAGATAGCGAGTCCTGGCAAAGAGTCTCTTTGGCTTCTCCTGATTCCACACTCCTGTTGGGACGCACAGATGCATTGAATTAGGACCGTAAATGCATTTACACATTTATACATGGTTTTTTAGGGAGTCCACATTTTATCATCCCACCCAGGTGGCACTTGAAACAAACAGTGGTGTTTTTTTCCCCGTCGGCCTGTTCACATGAGACGCCTGCTGCAAATAATGAGCCTTTCACTGGAGCTGTGGAGTGCAGGCTACTGAATAGTGAGACTGTGCGTGGAAAAATGCTAAAAAATCGGTTTTCTTTTAAGCCTCATTAGTGACGTTGACAGTAGCTGCAAATCCCAGAGAAGAAAAGAAGGCTTTGTATTCCTAAAGCATGTTTATACTGGCCTGATTACAGCATGTGTGAAAAGCAACACGTCGTCAGGTGGCATAGTGAATGATCTAACGTCATGTGATTAGTAGTAAACGATGAAATGCCATAAATCACTAAGCGTCTTAATATGTCAGTGAATTCAGGCCAAACAGGTGTTTTATCAAGGGGAACACATGCACGCATTTGAACATTGAGGCAGAAAATAATTATGAAAGTGCAATAAAAAGCATACAAAATAAAAAGCTCAAATTAAGGAAATCAGATGTAAAATCTTTCTTGATTTCATTACAAATGTAGTGGATACAAATAATATGTCTATTCCTATACTAATTTAATCAACTATACACATTATGTAACAGTAACTGTCATGCTAAATAAAAATTGCATGCTGATGATTAAATTATTATATTTCTATTCATTATATATATATATATATATATATATATATATATATATATATATATATATATATATATAAATATAATGTGGATACATATAACTATATACATTATAATATATACAGTAATTGTAACAGTAACTATTATATTAAACTGAATATTAAATGACTAATGATAAATTAATATTATTTGTATTAAAAATTCATTTTTATAATATAGTAATATGTGGATAGATACAAGTATATACATTATAATATTTACAGTAACTGCAACAATAATTATCATTACTGTAAAATGAATAATAAATTATGGTTATAGAGTGCTATATGTATATAGTTGTCTGTATCTATATATTACTATATTATAAAAAAGTAATCCTCTTTTGATTCAAATAAATGATTTTTTCTTTCTTTTTAATAGATAGTTAGAGTCAGCAATATACTTTATATTATGTGCAGTAACTAACATTAACAGTAATTATTATTATAGTAAACTATAACATTAAATGTTTGTTTTAGGCTGATGAATAAATTACTTTCTTTTATTAATTTTAATTAAAATATACCTATTTTATTATTTAATATAGGCTAATTATATATGTTAATTAGAATTTGATATAATGATTTAAATAATATAATAATACGTGGATACATATAACTATATATGTTACAAACAGTCACTATAATTACAGTAAATATTAAATGTTCGTTTTAGGCTGCTGGTTCAATAATTGTATTATTTTTAATTAAAGTATAGTTTTTATCATTTAATATGATTATAGAAAATGATAAAAATATTATATATATATATATATATATATATATATATATATATATATATATATATATATATATATATATATATATACATTTTGTTATAAACTGCAACTATCACTATATCAAATTAAATATTAAATACTGGCTACTTCTTAAATTACTATATATTCAGTTCAATTAAAATATAACATGTTACCTGTTGTTATGGCAGAGCTGTGGTGCGCCACATCGTTTTCGTGCTTTTTGCGCGCATCTATCCTGTTCGCCTCGCATGTGATGGACTGAACAACTGTGAAGAACAAGCAAATAAAGAGCACAAATCCGTTCATCATTGCCGTCGTCATTTGCCGATCGAATGGACGTCTTTAGGTGTGTCGGGTTCGCGTTAGACTGTTCTCCTAGAGATCACTCAACAAGTGAGGTCCGTGCTGAAGCCCATTCGCAGCGTTTATAAAGCCAAAACTCATCCACGCCCACTCCGGTACGAGCACTCCTCATTCAACACTCAGCCAAAGTCTGTCTGTGCATTTCACTCATCTATCACAGCGCCACAAACATGATGTGTTGCCAATCATTCACAGGAAAACTCAGTACATTAAAAAATAAATTCAGAAAAGAATACGACAATATGTAAGCTTGCACTGACAGTCCATGTCTAATGAAGCCATCAAGTGCTTTTCTAATCATAAACTTGATTAGTTTACTGTAAGATGTTTTGACAATAAAGACGTTTGCTTTCCAGCTCAGTCAGTCTCAATGGAGAATGTTTGTGTGCAGTTTTAAAAGTAATTTTACAGATGCGCAATTGGACTGGACTCTGGGTTTGACAGAGCCACACCAGGACACTAAACATCTGAAACCTTAAGATTGCTGTGTGTTTGGGTCACTGTCCTGGAATCTCCAAGTGCTTGTAAGGATCACAGCAAGTTGTCCTCCAGCATTTTTCTGTAGCTCCGCTCTTTTTTCCCTTCATGAATTTTCCAGTCTCTGTTGTTGAAACATCCTGAAATGATGCTTGATGTCATCAGCATTATGCACCAATAACACAAAATGCCAAAAGTTCAGTTTTGTCGTGCCGCTGATAGGCGTTTAACAGGTGGGTTCAGAGTTTCCACAGTTTTTTTTTTTTTTTTATAATACTCATAAAAGTGTCTTTGGTGCTACATTCTGGTATTTTGTTTTGAATTGGCTTAGAATGCTTGATTAGATCATAGTCAGATACTCAAAGTGACCTGTGAGAATATAACTAGTTACATAAGGAGTAGTTGTAGTTGCATCAGGGTGGATAAATATTTCTGCATTGAAAAATGCATTTACTTTTTTTTTTTTAACCAGAGGAAAATAATATTGCTACATTGCTCTTTCATACCTTAAGAGGTATAAGCTAATGTGCACCTATATATACATTTGGGTTGTAGACACAGCTGCATCGTATTTTCTAGTCAGTATCAGTTCCAGCTGACCCCAAACAATCCCATTTATAACTGCAATATTATATAACAGCACCTGATAAATCAAATTTAATGCTAAATAAATCTTTGTTCCCGCATTTCAATACAACCTGTTTAGAATTATAGGTACTGCGCACCAATTCATAATATGATATTTCAACACTTTGACAACGAGCTATCTGAAAGTGATTTACTTTACATGTTTGCTGGTTTTAACTAAATCTTTCATAAATAAATTTACTGCCGCACATTGTTTCAGGGAAATGTTTATTTAGCAGGTGCTAGGAACTATTAATTTTGACCCAGTGTACCACGTTGTTCAGTCCGTCATTTACTGACTAATGCTTTAAAAAGCTGCATGTTTGTAATAAACTGACCATTAAGCTTCTTCTGGTGAAAACTTGACTCCTCTATTCCTCATAAAGCTTTTCTCGTCTTAATCAGAAAACAAAAATGCATAGATAAGAAAAATATTGTTGGTGGTTTTTGATGTGAGAGGACAATAAGCGATGGACTTTTTTCACTGGAGGAAGCAGTATCATGGTAAACTCATATGTTGGCCAAAAGTGACAGTTTAAAGTTAAAATGCATTAATGATGGATTTGTTTCTTACAAACACACAGCTTTTCACTTCACAACATATTAATTGATGGGCTGGCCATTCCTGAGTTCTTATTAGTCTATTTGTAACCACTATCAACTTGGTTACATAAGGTTAAAATGCAATTCTCTACAGCATGTTGGCAAGGAAATGCATTTTGCATTGATATACAGCATAGTTACATCTAAAGGTAATGGTAAGGGGGATAAGTGGAGATCATTTGGCTGTAGTCATGTAAATCTCTCATGCACTCCTTGTGTCTTTTGTGTGGGTGTTTAATAGTGGCTGGTATCTATTAAGACATATCAGCTTCACCTGTAGGCGAAAAACATAAAATGGGATCCAAAAGTCTGATACGACATCAAAGACCTTTTTTCATTTAATTGTGGCGGATAAAAGTTTTGGGATTTTGAAAAATGTCAAACAATGAAGTGTTATGTAGAACAAGACATGTTTAAAGTTCAGCAGGATTTCTAGGTCTCTAATTAGATTAAATGTGGAGCCTTCTAAATCGATGCTGGATAACATGATTATCAGGTTTTGCACAAACCTGTGGAATTCATGTCAGCTCAGATTGTTGTTAAAGAAATAGGTGGACAATGCCACACTCTGCATTTCCCAAGACGAATGAACACGTTCTGGTTGTAATTTATTTGATTTCTCCACTCTATCATTCAGCCCAGTATCAACATTTACACTACCATGTGTAGATACTTATCTCATCCCAGAGGTTTCAGGAATCCCTTGTGTGATACGGTCTTGAGTAATCCCTGAAATCTTGCCGTTTTCATGCCTGATAAAATGCAAGTGAATGCAAGTGCCTGCCCGGACTCTGATCGTTGATTTTTCAGAAAACCACCAGTGTCACATCGCTGCCAAGCTGTCACTCAACCGTTTTCGCTCCATAGGTTACATCTCCTTCCAGAGCTGTGCCGTTGTTATTGTATTTTCTATTTATAAAAGGAATTTCGTTTCCTCTGTACTTGTCTTCCTCAAAGTGCCTCAGTGTTTAAGACTGTACTTCCACATGCACATATGTGCTGACAAGCCTTTAATGGCTACCTTATGTTACAGAAATGTGTTTGGAGCGAGAGCTGTAACTTATAAACATCTCTTATTTCACACATGTAGTATGTGCAAGTGTTCATCATGCTGTACAGCTATGTACTACAGCTTCTTATTTTACCATTTTGGTGGTATTTTGGACTAATGAAAAGGACTAATGAAAAGCCTCAAATTACATTTTTGCAAACTTCAAAAACGTACCTTTAGATCTTAGTCTTGTTGTGGCATATTTCATTTCTGACAGGAGTGAAATCAACTATTGTACCGTTGTTTAGCAACATACAGACTGTTCAGCTGACAAAGTCTTTATGAAAAAAGTTTAAATAGACAAGAACTTCCAAAACAACGGCAGAGAGTGAAAACAACTCTCCACTGACCAGAAAGATCACCAACTCATTCTGTTCCAACTACAACTGCAGGATAACCTACAAAAAGAATGGCGAACACCAGCCTTCATCAATGAGAAGCAATGAAAAGCCAGTCTGAGGTTTGCAAAAAATCATAACAATTGGGCCGTCTCTGATGAGTCCAATTTTCAGCTTTGCCCAACACTTGGTCATCTAATGGTTAGGATGGAGACCTGGAGAGGCCTACAAGCTGTCTCACGCCCACTGCAAAATTTGGTGGAGGATCGGTGATGATCTGGGGGTGCTCTAGCAAGACACATTTTGACATTCTATCTGACGTTTTTGTCAAAATTGTGTTATTCACATATTTTTATTCTGTGACATCTTATTTACATTATGTGATGTTTCTTTTGTAAGCTGTGTACAAAACGAAAATCGTTCTATTTACAGAAGTCTATGGAACCCAAAAACTTTGAAGCTCAATATCTCAAAACTGCTCAGAATGCAGATAGAACCTTATAATTCCAAGGTGATGATTTGTCTTTGTGAAGGGCGCATGAATCAAGCTCCATACAAGGATGTCCAGGAAAATAACTTGCTTCCTTCTGCTCTGAAAATGTTCCCCAACTGTTCTGTTCAGTTCTGTGCTCTTCTATAACTGTCTGGTTTGGGTCAGCCAGCAAATCAGATATAAGAAGACTGCAACGGACTGTTAGGACAGCAGAAAGGATCATTGGTGTGCACCTGCCCAACCTTCAGGACTTGTACAACTCCAGAATGAAGAAACGGGCAGGAAACATCATCAAAGACCCCTCTCACCCCAGACACAACCTGTTTGCACTTCTCCCCTCTGGCAAACGCTACAGATTTCTGAGTACTAGAATATCTATGAAGGTAAAACAGTAGCACAACTCGAGAGCATGTTGATCTGAATGTGAGAACTTGTCTTACCAATTCGAGCTTGAGTTTGATGATGAAGCGGTTGAAGTGGCTGATTGACAAGTTAGCACGGACTACTGTGGAAAGTGCTCATGATTTGCTTATATAAGCGAACCGGGCACACCTCTATGTTGTAAACTTGTATAATGCAATGAGCTGCTTTCACACCGAATGCGGAAAGCACAGCGCTGGCAAAAGCGGCAAAAGTTCAACTCATTTAAACTTTGAGTGTGGCGTACGCACCTTGCGCGCCAGTGGTGCGCTCCACTACGCGTTTGCTTTGGTCGGCACAGAGACAAGCCGTCCAAGCAATTGAAATGAATGGGTTTCATAGTGCAGTGCTTTCCGCATTCTGTGTGAAAGCCGCTTTGTGCGCCATCCTTTATCATTACTCCAACTAATGAGACAGACAGACAGTCAAGCTGCATCAATCACAAATTTTTAGACTACAGTGGGTCCACAGCTGAACAGACAGAACTACAGAAGCGAGAGTTAGCCGGTTAGCAAGACATGTGCAGGGTTGTTACACAACATAACATACACAACTACATATTTTGAATGATCCCTAGAAAATACAATCTTTGTAGATTCATCATTTGGAAGTGAATATAAAACAAATTTACTCTCACAGCGTAGGATACAGCGTCTTCTTGACATGACATAAACCACATGGAAATTTTACTGTAGCCGTAACAGAATACGATTAAAATTCCTGACGACTCGTTCAGGCGATTGTGAGCCGACTCTTTTTTGATAGACAACTCTATTTATCGTGCACTGTCGGCTTCACAACTTTGCAGATAGTTTATGTTCACATACATCTACATGACACACTGCATGAAAGGTCATATTTGAAATGAGCATAATAGGAGCACTTTAAGGGTATGAATGAAGTCATTTTATTGGTAGATGCCTGACCAATGAACAACGCCAGCCATCGCCACAGTGCAGAATTTTTTTTTTTTTTTTTTTTTTTTATGCATATGTATCAGTTATTTGTAAAATGCTAGAAACTATTTCCATTGAATATCCTTAGCCTTTACAGGATTTTAAGACACTGCATTCATCTTGTCATTCAGCTGTTATTTGTTAGACAAATAATGCAACATCTTTCATATGTATATATCCTACTGCATATTGCAGAGTAATATCACTGTACCAGAGCTGCTGAGAAACAGAGTTGCGACATGCTTTTGCTGCATTCACGCCAACTGGTAATTCCAAGATGAAAACACGTGACATTCTACTCTATCTGAATTATGAGTTTCTATGGCAACACTATCAATGCCAAAGCCCTCACTTACTCCTGAACTCGTAATTACAACTTGTAAACTCAGAATGTTCTGAGAGTTACAACTTGGACCAGTGACAGATGTGACCGCGGCCAGGCTCATTTTGGCGCTACTTAGGCACTACCTCCGTGTCTGACAACATGGAAAGCTATGAGTAAAATGTCAGGTGTTGTCATCTCGGAATTACAGTAATTACGACATGACATGAAGGCAGCATTTGATCTCGTCGCTACGTGGTCACATGGTTCATAGAGCACTCAATAGTTCCAAACAACTCTGCGCTGTCAATATGTTGGAATGGGATTAATCAGGACAGACAGCAGTTTCCCTATATTTGCAGCGATTTCTATTAATTATTAACACATAATGTGCATTGATTGTGCTTTGAGAACTACGCTGACTATGCTTTACAATAACATTTTATTCTGTAGAATAAGACAGCATTAATATGTTCTCATACTCCTTGGCAGTCAACTGTGACCAAACACCTTAAGTGTAACGTTTAACCAATAAAATAATTGTACTAGATTTTAGCTCAGTTCTGTTTAGTTAATTTGAAGAGATTTTGGTATTAAATAATATGCGCAATAATTATGATCCATGAATGACCATGTAAAATATAACATTTAGTGCAGTATTTAGGGTTAAAATAGAAAAAAATGTTTTTAAATTCCAGTGGAAAGAGGCAAATTAGAGGCATTTGGTGGCCAGAAAGATAATATACATATGTAATGCCATGGTTTAACCACTAGATGCCCTTATGGCTGTTTAATTAGGGGGCAAGCACTGAAAGTACGATGGCACCTATTGTATCTGTTAGCGTTCTTTTTCTTCCGCTCTGGAGGTTTATGACAGCCAATAGAACCACTTGCGGGGAAATTTGGCACACTGATAGAGGACAGTCTCATTATTAACCACAGCAAATTTGGAGTCTCTAACTCAAACTCTCTAGCGCCACCACTTGTCCAAAGTTTCAATCATTTTATGCTAATACCTTTTGAACCGTAAGGCACAGAAGGAAAATTCCTCTGAATATTTTTTCCTCTGAATCCTTGGCTCATGCTGAGTCAAATGAAGTCCAAAATTTAGTTTTTTTTTTTCTATTAATTTTTGTTCATAAAACCTACTTTTTCGAACTCGTCCTAGACGGTTTGTCTGATTTTCACCAAAATTGGCTCAGATCATCTTCAGACCATGCTGGCATAAAGTTATGAAATTCAAGTTGATTAGTCAAACCGTTCTCGAATAACGTGCAAATGAATTCTATGAAAAGCACGCAAAAATGGTTGTGAGACTATATCTCTGCAACAGTTTGCCGTATTGAGACCAAACTTGGTGTGTGTAATAACAAGCATGACCTAAGGCTACCTGCAGTGTTTCAGTAGAGTGCCACCTAGTGGTCAGGAGATATGGAAAATGGCTATTTTTGCTTATACCTTCTGAATGGTTTGGCCAAAAATCACAAAACTCAGATTCGGTGGCACAAAACTCAGGCTCTTCAGATTCGGTGCATCATGCTGAGTCCAACCATACCCAATTTTCCCATGTCAGCCATTTTGCATGTTGGCCATATTGAATTTTGTCCAAAAATGCTATATTTTACGAACGCATTGACGTATCGTTACGAAACTCGGTATGTGTCTTTTTGTTTGACTTTTTGACTTTTGTTTTAACTGGCCTACTCTAATGAAACTAGTCTTGATATATTCCTTGGATCATGCCAAGATCATTGATACCAATTATGCCACAATTGGATGAACTTCCTGTCCGCCATTTTGATTTATGTTGAAAACCTACTTTTTCGAACTCCTCCTAAACTGTTCGTCCGATTTTCACCAAATTTGACTTGGATCATCTTCAGACCGTGCTGACAAAAAGTTATGGATTTCGTGTCGATGCACAGTAGCAAACAGTTTTCGTTTAACACATCAAACGAATTTGCTGGAAGGATGCCAAACTGCATCTGAGGCTGTATCTCCGCAAAGCTTTGACTCGGATTATCTTCAGACCATGCTGACAAAAAGCTATGGATTTCGTGTCATTAGATGAAATGGTTTTTGTTTAAAGCATCAACAAATTTGTTGGAAAGATGCCAAACTGTATCTGAGGCTGTATCTCCACAAAGCTTTGACATATTTACACCAAGCTTTGTATGTGCCATTGTCACCTCACACTGACCACGCCACATCAATTTGGCAACATTGCCATCTATTGGTCAGAAGTAATACACCATTCATTAAATATTAATAATGAAATTTCCAAAAATGCTAATAACTTCTGATTGCATTAGCCTATTGTAATGAAACTGGTCCCAAAACCATTCCTTGGATCATGCCAACAACAAACATACCAATTATACCATAGTTGGCCGAACTTCCTTTTCACCATTTTGATTAATGGCTTTAATTACTCGTCGTAGTCGGTCTGTTGCTCCTTGCCGTGCCTATCTCCTTGTTTTTTAGATTTTGCTTTTTAATGTACATTTAGACATTAACAAGCACTCGATTTTTATAAGTTAGATTATTTTTATTTTTTTTTTTAACTGTTGCATTTAAAAAGGTTCATTAATGACATCCCATGTTATTTTAAGATATGAACATAAGCATACAACACAATTGAATATTATTAAAGGTAAGCAAATAGGGAATATAACCCTAAATAAAGAAGTTATTTTAAAATAAAATTTTAATGACACATTTGTAGTTATAATGTGCAACTTCGAATTCAAAACACGGCTGCTTTTATTATTGTCTGTGTGTGCAAATCGAAAGATTCAGCTTTTCAGATCAGAGCTGTGAGTGCAGGTTTCAACATACAAATACGAATATTAATCTGACAAGTTCTCACATTCAGATCAACAAGCTCTCAAGTTTGCTACTGTTTTACCTTCATAAACATCTAGGCATAATTTTTTTCCCCTATGCCATCTCCAGCTTAAACAGCTAAAACATGAATCATTATCTGTGTTCTGCAATTCATTTCAGTAATTTTTCTCCATCTCTAATTATTGCCTCTTTCTCTAGTATTATTATGTAAATACATATGCACATCTCTTTATTTATACAACTGTATATAGAGTAAATAATGCACAAATCTGTACGTAAATCTTCTGTTCCAGATTCATACACATTATTTATTTTAAGCCTTTATTTAAATGTTTTTCTGTTCTCATGTCAGATATGTCTGTATGTATGTACGCATGTATATACAGTGCCCTCCACTAATATTGGCACCCTTGGTAAATATGAGCAAAGACTACTATGAAAATAAATCTACTTTATTTATCTTTTTGATCTTACATTCAAACAATTCACAAAATGCTAACCTTTCATTGAAGTAAAACAATTAAAAGTGGGGGAAAACTTACTTTATGAAATAAATATTTTTCTCCAATGCATGGTGGGCATGATTATTGGCACCCTTAGAAATTATAATGAATAAAATGTCTCTGAAGTATATTCCCATTCATATTTGCATTTATTTAGCAGACTAGAATGACTAGGAGTATGATATTGACTTCCTGTTTCACAGGATTATAAATATAAGGAGCACAAATGCCAAATTCCCTTAATCATCCATCACAAGGAATAAAACCAAATATAGTTCTGATGTGCAGAACAAGATTGTTGAGCTTCACAAAATAGAAAGTGGCTGTAAAAAAGGAGCTAAAGCACTGAAAATCCCAATTTCCATCATTAGGACAATAATTAAGAATTCCAAAGATGTTACAAATCTGCCTGGAAAAGGATGTGTGTCTATATCATCCTAATGCATGGTGAGGAGAAGAGTTTAAGTGTCCAAAGACTCTCCAAGGATCACAGCAGGAGAATTGCAGAGATTAGTTAAGTCTTGAGGTCAAAAAACAAAAAAAAAAATCAAACAGCCCCTACATCACCAGATGTTGTTCAGGAGGGTTTTAAGAAAAATCCTCCTTGCTCATCCAAAAACAAACTCCAGCATATTCAGCTGTCAGACACGACTTGAACTTCAAACGGGACTGGCTTTTGTGGTCAGATGAAACTAAAAAAAGAGCTTTCTGGCAGCAAACCCACCAGATGGGTTTGGTACAAAAAGTACCCCATGCCCAGTTAAATATACTGCTGGATCTTTAATGTCGTGGGCATATTTTCCTGCCAGAGGTCCTGGACATCTTGTTCAGATACATGGCATCATGGATTCTAGCAAATACCAACAGATAAAAAATCTAAATCTGATTGCTTCTGTTAAAAGTACTATAATGAGCTGTGGTTGGATCTTCCATCAGGACAATGATCCGAATCAAACATCAAAATCAACACAAAAATGTGTCACTGAGCATAAAATGAAGTTTCTGCCATGGCGGTCCCAGTTGCCTGACCTGAACCCCATAGAAAATGTGTGAGGTGAACTGAAGAGAAGAAGCACTTGTCACGGCTGTGCGTTGAATGAGACAAACAACTACGGGATATAATGAAAAGTCTATAATAAATTCCACAAATGGTAACTCCAGGCAGAAACAGAAGGGAAACACACACGACAACATAGCTTTAACATCCGACAACCAAACAATGAACAGAATTCAACTTATAAAGGAGTGCTAACGATACAAAGACAGGTGTAGGTGATTAACCAATAATGACTTAACAAGGAACGGAACAGGAAAAACCATATAATGGATACAAGAGGGAGAAACCAACAAAACAGTCCAATGGGGGTGTGACAAAGGGTAAAGGAGAGGAGGACAACAAACAAAGTCCAGGGTGGGTCTGATGGAGGGAGGAGCCAAGGAGGAGACAGAAGTGTCCAGGGTGGGTCTGACGGAGGGTGGAGCCAAGGAGGGAACAGAAGAGACCCGGTGCAGGAGGAGCCAGGTGAGACCCAGACCGCAGCCACGATGGTAGCCCACGGCGGAACCGACGGAGGGAGAAGCCATGGTGGAGGAAGGGCTGACAACTCCAGGGGGCCGACCGACGGCGGCGGAGCAGGTGGAGTCCGAGGCGGAGACGGAGAGCCGAAGATCCAGAGCGACACAGAGGATCCGGAGGGCCAAGGCGGAGCCCAAGGTTCTGGCGACCGAGGCGGAGATCCAGAGGGCCGCAGTGGAGTCGGAGCGACAGAGCACTGAGGCGGAGCTGGAGGGAGGGAGGAGCCCAACGGAGCCAGTGGGACAGAGCAACGAGGCACAGCCGAAGGAGTGGAGACCTGAGGCGATGGCGGGACAATGGAGCCCGGTGAAGCTGGTGGACCGACGGGCGACGGTGGAGACGAGGGAGCTGAGAGCCGGGGTGGAGCCGCTGAGTCGAAGGGCCGAGGCGGAGTCCAGGACTCAGAGGCTGGAGGTGGAGATGAGGGATCCTCCAGTCATAACGCCAATGGAGACTGGCAGACCCAACAGGAGGAGATAATAGAAGGAGGATGGGTGGGAAATTCAGGCAGGAATATTGTTCAGGGCAGGCAGGAAGTTCCACATATATATCCTCAGTGGAATCAATTAAGTCCAGTTCAATTTCTAAATGTTCCAGTTCCAGACGTTGCTTACCCTCAGCGGTGCAGTGGGCGGTGCTGTCCTCAGCACCCTCACGCCCAACTGGAACATCCATCGTCACGGGCCACATGGCCGGCTCTCGCACCTGGTCGGACGGGCTTGGCTTAGGCTCCTTAGCGATCTTATGTGCAGACGCTCCCCTTGGCTCTGACTCTCCATCCACGGTGGGCTCGGGCTCAGGCTCCGCGAGTTGGGGTGGTGGTTGGCTGGGCTCTGGGTCATGCTGCAAGACGTCTGTGAGGTGTGGCTGAACGAGTTTGGTGTCTTCCTCCACTTTGCCCAATGTGAACGTCGATCCGTTCGTCCACAATGCGAAGTTGATGTAACTTTGCAGGGTCCAGCAGGGATCTCTGCGGGGCATGACGAAGCGGAGGTCATCGTCCAGTCCACACCTAAATCCCTCCATCAAGCAGACGTCGACACAACTTGCACGGTGGCAGGTGTCGACAAACACCTCCACATAGTCCTCCAGGTCCCTGCCATTCTGGAAGATGAAGATGGTAAAACCTTCCAGAATGGTGTTACCCCTCCTAGGGACAACGTTGATTGAGGCGAGGTTCATGTGGCAAATGGAAAAAAAGAAAACAAAAATAAAATGCGGGGAAAACTCGTCTCTAAACACACACGACAACATAACTTTAACATCCGACCACCAAACAATGAACAGAATCCAACTTATAAAGGAGTGCTAATTATACAAAGACAGGTGTGGGTGATTAACCAATAATGACTTAACAAGGAACAGAACAGGAAAAAACATATAATGGACACAAGAGGGAGAAACCAACAAAACAGTCCAACGGGGGTGTGACAAAGGGCAAAACCAAACAGTCCAAGGGGTCTGACAGCACCAGCTTGAACTGAAGGATCTGAAGAGTTTCTGTATGAAGGAATGGTCTCTGATCTCTTGTCAGGTGTTCTCCAAATTTTTCAGGCATTAAAGGAGAAAACTCAGAGCTGTCATCTTGAGTGAAGGACGTTGCAATAATTGGGTGCCAATAATTGTGGTCAACATGAACTAGAGAAAAACATTTATTTCATAATGAGCAGTGCTTGAAGTGGAAAAAAAGAAGTGCCGGTACTCTACGTCCCAATTAACCACAACAATTTATATAGTGCCATGTCTAATTGCCCAGACACTGATGCTTTGACTCAGAGTACCGGCAACATGTCAGAAGGGCGCATGAAAAAGTGCCACTGCGCAAAAGGCTAAAATACAGAAGTGCCGGTACTGTGTACCGGTGCGTATCGGCCCACTTCAAGCACTGTGATAATGAGATTTTCCCCTTGCATTCCATTGTTTTACTTCAATGATAGGTTAGAATTTTGTGAATTTTTTTAATTAAAGACTAAAAGAATAAACAATGCAGATTTATTTTCACAGCCACCTTTGCTCATATTTACCAAGGGTGCCAATATTAGTGAAGGGCACTGTATGTACCAGGAGCACCTTTAAAAAAAACACAACAAATTCCTTGTGTGTTTGCAGACACCTGGTAAATAAAGCTAATTTTGATTCTGATTCCATGCCACACAGCCAGGTCAATCAAAGTGTGAATGGAGGACCACCAGATCAAGACCCTGTCATGGCCAGCCCAATCTTGAGACCTGAACTTTACTGAAAGCCTGTGTGATCAATGTGATCAAGAGGAAGATGTATGGTCACAAGCCATCAAACAAATATGAGCTGCTTGAATTTTTGTGTCAGGAATGGGATAAAGTCAATCAAATGCAGTGTGAAAGACTAGTCGAGAGCATGCCAAGACATGAAAGCAGTGACTGGAAATCAGGGTTATTCCACCAAGTTAAAATATTAGTATTTTGTTGTTTAAAAATGAATATGAATTTTTCTTTGGATTATTTGAGGTCTGAAAAAACTGCATCTAAGCTGTCTTCCCTTCTGATCTTCAGTTGCTCACTCAGTTATGTTATCTAGGTTGGTTCATTCAATGTCATTTATGGACAGTGTGGCAAAATCGGAACACAAGCGGTTAGAAGAGATGCATTCAACATGCATTTTTATCAGCTAGAAACAATAAACACATCTCAGCTGACAGTTGATTGAATCCTCAAATAACTAATGTAACCTCAGTTCCCTGAGATAGGGAACGAGGGTTGCATTGCTACACATATGAGGAAACTCCTGTTTACTCTGAATACTGAAGCCTGAATTGTTCACGTTCCTGAAGCTGCACAAACAAACGGCACTTCAGCCCACCAAAAGGGGTAGAGTCGACTGCTGCATAAGTCGGCTCTGAGCACCATTTCATCAGAATCTTTTGACTGATAGTGACAGTCATCGACTCGTATGCAGCCTTATAGCATGGCAGGTTACACAACACTTGTTCCCTTATCTCAGGGGAGCTGTAAAAACTCCTGTTCAGGGGCCAAACATGAAGGCTCCACAGCTCGGGCCATGGATTCCAAATCATGCCTCTTGCTTAAGAGAGGAGGTTCATGTCAATGGGATTGGTCAAGAAACTGCCGATAGCAGGTAAATTACACAGGGAACTACATCTGATTCCTCCAGAGTGGGGCCAGCCAGAGTAACTGTAGTAACTACCTTCCTTCTGGAGGTCGATCCCAGTGGGACACCTGTCTGAAACAGGCAAGGGGTCTTTCAGGATGCTCTGATGCAGCGGTGGGTTACCTCAAGATGACGATGTCCCAGGCGCCAAGTGTGGGATGGTACACAGACTTTGAGCCAAAATTGGAGGGTCCGCAGGCCAAAAGAAATTACAGAGGAGGCAGCTGACATGAGGCTGAGCATCCTCTGAAAAACTGTGAGGGGACGTGAAGTCCTGAATCTGAATGATGCCACTAGTCACTGAATTATCAGGGAGCATTCTGGCGTAATCCATGCCGGCACCTGGGCTGAATTGATAACTCTCCCCAGGAAGATGATTCTTTGACTGGTGTGACACTGTCACACAGGACACATGTTTTAACCTGCTCAATATATTATAATGATTTTATGTATATTTGAGTTTTAATAGGTTTTCATGTTGTCTTAGCCATTTTATACCTTTTAAATATTTTAATGTGTGTATGACTTTAGGACACTCTGGGTCTGCCTGTCATGTAACTCATCACATGACAGGAAACAGGAACCGAACAATATAAAGGAGGCAGCATGTCAAACAATCAGGGTCATTGACCAAACACTACATGCTGGATTGAGGAGATTTTAAGGATTCCAGCATCACCCTTGTCTTGGATTATCACTTTTGTTGGACTGTATATACACCTGTGGACACTTTTATATTGGAACTTACATCACGCTGGATTTCTTAAGGACTGTTTTAATGGTATGGAACTGAAAGACTCTGTGCTTTTAATAGCCTAGGAGTTCTTTTAAGTTCTATGTACATTTATGTAAATATACTTTATTTATTCATGCTACTTTTGCCGTTGTCTCATCTTTTTAAAACACTCATTTTATCTCACACAGAATTATCTTACCCCATTTTAACAATTGTAAATTCTACCAATAGGGCCGAACGTTACATATGGTGGCCTGTATGGGGAACGGAAAAAGATTGTAAAAGCTGTATTGAGAAGAGTGTTTTAAGATGATGACAAATCATATTAATGCTGCTTCTTTTAATACATCTACTGGTTTTAATGATGAACAGGTTTTACATCATTGTGAGTGTGTACAGCTTCTCACTGAGGTGGTTGCTCTAAAAAAACATTGTTTTAAAACTGGAGAAGGATTTTAAAGACTGTTGAAAGTAATCTTAACCATGAAGTGTATTTTAGAGATGACGTGGATTTTAAATTTGACAAAATGGAGGAATCTATCAAGGATGCTGTGGCGACACTAGAGAGAGAGGTCTTCGACTGTTTTAAGAGGAGAGACAAGAAATGGGCAAAACAGCTGGAGCCACTAAAAGATCCAGAAGCTGCCATCTCTCCTCCCACTGCAACGGCCAGCCCAGTACCTCCTACGTCAACCCCTGGCTTTCCTCCGGCCAACCATCCCAGCGCATCTACCACTTCACGGACAACCAACAGAGCGACCGATGGAGAATTCTGTGCCACCACTTCAAACGGACCAGACTTTGACACCATCTTTTCCATCCTCCTCTTCTCCATAGAGAAACTCAGCAGCGCGCAGGTTGATGACCACACTCTCCAGGGACATTCCATCTCTCCCTCCACTCCACCGACCAACCAGATCGAAGTGCAAGAACATCAGGGCTTGCTGTATCAGCGGATCCAGAAGGGGGATGACATCTATAAGACCCAGCTTGTCGTCCCAAAGACCCTGGTCCAGCAGACCATATAGCACTTCCACCAGAGGACATACAGGAAAACATCATGGGCGACCAAGGCCACATTAACCATTGGGCTAGGTGGGGCTGAAGCCGTGGGGCCCGAGCAAGGAGGGGGCCCGTGATTTCCTGTGGAGTAGATTGACTGGCCATCGGTAGTGGCGATCACCAAAGCCCCACCACACCCCCCACATATTAGTGCTTTTAGGAGTTTTTTCGTAAATTCCATGCATTACCATTAGAGATTAAAACTTTGCATTTGAATTTGGTTTACAAATCCAATCGATTTATTCTATATTTTACTTTTGAACTTTTTAATTTTACTATTTTACTCAGGTGATTGCTGCGCCTAATGTCCACATTCACCTCTCATCACTGCGTTCTGGCATAATCTGGAAATGGTATGCAATAGAATTTATCTGCGATAAGTAAAAATGTCAGCTTTTCTAAAAACAAAGGGGGCTATCTGAAAAAATGAGGAGAGGGGAAAACATGAGTTAGTCAAATCCCCATCTAGGTTATTTTACTACAGCTGATGATGGTGTGAAAGTTGTGGAATACCACACCTTTCACACCAGCAATATTTCAGCTATATTGTTTGCGTTCAACAGCAGAAGGAAACTCATACAGGTTTGGAACAACAACAGAATTTGTGTGAACTATTTCTCTAAAGCAGCCTAGATGCTGTTACCATTTGTGTCAAACATTAGAAAGAAATCACTCACTGTCCTTGACTAAATCACTGAATTACGTTTTTTTTTTTTTTTTTTTTTTTTTTTTCGTTCTGTTGTAAGTCTTGACTGTTTACTTGTCTTCAGTAAGCTTGTTTTTATTAGGCTTTTTTTTTTTTTTTAATGAAATTTTAATGCAAAAAAATTTATAGAATAAAAATCAGATTTAAAGATCATCCCCGTTCATCAGCGTCAACATCATTCCCCAAAGAGACCCGTAAGCCGGAGAGGAGGAGGAAACGCCAGGGGGGCTGCTGTACCAGTGTGGCTGGGTGCAATACTATCCTGGGAGGAGAGGCGCCACCTACCCTAAGACGCCCAGGCTGGTATCTGAATCCACCCCTCTCTAGTGTTCGCTTAGATTCCTCCGGCAGACTAGTGCCTGTGTGGGAGGGCCTAGTTTTATCTAAACTTTTACAAAGACATTTTAAGACACATATTTTAGAGGATACCCACTACATGGACAATGGCTGACAGCACTTATAAGGGACTAGTCTCTTCCCCGGGCTAAGGGATTGAATGCTGGATTGAGGAGTTTTTAAAGATTTAGCATTCCAGCATCGCCCTTGTCTTGGATTATCACTTTTGTTGGACTGTAGATACACCGGTGGACACTTTTATATTAGAACCTACAACACGCTGGATTTCTTAAGGAGTGTTTTAATGGTATGGAACTGAAAGACTCTGTGCTTTTTACAGCCTAGGATTTCTAGTTTTATTGTGTTGTTTTAAGTTTCTTGTACATTTATGTAAATACACATTATTTATTCAGTCTACTTTTGTCGTTGTCTCATCTTTTTAAAACACTCATTTTATCTCACACCAAATTATCTTACCCCATTTTAACAATTGTAAATTTCGACCAATAGGACTGAATGTTACACTGGGAGACAGAGAGCTCTTGGCTAAAGTGATTTTCAGCCCAAGATGACCTGTGAGTGAGAAGTTCCTGCTCTGATCTGGCTAATACAAGCCAATCATCAAGGTAATTCATCAAGATTTCCATCTGTGTTTTAATATGCCACCCCCTTTCAAGAACAGTCTGTGATGAGGGGCTATCTGGATGTAAGAGTAAGCATCTTTCAGATCCACCAATAAAAAACAGTCCCCAGAGTATATTTGTGTGAAAATCCGTTTGAAAGTCAACATCTTGATGTCTGAGATTGAGGATGGACCTGATCCCTTCAACTTTCTTTGGAACGAGGAAATAATGGCCGTAAAAGCCTGAGTTGCTGGTCACTAGAGGAACCATCTCAATTGCTCCTTTTGCAAGCAAAAGAAAATTGTTGTCCTATATTGTAATTTGAATATGGTCTGTAAAGCGAGGTGGACTGCGAGTGAACTAAAGCAAGTAACCTTGTTCTATGGTCCGCAGAACCCAACTTGACATGTCTGAAATGGCTTTCCAAGCCTGGAGCCAGGTGGCAAGTGGTCTGAGTCTTTCGAGTGGCAGGTCACTGCACAGGAACAGGAAGCTGAAATTCACGGCATTGCCCTTTTTAGCAAGTAGGTCTGCTATTACAGCAGTAATTTGCTTGAACAACACATTAACAATGCTTCCATTGCCTGGAGCTAGGTGGGGAACTGGAAAGTGAGCACCAAGTCATTTGGCCTAAAACATTTAAAAGCACCACCATAGTGTTAAAGTGCTGACCCAGCTTCTGAATGAGCCCTGCTCACTGGAGCTGAAATGATCCTGCTTGGCCAGGATGGATGCGCAGCCTTGACTGTTAGTCCCAGGTAAGATGGCTGGCAGAGATGTGCAGCAGCCAGCTCTTCTAGAGGAGGGCCTGGTATATCAATTTTTTCAGCACCATGAACTGAGGTGAGGGCATCAGAATTAAAAGAGTAGACGTGCATCGAGTAGGGGGCATGCCATGCCTTGGCACAGTAAGTTCATTATGAAGTTCTGAGAAAAACAGCACCGGTCTCTGGTGGGAGATTTGTTGATGATGGCCCAGCAGGCTTTGTCTAAGCAGCTGCTAGCAGGCTGCTCTTTTAGAGCCGATCATTCCAAGCCAAGATTCTCCACAGCCTTGGTGCATATGCCATCAGTTATATGGATACGCTATCCATGCTGGTTTATGTTAACTCATTGGGGAGAAGGCTTCCAGGATCCTCTCCAGAGCACATCCAATCCTTTAAATCAGAACTGGAGTCATCAGTGATCAAAGATCAAACCACTTGGTGTAGATGAGGGGTGCTAATCCTCACATGTAACACACTCAGTTGCTCATCCCCGTGATTCCACTGTTTCTTCCCCCATGGCAGCTGGGAGGGGAGAAATGGGGTAGTGGGAAGGCGGGGCAGCCTTCACTGAAGTAGGCAATCTGTTTGCGAAGCAGAGCGAGACTCATGCTCTCTCAGAGGGAGGAGTTTGT
Source organism: Cirrhinus mrigala (assembly GCA_036247105.1). Classification (NCBI taxonomy): domain Eukaryota; kingdom Metazoa; phylum Chordata; class Actinopteri; order Cypriniformes; family Cyprinidae; genus Cirrhinus; species Cirrhinus mrigala. The sequence continues at coordinate 5,544,447 of CM070008.1, read as the reverse complement.
CACAGTAAGCACAGCCTCAGCACAGCCACGGCACAGTCAAGCTGTAAACTCACTGTGCCCGTCTGAAGTGTGCAGGGGTGCCCTGCCACATAAGCGGGGCGGAATTTGCACCAATGCAGAGGAAATTTACTCTAGGAAATTTGCTCTTTGTGATCAACAGATCGCCACAGGAAAGAAGGTGCCAAAGAGGAGCATCTTTTCGCTGCCGGGGGTTTTCTACGCTGAGTAGCAGGCTTCAAGCTTCTTACTTCAAAGTCCAGCAAAGAGATGATCTTCGCCTTAAGCAGAAAAAATTTGACGAAATGGTGCTCAGAGATGACTTATATCCAGTGTTGCGAAGGTTACTTTGGAAATGTAATAGGTTACAGATTACAAGTTACTCTGTTTAAAAGGTAATAAGTAGTATAACTTATTACATTTGATTACTTTTTGATTACTTTCCTGAATTTCTAATTTTTTCAACTGTTAATCATTTTGAAACATTTAAACCAGACAGAGTTAACCTTAAATTAGCACTCAACACTGATTACTGCCAGACTTTCAAAATTCTTTATCACTTGAATTAAGATTATAATAAGTAAGGGATAATATACATTTTTATTTTGTGATAACAACTGGCTGGATTTACATTATCCCACTTATCACACAGCTGCTTGCCACAAAATGAAATAATTGGACACGAAACACTGATCTGAGTTGAAATATTTGAACACAAAGCTTCCATGAAGAAATCAGTTGCTAGCAAGTGACAAGTTTAAACTAGACAAACCACCATACCACTTTTTTTACACAATATTTCACCACATAAATAATGAAGTACTAGTACTTACAGTACTAGTTTGTTAGTTATCTTATAATCCATTACAGTGTACAAAACAGCATCAAAACAGCAAATGACAGCATCTGCATTAGAGCGAAACAATAGAGCGAGTCCATGATACCAGGATGACAGAATTAAGAAATTGTACACATAACATTGAATTGAGTTTTATTATTTTATTAGCAAAACAAGCGCAAAGCTTCCACAAATAAAAACTAGCAAGCATATAGTGCCGACTTAAGTTGCCCGGATGAGTCTGTGTTATTAGCTTTTACCAGTTGTTATTGGGGAATAACATACCTTGGAATGTCATGACTGACCAATAAGAATCAAGCATTCCACAGAGCCATGTAATAATTTAATTTAAAGCACAGCCACCACAAATTCAGACTTAACACCTCTTATTTACTTTGAGATCATTTTGAGGTTAAAAACAGAGTTAAAATCATAACAAGAAATAGTTTAAATACATTTGAAATCAAATGTTTGCATAGTTATGACAGGAAACACTGGCATCTAACAATGCCTTGAAAAAACAATTAAAAAATCTTAAAAAATAAAGTATATGCATAAACCCAAATAGGAAATAAAACAGTTATCAAATAAGCATGTGTCCTAAACTCCTGAATCATTGGTGTCTCATTTTAGAGCAGTCAGTGCAATTTATGAAAAAAGTCAATTAAATCTGTATGTGGGTGTGTGTGTGAAAAAATGTACATGTAACCACAACAATGTAACAATGTAACCCCCCTTGTAATCATTAACATTTTCAAAAAAACTGTAATTTAATTACACATTTTTTTTTCTCAGTAACTGTAACTAATTACAATTACATTTATTTTGTAATTAGATTACAATAATTCCGTTATATGTAATAGTTCCTCCCCAACACTGCTTATACATCAGTTGGCTCCACCCCCTTTTGGCGGCATTTATTAGTGCAGCTTCATGAACGTGCACAAATCAGGCTTCAGTATTCAGAGTAAACAGAAGTTTCCCCACATGCGTAGCAATGCAACGGGAGAGATTGTTCATAAGGAAACTTACTTTCATACGCTGAAAAAAGGGTTTCTCTCTTGTTCGCTTGATTTCTGGGATATTGTATATAATTTGCATGCATCAAGTAGCCGCTAACAATATGCAGGAGAATCCCAGACCTTCAGGGAGAGGTGGGATGACTGTCATTGTCACATTTAAAATTTCTACAATGAAAAAAAGAAAGAAAAAAAAAGATTTCAGACTGGTTAGCTTTTGCTGCTCACGGGCAGTGATGCTGATGCTTTGAGCATTCACACAACTAGGATTTAAGTATGAAGTCCAAGACCATTGTTACCAGTGAAACAAACAACAAAAGTACATTTATTTTTTCACAGAATCAAAATTAAGCATTTAGTGTTTGTAGAACCTAGTTTGCATTAAAGAAATTGTTTGCATTGTTTGCAATGAGGCAATCCCAAACGCATATTGCTATGTGACGGTAATCGATATCTTGGTTTGTGAGAGCTCTCAGCTCATGTGAAATTTCTTTGTGGACATCACAAGAGACACTTTATGAGTAATCAAGAGTGTGTAAATAAAGTTAAACATGACATCATAACCATTCATACAACAGCCTTAATTCCGTAACTATGACAAACGAGCACCATAGAGAATACATTGATCTTACAAGCCAACTCATATAAATTAGAAATCATGCAAATCAGAATTTAATATACAAATGGAATAAGGGCTGCTCTGGATGGACATCAATAGAGAATAACACAAGCCTTATTTTAATTTTTAGGCAGGAGATGGCCAAGTGCGGCTTGTTTCAATAAAGAACAAAAACTATGAAGGCTTCCAATTCCATCTTAACCAAACTCATTTTAGGCTCGACAGAACAAATGCTGTTAGAGAGAATGATTCTTAGAAATATTTAGCCTATTATTCAGCCTATTGCTGCTCCAGGAATTACAACAACATCATTGAAAAACTATTTTCACAGTATCTTAACAATTTTTTTTTTTTTTAATAAAAATGTAAAAATAATTTAATATATATATATATTTTTTCCCCTAGTAAAAATAGTTAAACATGCTTAAAACAAGATTGCAGCACGACTGTGACTGTGATATTACTTTTATGCACTGTAAAGAACAAAATGTATTGAAAAATGGATAATTACATATACAGTATAAGCTTTACATGGCATCTTGTAGAATTGAGAAGAGTTTGTTCAGACACTGGTTTCATGTTCATGCTTTTTCCTCCAGTCATCCCATACTAATTTAAAATATAAATATTTAATTGAGCCAACAACACGGATTGGTAAGTTTTTCCATTGGCTCAACATATAATATCTGATTGGGCCAAGGTTAAAAGACTGCCACAATTGATCAAATTCAAATCAAAGGCCAATTTAAAAATTTAGATTTGACTCAGTAGTTAACAATAGTTCAATACAAAAGTATCTTATATTTTAGACACAATATTGGAAGTTGTATTTTCTCTGTTTTCTTCATTAATAAAAACAGTTCCAGATGTAACCAAAGCTGCTATTATTCCCCAAAAAAAACCTAAACAGTATCAATTATAAAGCCGTTTTGATTTTGATCAAAGTATGATGTCATACTGCTCAGGCCCCGCCCACGACCGCTGACTGACTGTCCTGACTGACATATTTCCGCACTCACCTGTAGCTGTAGTGACAACAAGGTTTCGTAAGCAATGGTGTTAAAAGGGAACATAAGAGTCTTCATTTTCCCCCGACATCAGAGCCACTGAGGAGTTTGGATTTTGATGATAGTGCGCCGGAGAAACAGAAGAGATGCATGGAGTGAGCAGTAGATCATTACCACAGAGACATGCACCAAAACAGCCACTGTGAACAGAGCTGTTTATGACAAGACAGAAAGGGTCTTGTTTTACACGACCATTGAGGAATTTTAAACAGCGTATGTTGCATTTCATGAGGACCCTAAAGAATCAAACCAATTTGTGGAAAATGGGCATCTGATGTCGCTTCTAAGGGTATTTAGACTTAATTAAAATAATCAGTTATAGTGCAACAACATCTTCTTTGCTGCTCAGTAATTTGTGTTTTTGTAGCTTGAGGCCAGGAACAAATGATTCACTCACATTCATCAAGTCGGCTAATTGTCAGAGCTTTCAGCTGATTTCAGCTCATTCTCCTCCCTTAGGCATCAGCAGATATTAAATCATTAACCACTCCAGTGGCCCATACTGCAGCTAAAGGTGTTACATTCCATGCCTGGCCACACTATCAACATACACTATCTGACAAACACACACTTATGCTCAGCATGAGGTACTTGGTGACAGCTAATGCTTAGGGTGAAACAGATGACTGGAGCCGATAGTCTTTTGTTTTGTATCATTCTGTAATTAATAGAGCTCCACAGCGCGGCTGTAAAGCGTCGCCTAGAATGTGTTTTACATTTGCCATGAGATTATATTCAAGTCAAACTATGAATTCATGAGAACACATTTCTTCTTCACATTTGTGCTTATGCCTCTAAAGCAGACGTGTGAATGTTGTATCCAAACACTCAGTCTGACTTGACAGGTGTGTAATGCAAATGAAGACATCATCCAATGCTTCATGCTGCTTAATCCACCGCTTCTTTTTCATACCATGACGTAAGTCACGCATGGACAGACTAGGTGTCTTGCTTATGATTAAGGAGGTCTGGAAATGAATTGTCCTGGGGTTAGAATTTAGCTTTGCTTTTTGTTTGCCCATACTGAGCCTCAGGAAAGAGCAAATGGTCCTAAACAGGTTAGACAGCAAATTTTTGTGGCTAGTTTCTTGGCTTTAGAGGTGCATTTTTACACATAGTTATTGTTCTCCTTATTTCGTTACTAAGCAACTAGCTTTTTCACACTGATAAAAGCTTAGGAGTTGGACTAATGCTAAATATCACACATTGCAAACTAGATGGTCATAAGTGAAATGAAAGCTGAAAAACGATGATAGAAAGCCTAGAAGAAACAGAAAAAAAAAATGTATATAGAACTAGAGGCTCTGTTGCAAGACGTGTCTGAATTCATGCTTTTGTTTGTTACACATTAAAAAAAAAAGAGTGCTTAGTGTTTTTGTTACGTTTATTCTTGCATTAGCAAGAAACAGACCTGCAACAAAAGCAATTGCCTTTATAGCACTGAGTTACTGTGCTTGTTTGTAGAGCTGAAATGTGTAGTTTTTTAATGTTGAAATGCTTTCCACAAAAATGTGCAGGGATGACAGTAATTCATTTGTAGAGTCATACATCTCTGAGGTGCTATTAAAACTTCTGAAAATATCGGCATCTGACCAGGCTCACATGGCAGCACTGGCTTAACCAATAGTGTGAGTATAGGGGCAGACCTATTTGATTTTCTGACCAATGACAGCAAGCCCTGAATCACTAGGTGGGAAAAAATGTATAAAAAAATGGTACAAGAATTTTTAATGTCTCCCCCCCCCCCCCAAACGTTTAATGTTTTATGTGAATGTGCAAACCATAAATGCATGTGTTTGGAAATTGCATGTGACATTGTATCAAAGGAACATGCAAGACACACAGCCAATCAAGCACATCCAGAACATAGACGCTAATCAACTCTGAAGATAATTAAAAACATAATTCATAGAATTGATTTATGAGATGATTCATGATCAATACTGAGTGGATTCAGTGTTTACAAAGAGCATAAGAAGTACAAGAAGAATACTTACAGATGTTTCCTTGTATACACTTCTGGTAGTCTGTCAAAGGAGCGACTGCCAATTTGAGAAAAGCTGTTCAAGGAAGCCTCAGAAAAGGGAGTGTAATGTTCAAGCATTATTGCATGCTGTTTTTTTTTTTTTTTTTTTAACAAATAGTTGAAAGAATGAAATATTATATGAAATATATATATACACTGACCAAAATTATAAACTCATCAATTTTGTTTTTGCCCCCATTATTCATGAGCTGAACTCAAAGATCTAAGACTTTTTCTATGTACACAAAAGGCCTATTTCTCTCAAATATTGTTCACAAATCTGTCTAAATCTGTGTTAGTGAGCACTTCTCCTTTGCCAAGATAATCCATCCACCTCACATGTGTGGCAAGATGCTGATTAGGCAGCATGATTATTGCACAGGTGTGCAATAGGGCAGATGGCAGTACATAGAACATAGAAAAAGACTTAGATCTATGAATTCAGCTCATGAAACATGGGGGCAAAAACAAAAGTGTTGTGTTTATAATTTTGTTCATATATACATACACACACACACACACACGTATATGTATGTATGTATGTATGTATATTAATTAGTCATTAATATTATTAGTGATTAAACAGGCATGAGATCGGGGCAGGCAGCAAGCAGAGCAAATTATAGTCCATAAACAGAGCAGAGGGTCAAAAGGCAGGCAGAGTAAAATCCTACAACGAGAGAACCAGTCCAGGGTCAAACATGGTAATCCAATAGGATAAGTAAGAATCTCAGAAATGTCAGCTGGGGCAAAACAAGACTTCGTGAAGAATGAGTGTGAGACTAGGGCTTAAATAGTCTGGATAATGAGCCACACCTGTACTCGTGATCAGTGCCAGGTACGGGGTGATGGGAAATGGAGTTCGGGGAAGAAGAGTCAGTACTCAGGTGATGGTGACATCTGGTGAAGATCAGTGGGAACCACAGGGGCCAGATTCATTACAGAGCCCCCTCCCTGCGAGCGGCTCCTGACGTGAGAAGGCAAGTGGTGCCGAGGTCTTCAGCGAGGACGGGGGGGCGGTTTATCCAGATGGTCGAGTGGAAATCGGCTGTAAGAGATGGATCAAGAATGTAGACAGACAGTAGGAGCTTAGGAAGCGAGTGATCTCTTGATTAAGGCGTTCAGTTTGTTCATTGGATTCCGGATGGTAACCTGACGTAAGGCTTATGTTGACATTGAGATATTTGAAAAAATCTGCCCATACTCGGGAGGTGAACTGGGATCCTCTGTCAGATACAATTTCTTCAGAAAGCCCGTAGAAGCAAAATACATATTTGCACAGAGCCTCTGCGGTTTCTAGGGCTGTGGGTAATTTGGGCAATGGGATCAAGTGACAGGACTTGGAGAAGCGATCGATGACCATTAGGATGGTGGTATTGCTGTTAGAGTTGAGTAGATCAGTGATGAAATCGATGGCAATGTGGGACCAGGGTCTTTGAGGAATGGGCAAAGGCTGGAGCAGCCTTGCAGGCAGTTGTTTGGAGGACTTGGTAGTGTTGCAGGTTACACAGTTCTTAATGTAGGCAATTGTGTTGAGACAGAGTGAGGGCCACCAGAATATGTTGGAGAGAAGTTGGATGGAAGCAGATATCCCTGGAAGCTGGGAAGGTCATGAACTTGCTGAATAACTCGGTTCCTCAAGGGAAGAGGTACAAAGATCCTGTTGGGTGGACATTCAGCAGGTATGGGATCTGTGCCCTGTGTCTCTGCAAATTCAGTCATAATGTCCCACTGAACGGGCACTATAATGAGAGTTGGAGGTAGGATAGGATCAGGTGAGAGGGCTTGATATGCAGATTCAAACTGACGAGAAAGTGCATCTGCTTTGGTGTTCTTGGACCCTGGACGATAAATTACTGTGAATTGAAACCGTGTGAAGAATAGTGCTCACCTGGCCTGCCTGTGATTAAGTCTTTTAGCTGAGCGAAAATACTCCAGATTGCGATGATCAGTGAGGACTGTGAAGGAAATTTGGCTCCCTCAAGCCAATGTCACCATTCTTCGAAAGCTGCTTTCATAGCCAATAGCTCACGGTTGCCCACGTCATAATTCTGTTCTGCTAGATTAAGCTTGTGAGAAAAGTAGGCAAAGGGGAAGAGTTTGGGTGGACTGCCATGACGTTGTGAAAGGACTGCTCCAACACCTGTACTGGAGGCGAAGATCTCTACTACAAACTCAAGCTCGGGATCAGGGTGGTGCAGTATAGGGGCTGTGGAAAAACGTTCTTTAAGATGATTAAAGGTCCTGTTGGCTGCCAGAGACCAAGATAAGCGATTCACCCTCCCCTTAGTCATTGAGGTTAGAGGGGCTGCAATGGAGCTGAGGTCTCTGATGAACTGTCTGTAAAAATTAGCAAATCCATGGAACCTCTGCATTACATTGATAGTTGTTGCTCGAGGCCAATTCAAGACAGCCTGAACCTTGCGGTCATCCGTTGCCACTCCCTCAGGACTAACCACATAACTTAACAGGAACATGGTGATGGTCTGATGAAACTCACATTTCTCAGCTTTGGCATACAATCGGTGGGAGATCAAATGTTGTAGAACAGCTCTGATGTGGTTAATGTGAGTCTCTAGGGAATCTGAGTAAATGAGAATGTCGTCCATGTAAACAATGACCCATCTTTCAAGCATGTCACGGAATGATTTACTGTGGGAACTGCTGCAGTTATAATTTCATCAGAATTTGCTAGCATAATCTACTGCTGCTGCACGAAATCTGCTGTAAACACTGTTGAATAAGCAAAAGTAATAAAATGCCTATTGCATTTTAAAGAGTTATCACTAAAGCGCTTTCTGCTGCCACTGCTATAGTATATTAGCGATAACGATTTGACTTGTTATGCATGCTGCTGCTAATATTATAATTTGTATTTGCTATGAATGACATGCTATAAATTTGCTAACATTGTGATCTGAATGGCTACGCATACTGCTACTAAGAGCTACACAAAAGTACTTAGAATTGCTATAGCCCCGTTATTAAACTAATTAAACAAATGCTAACAAATGGTTATTTTGCTTTGGAGAGTTTACAATCTGCTGTAAGCCTGTTAAATAAGCAAAAGTATGAAAATAGCCCCTTTATAAATAAACAAAATGCAAATAATTTCTATTCGCTTTAAAGAGTTCACGTATCATCCGTGATTAGTCATTGCAACTTTAGCAACTACTGTCTTCCTACTGCTGCTGCTAACAAAACTTTTAACTGCTATGCATACAGCTATTAATAATTTGCTAATAACGCAATCTGAATTTTATGAATACTGCTGCTAATATCTGTGTTACATCCGCGCCAGGCTCCACCCTCACTACAACACAACGCTCACAATCACCCGAGTTCTGATCACCAGCACCTGACAGCCATCAACTCATCAATTAAGCATCACATAAAAGCACACACCACTCCACATTCACTGTCCAAGCTCGACTATTTGAAGTGGACTCGCTATTCTCAGCATAATCCCTGTGATACTTACCTGTTGTGAACTTACCTGTGCTCTCATTGTCAGCTCCTCGTTCTCCTCCAGATTCCTATCGTTCATCTTCCTCGTGGCGTCCAGTGAGTTGTGGTGTGTGGTTGTAGTGTTCGTCTTTGGCTTTGTCTCCTTCCGATCATCTGTGTGTACAACGGAAATAAGACTGGTTACAATCTCATTCTACGCTCTCAAACTATATCAAGATTGTCTACTCACCTTTTTGTCTCACCCTGTCTGCTGAACTCATTTCAATAAACTGTTATTGCATATACTTACCATCTGTGTCCCGTCCGCTTCATAACAGAAGCTTGGACCGAACCGTAAAATGAGTTCATCGGATCCCTTCCAGGAACTAGTGGATTCAGTTCGCCAAGCGATTCTCGCCACATTACCAACACCAACGGCACCTAATCCACCACCATCACCAGCATTCTCACCAACTGTCAACAATGCTTCTTCGCCTCTCTCTGTCGTCTGTCCCATGGTGCGCATGATGCCCTTCTCTGGTGCGGCGGGAGATTGCAAGGGATTTCTTCTCCAGTGCTCCATCACGTTCGCCACGTATCCTCATGTGTTTAATTCTGATTCCTCAAAAATCGGATATCTGATCTCTTGTCTTACAGGCACAGCGATACGGTGGGCCGAATCGATCTGGAATCAAGCGGGACCTCCCGTAAGATCTTATACTGCATTTACCCACCATTTCTTGGAGGTATTTGGACGAGTTGATCAGGAAACATCTGCAGGTGAGGAATTATACCATTTTCATCAAGGCACACTCAGTATTCAAGAATATTCTGTGAGATTCCGTACATTAGCAGCATCCAGCGGCTGGAATGAAAGAGCGTTGCTGACTACATACCGCCAAGGACTCGAACCGAAACTCCGAATGATGTTGGCGCCTCACGATGACTCCATGGGACTCGAACGCTTCATTCAAATGACCGTACGTTGCGCCACCCGTATTTCATCATATTCACACTCATCTATGAGCACTGGAGGCGCATCTCCTAGCCCACCAGTAGACCACAGCCCTCCAGAACAGCCCCCCGAACCCATGCAAGTGGATTCTCGCCGTTTAACCCTTCAAGAACGTCAACGACGCCTATCAATGGGCCTATGTTTGTATTGTGGGCAATCTAACCACCAGATTCGGGATTGCCCCACACGTCCTGAACGTCCATTGGTGAGTACCATACTCCCTATGTACGAGAAGTTGAATCCATTCACTTCCAATGTCATTCTTACTGCAAATGATGTTTCCCTCACTGTGGCAGCCCTCATCGATTCCGGGTCCGCGGGGAACTTCATCTCCAGTGCCCTTGCGCAACGCCTTGGTCTTAAAACCACGCCTACTGAAGTAAGATACCATGTTCAATCCGTAACTGGACAGTCACTTTCCAAGAAGGACGTTCAACATTGAGCTGGTCCGATTCATCTACAAATAGGGCAATGTCATGAGGAAGAGATATGGCTGTTGGTTCTGGAGGGTTCCACCATCGACGTGGTCCTAGGGCGTCCGTGGCTGGCGAGGCACAATCCCATCCTCTCTTGGGGCTCAGGAGAAATTTTGAAGTGGGGCAAGACCTGTTGGCCTGAATGTTTCCCAAAACTTCCACTTCGTTCCACTGTTTCTATCCCCATGTGTTCTACGACCATCGAAAGCCCCGTTGAAAAACAATCTGTTAATATTCCTCCTTGTTATTCTTCATTCCAGGACGTGTTTTGCCCCAAGAGAGCTGCCCGCCTGCCACCACATCGACCATGGGACTGCGCCATAGATCTGCTCCCGGATGCCTCTGTGCCCCAAGGACGTATCTTTCCACTCTCTATTCCCGAAACAAAGGCCATGGAGGAGTATATTCAGAAAGCCTTACAACAAGGATATATCCATCCTTCAACTTCCCCTGCTGCATCCAGCTTCTTCTTCATCGCAAAGAAGGATGGTGGTCTACGTCCTTGTATAGATTACCGAGCTCTAAATAAAGGTACAGTCAAATTCAAATATCCACTTCCACTCGTCCCCGCTGCTATTGAAAAACTCAGAGGAGCCAAAGTATTCACCAAACTTGATCTACGAAGTGCGTATAATCTGGTTCGTATACGCAAAGGGGACGAGTGGAAAACTGCTTTTATCACCCCTACTGGTCATTATGAGTACAGGATGATGCCGTATGGACTCGTCAACGCTCCGTCTGTGTTCCAGAACTTCATGCATGAGATTTTTCGAGATTATCTTCACCAGTTCCTGATAATCTACATTGATGACCTCCTAATTTACTCCACTAACCTGTCTGAGCATCACCAACAGGTCACCAAAGTCCTCCAACGTCTCCGAGAGCATAATCTGTACCTAAAAGCCGAAAAATGCACTTTCCATCAATCCTCTGTACAGTTTCTGGGATACCACATTGATCACACTGGCGTCAGGATGGACGAAAGCAAGGTCGAAGCCATAGTCAACTGGCCAACTCCCACTACAGTTAAGGCACTCCAGAAATTCCTGGGGTTTTCAAATTTCTATCGACGTTTCATTGATAATTACAGTACCATAGCCAGTCCATTAACCTCTATGCTGAAAGGTAAGCCCAAAACTCTGACCTGGACAACTGAAGCTACTCACGCTTTTCAACAGCTCAAACACTCCTTTATTTCAGCCCCCATTCTTGCTCACCCGGATCCCCAACGCCCTTTCGTCGTCGAAGTTGATGCCTCTACCACGGGGGTAGGAGCCGTACTGTCACAACAACAGCAGCAGGGGAAGTCTAACGAACTCCATCCATGTGCCTATTATTCTAAGAAGCTCAGTCCGGCGGAGCGTAACTATGACATCGGGAACAGAGAACTGTTGGCCATCAAGCTGGCACTGGAGGAATGGCGCCACTGGCTGGAGGGGTCCATACATCCATTTCAGGTATTAACAGATCATAAAAACCTACAGTATTTACGTGATGCCAAACGTCTAACCCCTCGCCAAGCCCGTTGGGCACTGTTCTTCACTAGATTCCAGTTTTCCATTTCCTACAGACCCGGAGCCAAAAATGTCAGAGCCGATGCACTGTCTCGCATTCATTCCACGGAAGAGACACAAGAACCCACTGAACCCATTCTGTCAGAGAAAATCTTCGTGAATCCCATCCAATGGACGACCCCTCCAGTTGCCTCAGATCCAGCCCCTGAGGCTCCGCCGGACTGTCCTCCACACCGAAGGTTTGTTCCACCTGATGAACGCATACCATTAATTCACTCCTCTCATACTTCACTGGGCACAGGGCATCCTGGGACCAACAGAACCCTCTCACTCCTGCAAGATCGGTTTTGGTGGCCTAGGATGGAACAGGATGTGCAGAGGTACGTGAGAGGGTGTCGGGAATGTGCAATGTCAAAGTCTCCTCGTCATCTTCCCTCAGGGAAACTGGTACCACTTCCCGTGCCTAACCGCCCCTGGTCACACCTAGGGGTCGATTTCATAACGGATCTTCCTCCATCAGAAGGTAATACCTGCATCCTGGTCATAGTGGATAGATTTTCTAAGTTCTGCCGATTAATTCCACTCCAAGGTTTACCTACAGCATGGAACACAGCAAAACTTCTGTTTGATCAGGTATTCCGTTCATATGGTTTACCTGAAGATATTGTTTCAGATAGAGGACCGCAATTTATCTCCAGAGTGTGGAAAGCCTTCTTCCGTCTCCTAGGTGTGACCGTCAGCCTCTCCTCAGGCTACCACCCACAGACCAATGGACAAACAGAACGTAAGATCCAAGAGGTGGGGCGGTTCCTCCGTACCTTCTGCACAAGCCACCAAGACACCTGGAACCAGTTCCTGGGCTGGGCCGAGTATGCACAGAATTCTCTTCGTCAAGCCACCACCGGACTCACTCCATTCCAGTGCATACTCGGATTCCAGCCCCCACTCTTCCCTTGGACAGGAGAACCCTCGGATGTTCCGTCAGTAGATTACTGGTTCCGGGAGAGTGAGAGGGTCTGGGACGAAGCACACCAACATCTCCAAAGGGCAGTGCGTAGGCAAGTAACCACAGCTGATCGTCGCCGGTCCGATGCACCTACCTTTCAAGTCGGAAACAAGGTATGGTTATCTACAAGAGACATTCGTCTACGCCTGCCCTGTAAAAAGTTGAGTCCCAGGTTTGTTGGTCCCTTCACCATCACAGAGCAGATCAACCCAGTCACGTACCGGTTACAACTACCTGCACACTACAGAATCCACCCTACCTTCCATGTGTCACTGTTGAAACCTCACTATGACTCCCTTCTTCCCACAGAGCCTGGCCGTGAAGAACCCCCTCCTCCAATGATCACTGAAGAGGGAACCATATACACGGTCAAAGAAATCCTGAATTCCCGGCGTCGAGGTGGTAGGCTACAATATTTCGTGGACTGGGAGGGTTACGGTCCAGAAGAGAGGTCCTGGGTGTCTCGTGAAGATATTTTAGACCCAACGCTGTTGACAGATTTTCATCAGATTCACCCAGATCGTCCAGCACCTCGGAACAGAGGTAGACCACCACTATTCTCAGCATAATCCCTGTGATACTTACCTGTTGTGAACTTACCTGTGCTCTCCTTGTCAGCTCCTCGTTCTCCTCCAGATTCCCATCGTTCATCTTCCTCGTGGCGTCCAGTGAGTTGTGGTGTTCGTCTTTGGCTTTGTCTCCTTCCGATCATCTGTGTGTACAACGGAAATAAGACTGGTTACAATCTCATTCTACGCTCTCAAACTATATCAAGATTGTCTACTCACCTTTTTGTCTCACCCTGTCTGCTGAACTCATTTCAATAAACTGTTATTGCATATACTTACCATCTGTGTCCCGTCCGCTTCATAACAATCTGCTGATATCCTTACATTTTAAACAAATTCGTGATTCATCTTTAAGCTACTACTAAACGTGACTTTCATAATAAACTCTTCACTATCGCTGAACCAAAAACACGAGTAGAATAGACGTGTGACCCCTTTAAGAGTGAGCACTCCTTTTAAGTGAATTGCAGTTATAAGCGGTTTTGTTGTTTTCTGTTGCTTATTAAGTTGTTTTGGTTTAATAAGCTGCCTGATGACAATAAGACATTTAAGGAAGACAGTTATACAGGGTTCACCTTGACTTAAAAATATAATTAAAAACTATAAAACGCCGCTGCAACCGATCCCACGAAGTGTGGCATGCATCTTCTGAAATCAACACGTTCGTACTTACTACAGATGAGAATGCCAAAGAAAATATTAAAAACATAAGAGGTTTTGGGCAAATAAGGTAATATAGTTACCATTCACTTTACTGTTCCACTTGGCGTTGTATTCTCACAAACATGAACTAATGACTAAGCATGTCGTGTTCAAATAACTCGCGAATAACCTGCACGTAGTTTTACAACTGCATGTTTTCTAGTTTAGACATGAAACTGGCGAACGCAAAAGCACTAAAATAAGAAGTGAGACAGTCTATTTAGCTGAGTTTCAGAGGAACTCTGAAACCAGCCATTTAAAGGTAAAGGTGCAAACTCATTGGCTGCGTACGGAACACAAACCAATCAGCTTGTGCCAAGTCGTAAAAGGCTGTGAATGTCATCAGTTACGTTAACAACCCGTCACACTGCACCATCTGGAGTTTCAGGAAAGAACTAGGCATATATTTCTCTGTTACATATATATATACTAGCCATATATATACTCTGTTTATTAAGAATATGTTTAATACATTTTAAATTTGCCATCTTTCTATGAATTATATTAGTGATCATTAAGAAAATACATATTTTATATTTAATCAGAGGGGGTGTACTCCCTTTATTTATGCCAGGTCCGTAGCCAGGGGGGGTTCGGGTGGTTCGAACGACCCACCCCATCCAGGCGAAGGTCCAGAATTTATATACGTTTTTTTTTTTTAATAAACAAGTGTTCTTTTAAATAACAACGCACTTTTAAAGCCATAAAAAAAGGATTAAATACCTTAATTGGTATAAGAAAAGTCTTAATTATAATTTCAATAGGTCTTAAATTGGGGGACGGAAAGACAAAAATCGCGTTATGGATTAAATGTGCTAGTCGTTTGAAGCGCGCGTTATCCGCTACAGAGCACAGTTCAAACAGCAGCGGAGCGCCAGTTTACTAGAGCAGACGCGTTTACTCTCCAGCACTAAACAGCGAGGTGAGATCCAGAGTGAAGCGCTTGAATTCGGTGAAGAACACAATGACATGGCGATTTAAACAAATGAAACAGTGCTGACAAACAGGAGAAACACTGTGCGCAATGACAGTCGGAATCATTTAATATAATTGATTATTTTTACTGTAACACTGACTGCACTATGGTATTGCGGCAGAATTGTGGGACA
Organism: Cirrhinus mrigala; assembly: GCA_036247105.1. Taxonomy (NCBI): domain Eukaryota; kingdom Metazoa; phylum Chordata; class Actinopteri; order Cypriniformes; family Cyprinidae; genus Cirrhinus; species Cirrhinus mrigala. Next base: position 5,529,043 of record CM070008.1, on the reverse strand, counting down.
TTTAGAACTGTTATATTATACATGTATTAAATCTATTAAAGGAGAATATAATTACAGTATTTTGTGATTAATAGCGTTTGTGCATTTATACTAAGACCACTGTTCTTCGTACCTAGAACCCATGTAGTTCATGTATATACCATGGTATTGAGGTGAATAATTATTTTTAATAATTTCATCATATAAAAATAAGGTTGTTACAATTTTTACTGATGTTACTGTTTTTGATAATGAACATTATCTGAGCTGTAAATCAGGATATCAGTTTAATATATTACTAGACATCTTGCTTATTCTGTATTAATTCTATTTCTGCAGGTCTTTAAAAAAGTAACTAAAAGCCTTAAATTTGATTAAAAAAAAAACCCTGCATAAAGCTCCTACTTTGGTATTTGTATTTTGAAAAGGAGGACAGACTGCATAGGGCTCAGAGGTTGAAAGGGGCCCAGAATGGAGGCTCAGAAAACTCAGTGGAAGGGTGTAGCATGGGTCAGGGAAGAACACAGTATATTCTGAGCAGGGGCAGTTCTAAAACCTTTTTTTCACACTGTCATCAAGATTTTTGTTTGTTCAATTTGCACAATGAACATGGGTTGGATCTCTTACTTTTGAGTTCTTAAAGTGCACCAAATGAATGAATTTCACTTTAAAATGTATAAAAATTTTCTCCTTGGGGAACATGCCCCCAGACCCCCCTAGAGGCACACACGTCCACCCACCATTTATATATGTGTCAGTATACAGGATCGGTTACTTTATTGCATCAAAAATGTCATTCGTTCCATTAACTAACTTATTGCTTTATAGGTATTTGTGTATATTTACTGAACAAGGTGATATCTTGGTAAGCAGTTTGACAACATTGTAGTAAATATTTTTGGTAGATCAAAAAAATCATGCTTATTAAGATACCAGCAGACATGATAATACAGCACAAATTGGTGCATGAGTTATCACCAAAATGAAGTATTTGAACCTCATAGTTAAATACAAATTGGGTGGGAACTGAAAAAGGTCCACTTTTTGGAAAAAAAAGAACCCCCCCTTCTGCTAGGCTGGCTACGGGCCTGTATGCTGTGCACTGCATATGAAGAGTTCAGATGCAAAACCAGCTAAAAGCCATCTTGGTCAAAAATGAGACAATGATACTGAGTGAATGCTCCTGACACATAGTATACGTCCATCAAATAGTTTAATTCAAACTCGCTAAATTCCAGCCTCAGCTCAATCAGAAGTACCAGTACTTACATAGAAACCTATACGAAGTAGCCAGAAAGAAATTCTATTTTTAAAGAAATACATCAGATGGATTTAGAGGCTTTTGCATCTGAGCTCTTCATATACTGTATACACAATAGTTCAGTTTCTGACAAGAGTTTTTACGAGTCAGCAGTAAACACTTTTACATTGAAAAATATACGTTGTTGTAAACGGAAGTTATTTTTGCTTTTAACAACAGCCTAAGGCAGCTAACAAATGCACTGAGCAGCACTGTCATTAGAAATCATGTTTAACAGATGAAAGGATATTAACGTTACAACAAATACATTGCTGTCCTCAGCGTATATTTAAACCAATTTTATTTTGTGAATATGAGACTGAGCTGAAGAATGAATGCTGTATCAGATTCAGGTAATCACACCCGCTCAGTCCATCTCTTTCTCATAATACTCTACTGCACATAATACATAGCTTTTAACAAATACAATAAGCTTTCAATGAGGTCAATGTTCTTTCGCTCCAAGTTCTAAAGTGACGTTTTGGAATTAGTAACGGAGGCTTGGGCTCAGCTGTTAAAATGTCAACTTTAGTTTTGAATCTGTGGCGGAAGGAAGTAGTTCTGCACAAAAGAAGGTTTTTAAAGACACTCAGTTGTTGTTTCTTATGTATTTACACACTCGTGCTGTACAAATGCAATATCACACTCATAGATGTGAGATATGGCTGTATATCGGCACACCGTTATCTGTGATTACTTATGGTCGAATCACAGCCGTGCCGATATCCATATCTCATGTCTACTCGTGTGATATTTTGCCTTGTTTTGTTGTTTTCCTGAATGGTTTCCTAAATCAGCCAGACTTTGTTAATGTGACAGTACACTGAGCCATTTGATATTAATTTCAAAGATTATGCGCTGAAGTAATTGCAGTTATGACATACAATGTAATTCATTATACACCAAGGGTTTTGACTTGACATGTGAAAAGAAAAAAAAAGATGTTACATAACGTTTTTTGGTGAATTACCAGACATGATAGGGCCAAATACGCCACAGCTCTGAACGATTTGCCCAAAGTCAGAGATTTCAATCAGAACTCAAAAACCTCTTATGTTCTTCCAGCACATGATTTGAGCTTTCTTCTTTGTTTGTTTTTTTGTTTATTGATGTTATTGTAATGTAGGTCACAAATGTACCCTTTTTTTTAATTAGTGTTTTTTTTATGGAATCCTATGGAATGTTAACCACTGAGACTCTCTGAAATCTCCTGAGCTATGAAATAACAACCTGAAGCAGTAAGTCAGCTCAACTGACTGAATTGTTCTGAAAGTGACGATGATATCGTTCTTCTGCGCCGTTATCATATAGTTATAGAGTGGACTTTTTTTAATCGTCTTTATTATGATCGTCCTTAGTGTGAATGGGCCTTAAGAGTGCAAAGCAAGAGGTCTGCCATATCTTTGTATTTAAGTACCATTTTGCATTTTGTGACAGCTGTCCAGATGCTTGAAAGCCCTATTAAAAGATGCATGAAACTGCAGGAGTCTGCAATGTGCAGTGATTATCTTACCAGCACGTAGCGCACGGCGCGGACGCGAGGGAGATGTATGTTCAGTACATTGTGTTCCTTTTACGTTGCATGAGGGCGTAATCTTTTTTCCCACTCAAATTAAGCAGGCAGACACTGAAGAGGATGTTCACTGGAAAAGCTCCCCAAAATACATTATCTCTCTCTAAACATCATTTATTTATTTACTTACTTTGGGATCCCATGGTGCCATATTCCAGTCTCCTGCCTGGGCTAAATGCACAGCATATGGTTTTAAACATACAGATGTCGACATTTTGGTGTATGTGTCATAATATGTTTCCCACGAAATACTAAATCAGCCCATGCAGCGACCAGTAAAAATGACTTTAAAAGATTTTTGTTCTTTCACGCAGATTTGAGTACTGCACATATGCAAACTGTTACCACGTTTGCTTCTTGCTAATCAATGGCATGTTTTGTGCCATTTCTCTGCATTTAATTTTTCACAAAGCGTCGTGACCAATTGTGGTTTAACACGCCATGAAGAGATAAGAACTGAGGGTTTTTCTGTGACGCACAGATTTCTTGCGAATTTGTGCAGGCTTACTGTTCTAAAACAAGCTTAAAAATGAAGTATATTGTTGTATTACATCACAGCATCTAAAACACATGCACCATTCATGAGCAAATGATATGGACTTTTATTATATTGAGATGAACTGTGGATAAACTAGAAAGCAGGACATCTTTGATGTTACACTGCCAAATGGAACAGCGAGTTCGTTTTAATACTGTTTTTTGTACTGATTCACTTGCCATTATTTGTTCCGTGACCAAGATCGAAGGATTCTGTGAGCAGGATTACTTCTGAAAAGTGCTTGCTTAATTTTAAAGCAACATTGATGGAAAACTTAAGCAAGTCCAGGTTTTGTCTGTTGCTAATTTTGGAGACACACAACAGAGGTGACCCCATGATCCCGCCAGCTCACAGAATCGCCTTTGCTCACTTCACAAAAGCAAGACTTGGCCCATGAGGGCTTATTTAGCAGTATCATGTTCATCAGGCCTCCAGCTTTCTGTGAAAACACCATAAAGGAAACATCATGTAGCCATTGTGTTGTATTTCACTACTGCTGAACGTCTACAGATATTCTAGTGATCTACGGAGAGCATGAAGAGTGTAAAGTAAGGGCGTATCTGAGTCTAATAGTGTCCGGGAGATAAAATCTGATAGCTTTATCCTCAGGGATAAGTGGAATTGCTCACTGGCCCATATGCACATGTATGACTTTAGCAGGCTGAGTTATTTGTCATCTGCTGATTGCAGATGACAGTGTGTTTGCTTTCCACTCAGTTACAGTGGCCAGAAATCACTAAACCCTTCAAGACCTGTTAGCATTAAATGTATGAACTAAAACAAAGCCTTTTTAAAGTTTTGGACCTACTCATTCTTCCCTTCAGGAAACTCTGCAAAGGAAGATGAGTTTACATTTTCCTTGAACATTTCCAGAGACACAAGGTTTATTATTGTGATCGTTGCACCTTTTGGTGTGCTATTAATCAAGAATGATTTAAAATTGGATTTAAGATATTTAAATGATATTTAAATCATGCAGGGGACATGGCAAATGATTAATTATTTACTGTGCATAATTCCACAAATCAGTGAAACAATCTTACTGACCTTTAACAGGGATGGCTGTCATGCTGTCTAAGATTATTTACAAGACATGAAGTCTTCATCTTCAAGTTAACTTCATTAATGTTTTAAACTGATCAGCCACAACATTAAAAACCACCTGCTAAATTTCATGTAAGTTCCCCTTGTGCTGCCAAATCAGCTCTGATGCTTTGAGACATGGGCTTTACAAGAGCTCTCAATGTGTCCTGTGGTTTCTGGCACCTAGATATTACCAGCAGATCCTTTAAGTAAGTGAAAGTTGTAAGGTGGGGCCTTCTTGGATTGGGTTTGTCGATCCAGCACATCTTATAGATGCTCAATCATATTCAGATCTGGGGATTTGGAGACCAAGGCAATACTTTGAACTCTTGCTGTGTTCCTCAAACCATGAACAATTTTTGCAGTGGCGGGTCCGTTATTCTGCTGGAACACCATTGCCATGAAGGGGCATACATGGTCTGCAGCAATCTTAAGGTAGCTGATTACACTACTAGTTTTTTTTCTGCTCAACAAGCCTGTATTTATTTGATCCAAAATACAGAGGTAGCAGAAATATTGTGAAATATTTTTACTATTTAAAATAATTGCTTTCCATTTGAATATATTTTAAAATTTATTCCTGTGATCAAAGCTAAATTTTCAGCATCATTACTCCAGTCTTCAGTCTCACATGATCCTTCAAAAATAATTTTAGTACGCTGATTTGCTGTTCAAGAAACATTTATTATAATTATTGATATTATTATTATTATCAGTGTTTAAAACAGTTGAGCATATTTTTTTCAGGATTCTTTGATGAATTGAAACATCCAAAAATCAGCATTTATATAAAATAAAAAGCTTTTGTAACATTATACACTATACCATTCAAAAGCTTGCTGTCAGTATCATTCGACTCCATGTGTTTGAAAGAAATGCTGTTTTTCTGAACATTCTATTCATCAAAGAAACCTGAAAAAAATTCTACTAAATGTTTTTGAGCAGCAAATCAGAACATTAGAATGATTTTCTGATGGATCATGCAACTTGAGTAATGATGCTAAAAATTTGGTTTTGAAATCACAGGAACAAATTACACTTTAAAATATATTCAAATAGAAAACAGTTATTTTAAAGAGTAAAAATATTTGGTAACACTTTATTTTAAGGTGTCATAATACAGAGTAATTACCTAATTAAGTATTTAAGTAGTAGCCGTTGTACTTACATGAAACAAAACATACTTACCATGTAACTAAGTTATGGAACAGCCTGTAGTTACAGTTTGTAATTATGTAAATGTAATAGGCAGTCACTGTTACACATATGTAACAGACTGAGTCTGTTACACAGCTACATATGTAACCAAAAGACTGTTACATATGTGCTGCACACTTTATACAACATAATTAAAAATGTAAGTACACAGACATAAACTACTTAAAATAAAGTGTATCAAGATTGTACTTAAGTGTACTTCATCTATCCAGCTGCACCTTAGTTTGATTTAACTCACCAGTACGCAGCTTAAATATATATGTAATACCTTTCTAATTACATTAAAATGACATAATATTACACAGGCATAAGCTACTTAAAATAAAGTGTATCAAGTTTGTACTTAAGTGTACAAGTAGCTGTGTAACAGACTCAGTCTGTTACATATGTGTAACAGTCACTGCTTATTACATCTACATAATTAAAAACTGTAATTACAGGCTGTTCTATAACTTAGTTTCATGGTAAGTACATTTTGTTTCATGTAAGTACAAAGGCTACTACTAAGTACTTAATTAGGTAATTACTCTGTATTATGGACACCTTAAAATAAAGTGTTACCAAATATTTCAAAATGTTACTGTTTTTGCTGTACTTTGGATCAAATAAATGCAGGCTTGGACAGCAGAAGAGACTTCTTTAAAAAAAAAAACATGAAAGGGGTCATCGGATGCAAACTTCCCTTTTACATGTTGTTTGAACATAAATGTGTGTGTACACAAACATCCTATAATGATATGCTTTTTATTTAATCTGTAAAAATAATTTCTTCTTTTTCAAATCAAGCCATTCTCAGCATCTTGTCTGTGTGACGTCATACCGACAGAGATAGATTGATAGATTGATTGACACGGCCTCCCTTTTAGATTCGCTCTAATGAGCTGTAACAGTCCGATCACCATTGATCACCGTAGACAAGAATGGCTCCGAAGCGACTGAGGTGTTCTGTTATTGGATGTAATAATGAACATAGTAGACATCCAACATCTGAGCCGCTGAAGACACAGCGAATGGCTTTTGTTTGTGAGGGGAATATTCCTGCCGATCTCCATAAATTTGTTTATGTTCGCACTAATCATTCGTGATCCAGCTTCACTTACAGCAAAAGTGAGTATAAGGGTTTTTTTAATGAATCTTTTCTAACAATGTGCTAGTTAGCAAGTTTCATGGCTAAACGCAGCTAAAGTAGACAAGCTCGTCACTCCACAGAGAGAAGAAAGGGGCGGGGCGGGGTGAGCAGAGCTCATTAACATTTAAAGCAACATCCACCAAAAAAGGCTGATTAGATAGATAGATAGATAGAAACTTCATTCCTGGCCACACGTTGATGCCAGTAGACCACTAGCGCTTTTTAGTAAGTTGTAAGGATCACTGTTGAGTCCAACTGCCTATAACTTAAACAGATAACTGTTTGTTTTACTTCTGTTTACTCTTAGTTTTCCCTGTTAGAGCCAGCCAAATTGGAGGATGTTTTTCCAATCTGCACCGTGTTTATTTACTGAGGTGGCAATGCTGTTAACTCACAACACAAGTAGACCCCTGGCTACACTCTTCGCACTTCACACTTCACACTATACATGGCACGTAACAAAGTACAACTAAATGCAGCTTCAAAGGGCTCTAAACGATCCCAGCCAAGGAAGAAGAGTCTTTGTCTTTGTACATGAGGCCCCAGGACTCTGCCTCGGCCCGTCGACCCAGCGGCTCCACCATGGTTCCTAGCTCCCTCCTCTCTGCAGTAGCCCGGCAATCCACTGGCTCCGCTGGGCTCCCTCGTCCCTCCGGCTCCGCCTTGGTCTGTCTTTGACCATCCTTCGCCTCGGCACTTCACTCCTCCGGCTTCGCCTTGACCCTCCATCAGGCTCCTCCATCCCTTCGGCTCCACCTTGGTCCTCTGTCACTCCGACTCCACCGCGGCTTTCCAGATCCATGCCTCCACATCTGTTTCACCTCTGCCCTCTGGATCTTCCTCATCACACTGGCTCATCAGGTCTCTGTCTCAGCCTCGGGCTCCTCCGCCACCTGCTCCGCTGCTGTCGGTCAGCCCCCTGGAGTCGTCAACCCTTCCTCCTCCATGGCTCCTCCCTCCATTGGCTCCACCGTGGGTTGTGTGACGAGTGTCCTGAGGATTCATGAGCGTCGCCCTGGAATTGGATGAGCCACACCTGCACGTCCTCATCACAGGCGGATTGGCCTCAGCTGCGGCTCATCAAACGGCATCCTCATAAGCAGAGAGAACACGGCTAGTGGTGAGAACGCTCTCCATGAAACAGAGGACCAACACTTTCTTTCTATATCTCTCCAGAGAGGAGCTGAGGACCGACCCCTCTACACGAGCACGCACGGATCCACCACTGCACGAGAGGGAAAAGCACGCTACTTCACCGGAGCACCTACCCCGTATTTTTGCACTTATCTTCACTTGTGTCAATAAATCCATCCTCCGGGGCTTTAATTTGAGCTCTCCGTGTCGTGTGATTCTTCACCCTATGACAGATTGGTAGAGAATGCGGGCATAAAAGTGAAGAATCACCGACAAGCGATCTCACTTTACTCACCATTGTTTTTTTCCTCTCTATCTCCAGTTATGGCAGGCGAACGCTCCTCCCCTAACATGGATCAGATTCTCCAGCGACTCACCGAGGTTAACATCCACCAGCAAGACTGGGCACGGGCGCTGGCTCCCCTCCTAACAGGTGAAGCCCAGCACGCATTTTTCTCCCTCCCCGCTGTCTCCGCCGATCGCTACATGGATGTAAAGCGGGAAATCCTAGGCTGGTTGGGTCTGTCTCCAGTCTGTACAGCACAATACTTCTTCGAATGGGAATACAAGCCCCGCTTGCCCGTCCGTGCCCAGGTTGCTGAACTCTCGCGGCTTGCACACCACTGGCTGTTGGAGGGGACCCCAATGGCTGAATAGGTGGCGAAGCGCGTTGTCATCGATCGACTCCTCCGCACTCTCCCTCGCTCTCACCGCCAGACTGTCGGGATGAGGAACCCCAGCACCACCCTGGAGCTCGTCGAGGCTATCGAGCTGGCGGATGCTGCCCAACACCGGGACGCAGGGGAGCGAGCGACGCCGTTTCCCCGGAGGGTGGTCCAGGAGCGACTGGCGCCAGAGGGCACTCAGCGACCGATCAGCGGGCCGGTGGTTCCCTCTCCCCGCGAGGAGCCCATGCCAACGAAGGACCCTGCGCCTCCCACCCGGAACTGGCTGGCAGGCTGCATCGTGCACTGCGACCTGCCAACCGGAGCCCCAAAAGTCAATAAAGATCAACGGGAAGCCTTTCCGTGCCCTTCTTGACTCTGGCAGCGCGGTCAGCCTGGTCCGGTCTCACCTCCTGCCTCCACGCGGAGATTCAAAAGCGCTCCTACCGATTACCTGTGTCCACGGGGAAACATGACAGATACCCGCTCGAAGAGTAACCATGTTGGCAGCTCCCGGCTTCTGGCCGGTGGAGGTGGGGCTGATGAAAGACCTCCCAGTACCCGTGCTGATTGGGAGAGACTGGCCCAGGTTTGACCGCCTGCTCGAGAGCGCTACCCAGCCTGCCAGTTGTGGAGGGAGCCGCCAAGGACGGAGGCCGGCCCGAGGACCACGCCAGTGCCCCGTACTGCTGGCTTCCGACAGCGGGAGAGATGGTGAGTCCCCTTCCCAACATCCTAATCTCTTTTATGATGTGTTCCAACAGGTGACGGAAGGGGGCTCATTCGCGAGAACAACGCAAGGACGACAGGCTGAAACATTGCTGGATACAGGTCCGCAATATTGACAACAAGGAAGTTCAGTCTGGTCCCCATCCTCTCCCGCACTTTGTGGTTCAAAATGGCCTGCTGTATTGTGTCGCCCAGCGAAGGGGGGAGGAAAAATTGTTGTTTGTTGTGCCCCGGTCGAAGACAGAGACAGTTTTGGAGCTGGCGCAGACGCATCCCATGGCGGGCCATCTTGAGGTGGAGAACACAGTCTAAAGGATCCGAGACCATTTCCACTGGCCGGGCCTGGACGCCAGGCATGTCCCACCTGCCAATGGAACGCAACGAGGAAGCCTCCCCCCAACCCGCTGATTCCATTGCCCATCATCGATGTGCCCTTCGAGCGCATCGGGATGGACCTGATAGGGCCGCTGCCGAAGTCTGCCCGGGAACATGAACACATCCTAGTGATTGTCGACTATGCCACCCGGTATCCCGAGGCAGTTCCCCTCCGAAAAGCCACAGCCAAAGCCATCGCCCAGGAGCTGTTCTTGCTGTTTAGCCGAGCCGGCATCCCAGCAGGGATCCTGACCGATCAGGGTACCCCCTTCATGTACCGGCTAATGGCTGACCTCTGCAGGCTGTTGCGGGTGAAGCAGTTGAGGACCACAGTCTATCACCTGCAGACGGATGGAGTAGTCGAACGCTTCAATCAAACACTGAAACAAATGCTTCGACAAGTAACTGCTGAAGACAGGTGGGAGTGGGATCTCATGCTGCCCTATGTCCTCTTCGGCATCAGAGAAGTTCCACAGGCCTCAACTGGCTTCACCCCCTTCGAGCTCCTCTTCGGGCGGCAACCCCACAGCCTCCTGGATGTTGCAAGAGAGGCCTGGGAGCAGCAGCCTGCAGCGTATCGCTCCGTTGTGGGACACGTGAAGCAGATGAGGGACAAGATCGACTGTGTCATGCCATTAGTCTGGGGACACTTGGTCAAAGCACAGCAGTCCCAACAACGACACTACAACCGGGCAGCCCAACCATGGGAGTTCCAGCCCAGAGACCGAGTTATGGTCCTAGTCCCCAACGCCGTCTGTAAGTTCTTGGCCACCTGGCAGGGCCCCTACACGGTACTCGAAAAGATCGGGCCAGTCACGTACCATCTGCGTCAGCCAGGGCGGAGGAGAGCAGTTATATCACGTCAACCTCCTCAAGAAATGGATCGGGACTAGAGACCAGCTCGCAGCCCTCGTTACCTCCGATCACGTGGTTATAGACGTCAACCCCCACCTCTCGGCTGCCCAGAAGGGGGAGCTACAACACCTGATCGGTCAGTTCTCTGATGTGTTCTCTCCTCTCCCCGGGCGGATCAATGTCCTCCAGCATGACATCCGGACGCCACCAGGAGTTGTCGTCCGGCAGCGGCCATACCGTGTTCCTGAGGCTAATCGGCAGGCTATTGAAGATGAGGTACAACAAATGTTGAAGTTAGGGGTGATTGAACCATCACGCAGCCATGGTCCATCACGCTGAACCATGGGCCAGCCCGATCATAATGGTCCCCAAACCAGACGGCACCCTCCGTTTCTGCACTGACTTCCGACGCCTCAACGAAGTATCAGAATTCGACGGCTACCCCATGCCTCGGGTGGACGAGCTGCTGGATCATTTGGGGAGGGCCCGGTATATCTCAACTCTGGACCTACTGGCAGGTACCTCTCTCTGAACCCCAGCTGCGTTTCAAAGAATGATGGACATCATCCTCCGGCCTCACCAGTCCTATGCTGCCACCTACCTGGATGATGTCATCATCCACTCCGAGGCATGGGAGGACCACCTGGACCGTCTGCAGAGGGTGTTGTCCGAGCTACGGAGGGCTGGAGTTACCGCCAACCCTCAAAAATGTCACCCTAGCTCTCCATGAGGTGAAGTAGCTGGGTTTTCAAGTCGGACAAAGACTTATCCGCCCCCAGGAAAAAAAGGTGGAAGCCGTAAGGACTGCACCAAGGCCAGAGACGAAAACCCAGGTACGAGCGTTCTTAGGGTTGGCAGGTTATTATCGCTGCTTCATCCCTAACTTCTTCTCTTTAGCCGCCCCCCTGACAGATCTGGGAAGGGACAGCCCGAGAAGGTCCAGTGGACACCAGGAGCAGACGGATGCCTCCGACACAGGCCTGGGAGCTGTTCTGTCCCAGGTCCAGGAGGGTGAAGAGCATCCGATCCTGTACATCAGCAGAAAGCCGGTCCCAGCCGAGAGAAACTACGCCACCGTGGAGATAGAGGCTCTGGCCATCAAGTGGGCAGTCCTGGAGTTGCGGTATTACTGGGGGGAAGTGTGATGAGCATCCCAAGGATTCATCAGCGTCACCCTGGAAACGGACGAGCCACACCTGCACGTCCTCATCACGGGCGGATCGGCCTCAGCTGCGCCTCATCAAACAGCGTCCTCATAAGCAGAGAGAACACGGCTAGTGGTGAGAATGCTCTCCATGAAACAGAGGACTAACGCTTTCTTTCTATATCTCTCCAGAGAGCAGCTGAGGACCGACCCCCTTCTACACGAGCACGCACGGTGTCAAAGTAACATCCACATGAATGCCAGGACCCGAGATTTCCCAGCAAACACTGACCATCTTAAAATGGGAATAAGCTGCTGTGCAACTGACTGTACAAATGGGTTTTATTGGGGCTATCCCTTTATAGACAGCTGAAAGCTATAGAAACGGAAGCAAATGGATTAAAAAAAAATAGAATCCAGTCACCGAAATGTGGATTTTCACATGCCATTTTGTTGAATTTTGGGAAAAATCATTATATTGTATTGACTACTATAGATATTTGGCATCTTATATTCTGTGTAGGTTTTTATCAGAATTGATTGAAAACGTATTATGATTATAATGAGTATTGTGTTGTACAAAGTGGGAAGTGTACAGCAGATAGATAGATAGATAGATGGAAACTTCATTCCTTTTAGTAAGTTGTAAGGATCACTTTTGAGTCCAACTTTTGGAGGATGTTTCAAATTGGAGGATGTTTTACCAATCTGCACTGTGCTTTTTTACTGAGGTTGCAATGCTGTTAACTCAAAACACAAGTAGACGCCTGGCTACACTCTTCGCACTTCACACTATACATGGCACAAAACAAAGTACAGCTTCAAACAAAGTACAGCTAAATGCAGCTTCAAAGGGCTCTAAATGTTCCCAGATGAGGCAGAAGTAAAAAATCTGACAATTTATATACTTTTTAACCTCAAATGCTCATCTCCAACTTCAAAATCATCCTACATTGCTGCAGAAGTACCGACTGTTTACAAAGTGAACATGCAAAGATCAAATGCTCTTTACAAAAAAAGGTAAAACAGCGATGTAGGGTGAAAGTTGGAGATGAAAATGAGATGGGAGCTTTTCAGCCTACCCTAACTGTCATGAAATACACAGAGTTCACGGAGAGCTAGACAAGACAAGCATTTGAGATTAAAAAGTATATAAATTGTTTTTTTTTTTTTTTAGAAATTAACTGATCGTTTTGCTAGATAAGACTCTTCTTTCTCGGGTGGGGTTGTTTAGAGCCTTTAAACTGCATTTTGGAAGTTCAAACTCGGGCCACCATTGAAGTCCACTATATGAAGAACATTCCTGAAATGTTTTCCTCAAAAAACATATTTCTTTACGACTGAAGAAAGAAAGACATGAACATCGTGGATGACGAAGGGGGTGAGTAAATTATCTGTAAATTTTTGTTCTGGAAGTGAACTATTCCTTTTATAGACCATAGTAAAATAGTAAACCATCCGGGTACCTTTGGGATACTTACTTTATCATACTACGATTTCTTTTTTTCAATACTATTCAAGACAGATAGTATGCAAATTGTGTTAATTTTGTTCACTCAACAATGACATAGTGCACTGCCATGCAGTACAGTATATACTGTAGGGAATAGTAAATGAGTTCCAATTCCATTTGGTGCCACTAGTGGCACAGAAGTCATGTCTAAGACAGAACACCACAGAGACAGGTCTATTTGAACTGAAGCATATAATACTTATCTTTATTATCAGCTGTCACAAGCCAAAACTATATTGTAGGCAATTTATCTTATAAATAAAAACCTAATGTAGTTGGTGGAAGCATTTATCCACACATTAGACCTTGCGTTTTTACAAACTCAGTCTGACAGACTGAGTTTACCGCTCCACCAAGTGGGCAGCTACAGATATTTGTCACAGTGGCATTATCTTTCAAACTTCATTTGCATTTCATTACAGCAAAATAGAGTGATGCAGGGATGACATATTTTTGTAGGCCAAAACCTGAAACGAGTTAGCATTTTAGTACCATCATCATTAAAGAAATGTCTGAAGTAAGATCTGTGTTTAACACAAGCTCAAGATATTTTCAATGTTCTATCCTGTTTTCTTTTTTTTTGTTTTTTTGTTTTTTTTCAAGGGCACCAGGGTAATGCTAACTTTTTAGATGCTGCATGGTATAGGCTACCCAACCAGGCTTGTTATCTAGCTCAACCAGCTTCACCAAAAAGACCATGCTGGTCAACACTGATATTTTCTACATCTTGTGTGGACAGAGAACCAGCTGCACTAAAACAGTTGATTCAATTATCAAATGTGACAGAAAAAATCTCTACCACATACAATACATGTATGAATAAAACATTCACATAAGTAATACGTGGAAGTATTTTTCATTTCTTTTCTTTTTCCAAGAAGTTTTACAGTCTTTGGCTTGATGACCCATTTGTGATCATGTTTCTGTATGAATCAGAAGGTCCGAGTGTATCAATTTATTCTGCAATCCAAAGCCAATACCCAAATGTGAGTAATCCAAAACAGAAGTCAAAAATCTGGGTAACAAACAGAAAATTGTAAACAAGATTTTATCGGAGAGCGAGTGATGTTACTACTTTGGCTGCTATAGTCCAAGTGAGAGTTTGAAAGAGATCTTCTGTAAAATCTCTATAAAACTGATCACACATGTACTCATGCACATCATTAAACCTTTTAAAGAACATCTTTCAGTTAAGGCATTAAAAGTGTTTGTGCTCCAAATCATTTTCTGGCACCAATCGGTTTTGATTCACCCAAAATAAACAAAACTTATTATGGACTAGGAACAAACAGAAGATTTGAAGAAAGTGCCCTGTAGTTGCTTTTTTCCCCCTTTCTTTTAATTTATTTGATGGGGTTCTTGGAACGGTCCTACAGAACTGTGCTTTTCTGGACTGTCAGTTGCTGATCCGCACCAGCATGCTCCATGACCCCTTATGAACCCCAGTTCGGAACTGAAGAGAGATATACAAGCGATGTAATAAGACAAAATGTTCCCAAGACATGTCCTGTTTCTCAGTAAAATTATACGATGTTTATATAAATAATAACACTCAACCAGGAATCATTCCAAAGGGATTAAGTGGGAAAAGAATCAATTATATGTTAGACACGTATGATTACCTTTTATTTGGTCTCCTGAGGCCGTCTCTTTCCACTTCTTTATATTCCTGTGCTGTTAAAAAGTCTCTGGGCTCTCTGTTCAGTTCCTCTTGTGTTCTATACAAGCCACTGTATGGAGTTAAACAGGGAAAAGTTGAAACATATGTGATATGTTAGTCCAGTGGTACAGTCTTGATCAGTTTGAGTACTTAATGGAGTATTTATGGAATGACATTAGGGTGGATTTCATCTACAATAATCATGCAACTTAATTCAACTTAAAGGAGAAGTCCACTTCCAGAACAAAAATTTACAGATAATGTACTCACCCCCTTGTCATCCAAGATGTTCATGTCTTTCAATCTTCAGTCGTAAAGAAATTATGTTTTCTGAGGGAAACATTTCAGCATTTTTCTCCATATAATGGACTGGTATGGTGCCCCCAATTTTGAATTTCCAAAATGCAGTTTAAATGCAGCTTCAAACAATCCCAAATTAATCAGAATCAGAATTAGCTGTATTCGCCAGGTGTGCGCAAACATACAAGGAATTTGTGTTTTTTTCTTTTTTTTTTAATGTGGTTGTAAACGATCCCAGCCGAGGAAGAAGGGTCTTATCTAGCGAAACGATTGGTTATTTTCCTTAAAAAAAAAATACAATTTAAATACTTTCTCATCTCAAACGCTCGTCTTGTTTTGCTCTCCCTGAACTCTGTGTTTTCTGGTTCAAGACAGTTAGGGTGTGTTGAAAAACTCAGATCGTATTTTCTCCCTCAACTTAAAAAATCATTTCAAAATCATCCTGCATCACTGCAGAAGTACCGACGCAGTCTTTGCAAAGTGAACATGCAAAGAAGATCAAACACCCTCAACAAAAAAATGTAAAACAGCGATATAAGGCAATTTTGAAGTTGAGGGAGAACATGAGATGGGAGTTTTTCGACATACCCTAACTGTCATGAACCAGAAAGAAAAAAAACAGTTCAGGCAGTGCGAGACAAGATGAGCGTTTGACATTAAAAAGTATATAAATTGTATTATTTTTATGAAAATAACCGATCGTTTCGCTAGATAAGACCCTTCTTCCTCGGCTGGATTTGGGATCATTTGAAGCCACATTTAAACTGCATTTTGGAAGTTCAAACTCGGGGCACCATATCAGTCCATTATATGGAGAAAAAACCTGTAATGTTTCCCTCAAAAAACATTATTTCTTTACGGCTGAAGAAAGAAAGACATGAACATCTTGGATGACAAGGGGTGAGTACATTATCTGTCAATTTTTGTTCTGGAAGTGGAGTTCTCCTTTAAATCATTTTTTTCTAAAGGCTCAATAAACTGTTTCATAAAAAAGCATATTTCTGACTATTACTTAATATATCAGGTTTTACAGGGTTTTTTTTCTGTATGTTGCATTAAAAATCTGCTAATCTAATACAAATATAAAACAAATTACATTAAAAATTTAAATGGGTATGACACTTCAGTATTGCTAAAAGCAATTAGCGTTGCTGGTACAGGCTGCATTTTGTGCAGCACTTAATCCAATTAGACTTCATTTCCTTGAGCATAAGAATCATTTTGGAGTCCTTAGTTTCAGCCAGAAGACCAGAAATCCACCTGCTTGTCCCTGTTTCCTAAGCAACCAACAAATAGGTCATGTTGCTACATTACTTCTTTGTTCTCTCAGGCTGGCTAATTTGGAGCTCTTTGTGCAGCAGGACATTTCTCGGGGACTCGTTGTCCATTAAGTCTCTTTGATAGCAACAGTTGGTCCCTCCCAGTGTCTCACAGAAGGCCTTCAGTAGGAACAACGGGAGAAATGGATTAGTCCATTGTGTTATTTATTTTTGTGTGTGGTCAGGGATGTAGTCGTAAGCTGGAGTGTTCAGACAACTGGATGCATCATATTTGGCTGAATGCAAAAAAATTAAAGTAAGTGAGCGAGCTTACCCATCTGTCTCTAATATTGTCAAAAGCAGTAGGTGGGTCATCCAGACATAAGAATTCTCTGACTGCCTTGCTTTAGGAGAGAGAAAGCAATGTTACTCTGTTACCGCATGGTTTTCTCAAACATTCCATTAAAGTGTGACAATGTGACAGCAAATAATCTCACAATTCTCACAAATCTCACACAATTCTTAACAACAGTGCTAGCACATATTATATAGTTGTTGACAGTATTTGTCAAGCTCAATCGTTCAACCCTGTAACTGCAGCAAAATCATCAAACAAGTGTATTTTTAGGTTAATATTAAGTAATATGAGGAAATATGAGTTCATTAAATATAAAAGAACATTTTGGCCCCAAACAAACCAGCCCTACTCAGTGACAGCTTAATTTAGGCTAAATCTGGAACCCTTTTACCCATTCAAACAGCTCAAATAATAATATACACACTGCCTGGCCAAAAAAAGTCACTTTCTGGATTTATTTCTCAAACAACTATGTTGGGAGATGTATCCATGTACTTATTCCAGGATGACAATGTCAGCATTCTTTGGACCTAAATTGTGAAATAGTGGTTCAGGGAGAATCATTTTCATGAATTGGCCACCACAGAGTCGTGACCTTAACCCTACTGAAAGTCTTTAGGATGTGCTGGAGTCGACTTTACAGAGTGGTTCAACTCTCCCATTGTCAGTTCTCAGCCAAGAAATAATGCAACTTTTGATGGAAATAAATGTTGTGGTGTTGCATAACTATGTCAAAACAATGCCACAGTGAAAGCAAAATGTTATTAAATCTAAAGGTGATTCGATGATATATCAGAATGTGCAACTTCTTTTTGGACAGGCAGTGTAAAGTCGACTCCAGCACATCCCAAAAGACTTTCAGTGGGTTTAGGTCAGGACTCTGTGGTTGGCAGTCTTTCACAATTTGAGCCTGATGAATCTTAGCATCGTTATCTTGGAATATGAAGTATGGAATTCTTCAAAAATTGCATTCTGTGACACAACAACAGCAGTATTTCAAAAATCTTATTGGGTTTTCTTCTCCACCATTACAGCTTGCTGGGAGAAATGCGCAGTGATACAAACAGTGAACATTTATTTTACAAGTCAGTTTTATACCCTATATGCAGATTTTAATTTACGGGCCTGTATTTTTCAATATACAGATTAAAGACAAAATCTTATGGCGTGTGCACACCAAAAGAATATTCATACTCCGGATGTACTCAGATTACGTACGGGTGTTTTTTGCATCACTTTCGTTCCGATCAACCTCCGTTAAGCTTGTCTAATAGGTGCTCAGATTTCATCGGCCAATGGCGGCCATGCTTTTTGAGATACACAAATGTCCTCATAGCCACTTGTTGCACTTTGGACCAAGACCATGCATACCGAGTTTCATGTCGAAAGGACAAACAGGTGCGTAGTTATGGTCGGTTTTATGTTTTTTTTTCCTCTTATAGCACCACCAAGTGGCCAAGCTCTGCAACGTTTTTCACGTGACCTCATAGTTTGGCGACAATATCTTATTCCGTTCAAAAGTTATAGTCGTTTTAGCAAAAGCGGACATCCCCCTTTCGAAATGTTTAGGTGTCCCTTTGTGATGAACTTTTTTGATAATTATTGATATTCACTCTGCAAAGAATCTTCCTGCACTGGTTTGGTTCCGATGGGGCAAAAAACGTAGTACTAGTTTGCAAAAGTAGGTTTTTCAAAAAATGCTAAATACCCCAAATTTTGCTGGGTGACGGACGAATCCAAGACGTGTTTTGTCTGGCGTGAGCCAAGGATACTTGAGCCTGCGACTGATGGTTTAGGAGTTACGAGCAATATCGTACACAATATCACTGTAGCGCCCCCACATTGTGGTGTGAGCACTACCTTCCCTCCAAGTTTCAAGTCTCTGCGATTTACGGTTTGGTCTGCCCAATCAGCTTTACATGGAGACTGCTGATCCTTGGCCATTCTAACAATTAAAATAGGGTTTCAGCACTATGCGCTTGAACCCCTAATAAAAACACTTCTTCTGATACAAACAAAAGCTCTTCACTGATTGGTTTGCACGACAATGTGTCATGCAAATTTTCTGGATTTTTCAACTTGTGTGGAAGACCAGATTGAGGCGAATATCCCACATTCATGGCAAACGCGTTGCCCAATTAGCGTCATTCGCACCGTCCGGCCAAAAGCAAATTTAATTAGTTGTGTGAGTAGATTATATACAAAGTCAATGCAAAGATGTGAACAGACGCAAATTCAGACAGATGCAAATACGCAAAATACGCTTAAAAAATTTCAACTCCTGCGTTCTCACGCAAGCCAATCAGGAAAAGGGCTTACTGACATGTCCGGATGTATCATTTTTAAGAATGTTTCAAAAAATGTTTGGCCATACAATGAAAGTCAACAGGGTATAAAAATAACAATTGACCAACATCACTAGACCACACTGACTTTTTTTGTGTTCCAAAGAGTAAAGAATGTCATGCAGGTTTGGAACGACATGAAGGTTAATAAATGATGATGATTATTTATTGATTTATTTGCTAACAGAAGCATAACGTAATAAGTACCTATTTCGCAGATCTTTTTGAGCAATCAGGTTTTGTAGAAAGTCTTGTAGGCCCAGTTGTCTCTCTTCTAGAAATTCAGTGCTGAAGTTGTTGAACCAACGCTTGGGCGGTAGGACAAAGTTAAACGAAGGAAACATCTCCTTCAGCTGAAAACACACACATAAAGAGTCACCCACATCTGAAAGAAGGAAATTCTAAGAAAAACCGAGCATGTCTCCATTACTGCAGCATCAGCTGACATGAGTCACCTGTGCCTGACCTTGTCATGTAGTCGAGAGAAGTCTGTGTATCGTCTAAAAATGTGCCAGCTCTCATCTGGTGCACGCTTCACTAAGATCTTGTAAACCTGAGAAGTGCAGAAAGAGAACTTCATGTTCTCTTTATCACTAAAAATTGCCTTTGAATCATCACAGATGGCAATGCTGTGTCATTTTCCAACTGTTAAGATTCAAAGCAGTTTATTCAACACCATGTGACTCTTAAAGGGATAATTCACACACAAATAAAAATTCTATCAACATTTACTCACCCTCAGGTTGTTCCAAACTCAAAAGACTTTTGTTCATCTTCAAAACAAGAATAAATATATTTTTAATCAAGCTTTGAAAGATTTCTGTCCTCTTGACAATTCAAAATGTTCATAAAAACAATGTAAAAGTAATCCAATTTAGAGATTTAACCAAGTATTCTAAAAAGACATCATTTTATAAGATGAACAGATTTAATTTTGGTTTCTATTCTCATATAAACAAACTGATTAACGCACATTGGTTTATATGGATCGTATTTATGTTTTTTATAAACTTTTGAATCATCAAAGTTTTGGTTACTTTCAATGGAGAGACAAAAATCTCTCAGGTTTCATAAATAATACCTTCATTTGTGTTCTGAAGTTGAACAAAACTTTTGTGGTTTTGGAATGACATGAGGGTGAGTTCATTTTTGGGTGAACAATGCCTTATTTAGGTTCAATTTGAAACAAAGTAACAATCTCACTCTGGAAGACACTTGTATGACATTTTTATGATGCATTTGTTTCCTTTTAAAGTGTGAAGCTCCATTCCACATTCCTTGTAACTGCATGTATAAAATTACCACATTATTCAGAATTTCTGCCTTTGTGTTCAACACGGAAGAAAAAAGGCAGGCAGGTTTGGAACAACATGAGAGCAAGTAAATGATGACAGAATTTTAATTTTGGGGTGAAATATCCCTATTGAGTGCTATACAGATCAAAATATGAACAACAGACAATCTGATACAAACTCATGACAGCAGAGTGAAAGGAACCACAAATAAGTAAATCCTTACTGTAAACTTTGTCTTTTCCTCCATAACCTTATGGCCAAGCACGGTGACCTTGAGTGTCCTCTCTTCAATGCTCTCTCTGCAAAATCCATTGCTGTAATACTCCATCACATTCCCTCTCCTTACAACATCGGGACTGTGGCTCTGGTAAAACATGTTGTATCTTCTGCAGTGTTGTGTCTGATGTTCTCAGAACACATCCTATCCAAAAGAATAAGGACAGAAACAAAGGAAACAGTTAATTAATTTTATCATACATAATGTGAGTGTGAATAATTGTTTAAAAATTCTCAAGTGCCAAAACTGATTGTTTACATCAAATGTTATTAGAAACATCACAGATAAAGCATGAGATACAGCATTAGAATTCCTCATTTGCTCACAAATACAACATCAATATAAATATGACTTTTTGTCTTACCAGAAGCAGCTTGATAATCTGTTTGGATGTTTTTAGACTGGCTTGGGACCTGGTGAAAAGAAAAGAATCATAAATCTAATGTTAGCAGAAGCTGACAGAATGTCATCTTCTCCATTCATCACTATTAAGAGAAGTGAATCAGTACTCTGGTCACAAATGATACACAACCAAACCACACCTTCTTCTTGTACGATCAAATTTAAAGTTATTTATATAACACGTTGTGGTGAATGTGGATCTACAAAATCCTAGCACAAAAATGACCTTTCTATGAAAGCCTCCTCCCACTCTTTTATTTTAGCTACTTTTTGTTACATTTATCTAATTCATGTTGCATCTAAGAAAAACAATCCCAAAGTATCAAAACGTTTTGTGACGTTAGGCCTTTAATTAACGTAGAATTAAAACTGGCCCATTCTTTCTCCCTGCTGTGTAGGCCTAATGACTGGTTTCACAACACCATTAAAATTCCCTAATAGCTGCGTTTGTTTTGCATTTTGTTGATGGAAAGTGGAAAAGTTAGATGTGGAAAAATAATTAACACATCGCTGCTGGGATCCGTCAGGACATATGTAAAATCCCACTGCAGGTTTTACTGGTATGCACCAGATGGCGCCATTGGGACTTGCGGTGGTTATTCAATTCACCCAATGGTAACAAGTTGAAAATGTATTTAATTTAGTCTGTGAATAAACAAGAAAACTCAATTGTTTTATGTAATTTATTCTGCAAATTCATTATTGGTTTTTTTTTCATATGATGTGTTAGACATTGAAAATTAGTGTATGAATATGGACACAGCAAATGTAGTAATAAATTCTGTAGATATCAGTCAAAACTTGTCTAAATTTTATCTAGAATGCATTACATACTAGCTTTTGTTAAATGTGTTGTAATTGTGTAGGCATACCAATAGACATAAACATCTGTGTTTCGGTCTCCCCTTTCTTAATTTTGTTAACAAACTTTACTGATAAACATAAAGTATAAAGTATCTCAGCAGAATGGGCACCCCACCATATACAACAGCCTGTTTCAATCACTCAAATTAATACTTCCCCCAGTTATTACCAAAAGTGAAGTATGTGCAGCTCTGTTTAATGCAGTAAATGGCAACTGCAGGAGGTACCAGGGGGCTAAAAATATTTCCATTTTGCTTTTTTTTTTAAATCTGCAAATATATATATATATATATATATATGTATATATATCAGTGGTCGAATTGTGTAAAAAATTTGTAAACACATTGGTATTTAACAAGCAGTAGGCTTTATTAAATTAAATGGTTTATGAGCTGTTTTCCTCACAAAGTCAAAAGTTTAAAAAAAAAGTTTTAATTTATTTATTTCATTTAATTTTATTTTTTGGTAGAATTTTTTTTTTTTTTCATACAATGTAGGTTAATCCAATGTACGC
The DNA here is from genome assembly GCA_036247105.1 of Cirrhinus mrigala. Classification (NCBI taxonomy): domain Eukaryota; kingdom Metazoa; phylum Chordata; class Actinopteri; order Cypriniformes; family Cyprinidae; genus Cirrhinus; species Cirrhinus mrigala. The sequence goes on along the minus strand of CM070008.1, from coordinate 5,506,534 downwards.
ACACACACACACACACACACACACACACACACACACACACACACACGCATGCACAAAATGCCAAATGACTAAAATGATGCCCCTAATTAATTGGTGTGCGATGTGGACAAAAATTGTATAATTTTTTGGGGGGGATTTTTGTCAACAACGATAATTAATATTTTGCTGTGTGTTTTTGTGCTAGTTTAGGCTCGTCATGGATAAATAAATGTGACACTAAAACCACCAGTAGGTGGCGGCAAGTGTCTGTTTTAATGCATAAATCCTTCAGTCAAATGATTTTCAAAATGGCTGATTCAGGTTGCCAGTTTCAAGAAAACACATACAAAAGAAGCATACAACAGTCATAAAGGCACTGCATCTTTAGTAATCTAAATGTATTTATATGTATTTTATACATATAAATATACTGTCCTATTATTGTATGTATTTGCATACCTCCGTGTAGCCTGTTTGCGCAGACATTATACGAAATCAGCTCGTTCCATTACGCTATTGCAGACTGAGCGAGAATAGAAGGCGTTATTACTGTAATATTATGCTCTTTGTACTGTAATGTTTTCTCACGGGTGAATGACATGAGGTAATTTGACAGCGTTGCATTCAATCCAACACCAACGCCGTCTCTTATTAAGTCTGCCTGTGCGCATTTATGTGTTTTGGAGGAAGTGTGGCTTTGGAGAGTGAACCGCAGCCTTTTCGAGTAAATGAACGACTAAATAACTCAATTATAAAGATAGTCGCTTGTCGCCATCTACTGGCGAAATGATGTAACTTGCAGAAAAGTTGACTGACACTGTCTGGAAAAAACATTGAAAAGCAGTTACATTTATGTCATGAAGTTTTAATAGTTGGGTCTTTCAAATGTCATATTGTCAAATGGCAATCTCTCTTCAACAACTGATGTAACTTTACATTATAAAATATCAAATAACTTCCACCTATGCACCAGATTTCCAATAATATACTTTTTGTTGGTTGTTGTTGGCACAATCATCACCATTAACTGAATGAGCAGTAATGTTCCTCAGGGCACTTCCCCTCCCATTGTGCCACGAGCAAAACACTTCAGGTTACCAAGGCAACCAGCTCCATCCTCTGCATGCCAGCTTGTTGTTATCATTACTGAACACAGAACCACAGGCAATGATGTATCTGAGGATGGAATTTATTTCTGTTGCATGTCAGCATGCATTTCTTTAAAGTTTTTTTTCTCTGACACAGGATGGATGCAGTGCCATATTATTGTGAGGCGAAAAAATTCTCGTTGGGAATTCCCTTTGTTACATCATAATGGAATCACTCATTCACGGGTCAAAAACGTGAATACAAACGTCATACCGACGTTTTTGACCATTCTTTTAAACGGTTCAAATAAGTTCAAAACGTGGATGACACAAAACTATAAATAACTTATTATATTTAATTATTGCATAATCCTTATATAATTATTACATAAAAATACAAATTATATGGAAAAATAAAAATAAATAAATACGATAACACGATAGCAAGTGGAAGTCGGAATTGTATATTGTACTGTGTATAAAATTTCACAGCAAACGTCCAGAAAACGATATTTTCAGCAGTTTGAATGTCAGAGTTATGTGTAAAAGTTAAAAATGCTTAATAACAACAGAATTTTTTAAAAAGCTGAATATTCACTGTTCACACAATGTTCATATCAGGTGAATGTACCCAAAAATGTCATCAAATCAAATGTGGAACCCTTCGACACCCGGAAGCTGAAGTCACAGTCGTGTGATCGGCGTTGTTTTTTCCCCACCTGTATTCCGAGAAATCCCGCCCCCTTCGACAGGATTGGCTGTAAGGATTTAAAACACATCTGCGATTGGACACTTGAGATGTCATTCATCTATCCGCAGCAAACAGTGATCAGGTCAAGGGCGGGACTAGACGGGTGGTTACACATAACAAAAAAAAACATAACGTTGCGGTTTTAGTCCGACCCACTCAATCACACACCTGCGAAAAATTTGTCGAGCGCTAACCCACCACGACGACCACGTTTCGTAATCGTTAAATCTTAAACTGCGGTGATTTTATTTGATTTTGGCGGTAATTTGGAGTTTGTTTTATGGCGTGATATAAAATGCGTTGTTCGGATTGGGGGCGTGTCTCCAAGCGCGAGCTGTAGGACACATTTCTTTTCCATCTGTTATTCTGTAACACTTTTAACAAGGATATTGTGACTACATAATTTAGTAGTCGGACAGATACACCTAAACGCCTGTCTCTGGGTAGTGTAGTACGTAGATTAGACCGCATTCACAACATGTAAATAACATTGCATGCGCGATTTTCTCTCTCTGTGAGGGTTTTCAGCAGTAGCAGTGCGCTTTCAGTTCCCCTTTCTGTTAAAGCTGAACGGGCCCGTCTCGCCTCATAATACCCTGAAACATGGAGCACACCGGCTGCGTCAACATCTGCAGTCTCACCAGCACCTTACCGGTGATCCCGTATCGGAAACTAACGGACCTGCACTACATCAGTAAAGGAGGATTTGGGACCGTGTTCAGGGCGCAGCACAGTGACTGGCGCACCACAGTGGCGATCAAGTGCTTGAAACTGGATTCACCGGTTGGTGAGAGGTGGGTTTATTCAGTGCACTTATGATCTCTACTTTGCTTCCTTATTAGCTCAAATGCATGGTCCCTAAAACATTGTCAAAATCTGATATGCTACTTATTAGTTTGACGTACTGCGATTGTTTCAGTCTGGTAGGACCATACATGTTGGTTGTTGCAGGTTTTTAGGAAAAGATAGTGTGCAAATAAGGTCACTGATCTAAACTATTATGCATCACTTACGTACATACGTTAAGTATGCGGCCAGACTGCATGCTTTGGAAGTCCTGCAGTTGGGAACCGTGTGTTCAAGACGTTTAAATGTATTTTTAGTTCTGTGGCCGATACAAAGTAAAAATATGATGGGGTAGAAGCTTATTTGGGACAAACACTGACTGACTTTTTTGTGCTAATAAGCACCGAGTTACAGCTCAGAAGTTCTTGTCAACAGTTCAGAGTTTCTAAAATCATGGAAAACCTGGAAATGTTATGGAATGTGATTTTTCCAGGCCTGGAAAAGGCATGTAAAGAAGTGAAATTTAGAATTTTAAAGTTATGGAAATATTTTGAGTGAAAATTAAGGTAATAGCTAACTGAAAGTTCTGTCATATTTGACTCACTCTTATTTATTTGTTTTCTGTTGAACACTAAAGAAGAAATTCAGGAAAAAGTACTTGTCAATGCACAATATTATTATTGTTATAACGTTTACCAAGTTTTTATAATTTTGTTTTATTTTTTAATTTTATTTAAATAAATTAGAATCATCTGATATTGGATAACTAATGGTAAAAGTGGGGCAAATGAGCATTTATGCTGTCATCTGTCTCAGACTTTTGTTCATCTTCAAAATGCAAAGAGGATTATTAAGAAATTGTAAAAATGATCCATTATGAACTTTTTGAAACAAGGTTTTGGGTGACTTTCAGCAGAGAGACAGAAGTCTCCGGTTTCATTGAAAGTATCTTAACTTGTGTTTAGAAAGATAAATGAAAAATATGGGTTTAGAACAATGTGAGGGTGAGATATGATGGCAATTTCCATTTTTTTTGGTGAGCCCTTTAAAAACACTAATATTTCACTAAAATTGTTCATTATAATTTTTTAGCAAATCCCAAAATTACATATATATTTTCAAACTGTATTTAGTGACAAACATTGAGGCATTTAAAATGATTGATTTTAGATTGTTGTTTCATTTTTAGTTTTTCAGAAGAAAAATTAGTTTTAGTATCATCCAGTAATGTGAAAATAATTATCAGCTTATCAGTATTGTCCAGAATTTTAATATTGAATATCAAAGTTTAATATGTTAATAGTTAATGTAATTTTAATATTTTCCTTTCATGGTATCATAATGAATTAGGGCTGTAACGATAATCGCACGATGTTGTGAGGCGCGTTTAGTCAATGAAGCCGGTACTTTGATTAGTAGTAAAGCTCCATCACGTGCGTTCAGCTGGAGCGGCAAGTAATACACAGAGCCGTAAAGCACTGACAAGCTTTACTACTAATCAAAGTACCGGCTTCATTGACTAAACGCGCCTCACGACAACGTGCGATTATCGTTACAGCCCTATAATGAATGCATTTAAAAAAGGACACAAAAGCATCATAAAACCTTCTTAATTTATGAACTGTTCTGAGATGCCAAGATTGTCAAGATTTTCACCGAACAACGTCCATGGAAGAATGGATAATGCAAAGTATAATGGAAAAAAAAAATTGTGTAAAATCATTGGTCAAAAGCTGTGGGAATAGAGAAACCCCTAGTCTTTGTCTAATCATTCATCTTTTTTACAGGGAAAGGAATTGTTTATTGAAGGAAGCTGAGGTGCTTCACAAAGCTCGATTTAACCACATCATCCAGATCTTTGGGGTGTGTAACGAGCCTGAATTCTTTTGCATTGTGACTGAGTACATGACCAATGGATCACTGGATGAGCTCCTACATGAGGTATAACTGTACAAACAGCATTCCTTTTACATGACATACTTCCTGTTTAGCCTGGTAGTATTAGTGTAATAATTCACTTTGAGTTTGAGTAATGTACAGTTTCACTTTCTGCTTTGTGGCATATAGGTTCTTGAATGCTCACTTCTGTATTTTCTTATTGCGTTACAGAAGGATATGTACCCAGTGGTGGCCTGGCCATTGAGGCTGCGCATTCTTTACGAGATCGCTTTAGGAGTCAACTTCCTCCACAATATGATGCCACCCCTTCTACACCATGATCTTAAAACTCAGAACATCCTGATGGATGGGGAGTACCATGTTAAGGTTTGTGGAGATTTGTTTGAAGATGTCTCCATACCACATTTTATTAGACTTTCATATGTGTGTTTGGATGCATTTGTAGATATTTTCTTTCCTGGAACTTGATAATGAAAGTAGTTATTGAGGTATTTGAACATCAAGCTGATCAGGTAGAAGTTTTCGTTTGAATCTGAGTTGTTGTAATGTGCTGAAATCTATGTTTGTCTGAATGTTATCAGTGTTGGTGTCTTGTAAGTCTGCTTTTCTCGATGCCAGCTATTCTTTCTAGAAAGTTTCATATTTCTTTCCAAGTTTGAAAGGCTTACTGCTATAAAAAGCCTCTTTTGTTCCCTTTCAAACATAAGGGAATCCTCATGCTTTTGAAATCAGATATAAAAAATGCATAATTATGGTATTTTAAAAAAAATCTATATAAATTATGACATATTAAGGTCAATATGTCATAACTTATATAGATTAAAAAAAAAAAAAAAAACATAATTATTCATTATTTATTCTCTTGGAAGTCTGTAAAACTTTATACTACTTTACAGACATATTTCGACCAAAAATGAAAGTTCTGCCATAATTTACTCTGCGTCATATGATTTCAAACCTGAATGACTACGGAACACAAAAGGAGATATTTTGAAAAATGTACTTGTCACTCTATTACAATGGGGACCGGAGCTCTGAAGCTTCAAAAAGGACACAAAAGCACCATAAAAGTATCATGGAAGTGCTCCATATTAGAGATGCACCGACTGACCGGACAGGGACTGGAATTAGCCGTTTTTCCGCATGATCGACCTTGACCGGTGACCGGCCAGTCAGTATGCCGATTCCGAGCCGGTCCGTTTTGACGTCACAATTATGGCAACTGATCATTTATTTGTGTCATGCCAGATGAGGCTTGCACAGCCTGAGTGAGTATGTGAGAGAGACGCATGTAGAAATCAAAACAAATGAGTGTTACAGCAGCCATAGAAAGTTATAGATACATAAGTTATAGATAAATTAAGTGACTTACAGTTTAGACACAATATGGACTGTTTTTGCTCAGTTACGCTGACGAAAATAGTTTTAATCAAAGCCACAACAGATACCGTCACAATCAGAGCCATTGCTACCTGTCTTCGAGCAAAACAGCGGTGTGTCTTTACTGAATGAATTCACATTTTTGAACGAATCAAGTGAGTCAGTGATTCAGAAACCCATTCATAAAAGACAGTCACTTGCCTCGTTTCTAAATGAATCTGCCATTTGAACGAATCGGTTGAATGAATGACTAAATAACTCAGTCATTTGCCGACACCTACTGGTGGTTTGGTTTCATATTTAAAAGTATCATTGCATTTTTCCCAACGTTTCTTATTTGTATGTTTTAAAAATATTTAAAACATTAATCTTATAAAATTATGTATTTTGAAATTTTGCAGCGTAAATGCATTTATAGAGAATATCTGTAACTTACTCCAGATTGGGGGAATTGTAATGTTTAATACATTTATTTTTTTATTATATAAATAATTTTATTTGTATTAATTTAATTTTTTTTTTTTTTGCATTGGAAAAAAAAAAAAAAAGAATAGTTGTTGGTTTGTATATACTGTCAATTTTAGTTCTTGGAAAGAAAAACAGAATCTGCAAAAATTACAAAAAAAAAATAAATAAAAAAATAATAAAAAAATCCGAAATCGAAATCGGCCAAGAAAATTGCAATTGGTGCATCTGTACTCCATATGATTTGTGTGCTGTAATTCCAGTTGTTGTTTTTTTTTTTTTTTTTTAAGCTATATAATAGCTTTTCATTAGGGGGCACGCTGACATTTAGTTGTTATTCACTAAAAATGTAGCCTTTAGAACCCTAGTGATGGTTCTTTATAATTTTGTATCTTGACAGACACCATTGAAAAACCCATATTGGTTATTAAAATTCAACCAATAATCAGCATACATTTTGAAAGTATTTTTAAAGTATAAAATAAATTTGGTCAAACTTAAGTTTGGGGACCAATTCTCACTATTAAGTAATTATTAACTATGATTTTGTCTCAATAAACTCCTAATTTGCTTTAGTATATGCTTTATAAGTACTAATAAACAGCCAGTAATTAATAGTGAGCATTGGTCCCTGAACTAAAATGTTACCATTTGGTTTGTGGTAACTTCTCATCTAAAGTGCATCTTGTATGTCTATTTTTGTGAACAGATAGCTGATTTTGGCTTATCTAAATGGCGCCAGCTCTCTATCACTAAAGGGTCTGGCTCCAAACCTGCCGAAATGGGAGGCACAGTCATCTATATGCCACCTGAGGAGTATGAACCTTCCAAGAACCGCAGAGCTGATGTCAAATATGACATGTACAGGTCAGTTTCTGTAGATTTTATAAAGCTTCCAGTTTTGACCGGATGAATGAACTTCCTTCTGAGTTTCAATTTGTATACCTCTTTTAAAGTACTGCTCTCTCAGTTCCTGTATTTTTTGAGGGGGGCATCCCCTTAAGACGTTCATCTGTCCTTATTGCACCATGGCCCCAGTTTGTTGCTGACTCAGCGAAATTCCTGTCAGATAAGGGACACGTTCCACCCTTAACTGATCTTCAGAGTTCACATGGAAATGTCAGGGAATTTTAAAAGTGATTTCCAGGCCTGGAAATTATTATTATCACTAAAATATTTTATCAGTTAGAAATCTGTAAAATCCTGATCCAAGTCACAAGTGAACAGAAAAGTCATGGAAATTCATTGACAAACAGATGTACAAACCCTTTGATTGGGTGGGAGGAATGTAGCAATACAAAATATTGGATATGATGGGTGGATTGTATAATATGTTACCAATTTCCCAGAACAAAGAGAGGATGGGTAACAGAAAAAAAACATAAACCAGTTTCTGGGTTTAATCATAGCTCACCAAAACTACTCATGAAAGAGGCCTTTTTTTGTTCTTTCACTGCTCTGGTCAAAAAAGGGAAGCGATTTAGAAAGTAAATGTCAACTTGCCTACATGTCTGAGGTTTTGTGATCTTAGTCAGAGGGCATGTTGAAATTATTTCACTGATAGGACAGTGTTTAACTCCAAAGGGGGATTGCCAGATGTGGATGTAAAGACTGCTCGGCAGCGGTGAAACCCTCATCTGTTTCTCTGCTTCCTCTTTCAGTTATGCCATCATCATGTGGGAAGTGCTTTCAAGACGGATACCATTTGAAGGTAGGGTCCACTGAGCAGTTATGAAATAAATTATACCAATGGATTTCACGACAGACACGTTATTCATATGTGACTTGTTACATTCTGACTGCGGTTGAATGTGGCCGAAATCTGTGTGATCATAAAAAATATTGAACAAAGCATTCTTTTTAATCAGATCATTTCATCAGATCTTTTCAGTGAATCAAGTAATCTGGTTTACAAAACTGTTAATGGAACAGACTGAATTGGTCTTAGAAATTCTTGGGTTAAAGGAGTAGAAATGTTAATTTTGTCATCAAGTCACCCTTATACCATTCGGAATCTGTGTAAGTTGTTGAACACAAAAGAAGATATTTTGAAAAATCAAACAGTTGTTGACTTCCATGGTAGGGAAAGAAATGCTATGTAAGTCAGTGGGGACCATCAACTGTTTGATTACCAGCATTCCTCAAAATATCTTCTTTTATGTTAAACATAAGAAAGAAAGCACTGTTTTATCAAAGTTCTTACTGTCTTTCTGGGCCTTGAATGTGTCATTTGTGTTGCTGTCCATGCAGGGTCAGAAAGCTCTCGGATTTCATCAAACATTTCTTAATTTGTGTTCAGAAGGTGAACAAAGATGTTACCGGTTTTTTTTTTTATGTGACATTGTTATTTTAAGGCTGAATCTGTTTAATTTTTTTAAGAGTAGTTTGCTTAAGACAGAAAAAAAACATATATTTCCTCATTTGGGCATCACTATGTTTGTGGTGTGCCTCTGGTAAAGAACTTCTTTAATGTTGACCTCTGAGTGTAACAATGGGAATATTGTGTATCTTGAACACATATCAGTATGAGTGGAAGCAACAAACAAATTAGAACTGGAACACATAAGACTGCAATAATCACTCCAATTAACTTTACTAAAGAAATGGGCATAATAAACAGTGGTCTGCATCTGCATATGGTTTTACTGGACCTTTATGACCTGTGTTATGCCATGCTTAAAATACCAAAACCAAATGTTCATGAAGTTATAAAGACATTTTATTTTGCATTACATTATTTGACTAGGATGGAATTTTAAAGAATTCTCTTCTGCTTACCAAGCCTGCGTTTATTTCATCCAAAATACAGCAAAAGCAGTAATATTGTGGTCTGCATTTTAAAATGTAATTTATTCCTGTGATCAAAGCTAGAAACATTTTTCAGCATCATTACTCCAGTCTTCAGTGTCACATGATCATTCAGAAATCATTCTAATATGCTGAATTTTCTGTTCAAGAAATATTTTTTTATTATTATTAACAATATTTAAACTGTTGTGTACATTTTTTTTTTCATGATTCTTTGATGAATAGAAAGATCCAGAGATCAGCATTTATCTGAAATAAAAAGCTTTTGTAGCATTATACACTATACCTTCAATAGCTTTGAGTCAATATAATTTTTTTTTTCAACATTTTGAACTTTTTTTTGAGTTTTCAACATAATAATAATACTAATAATAATAATAATGTTTTTGAGCAGCATATTAGAATATTAGAATGATTTCTGAAGGATCATGTGACTGGAGTAATGATGCAAAAAATCGGCTTTGAAATCACAGGAATAAATTACATTTTAAATTGTATTCAAGTAGAAAACCATTAACTTAAATAGTAAAAATATTTAAACATTTTTCTGTTTTAGCTGTACTTTGGATCAAATAAACGCAGGCTTGGTGAGCAGAGGAGACTTCTTTAAAATACTTTAAGTTAAATAAATGTTAACTGAAAAAAAAGCTTAATCTGATTTTATTTCGGTTAGTTGCCTAGGCAAAGTGGTCACTATTAACTGAATATTATCTGTGACTTTTGCCTCGATAAACTCCTAATCTGCTGCTTATTAATAGTAAGGAAGGTAGTTGTTAATTTTAGGTTTGGGGTGGGATTAAGAGATCTAGAATATGGTCATATGGAATAAGCCATAAATATATGCTTTGTAAGTGCTAATAAACAGCCAATTTGCTAGTAATAAACATTTTAGTATATTGATCCCTAAATTAAAGTAATACCAACAAAATTTCTTATTTTTATTTAGTGTAACTTCCTGTACTAAAATAATTAATATATACGTGTATATATATATATATATATATATATATAATATGAATAATTTGGGAAAAAAGTACTAAAACTTTAACTAAAATTAAAATGAAAACTAAAGTATAATAAAACTAATTCAACATATTGCTAAACTATACTAATATTTGAAATTAAAATAGCACAGCAACTGATGAAGTCAGATTCATTGTGCAGCCCTACTCAATACTAAGCAAATTTTTTGCTGTGTCATATTTTTGATGCAAAAAAATCATGACACAGATTTCCTCTCATGGTCACTTCCTCCTCCATTTCATAAACTGCAGTAGCCTGGTTATCCAGGCAACATTCAATTTAGGGTGGATGATATGGCAAAGATTTTTTTTTTTTTTTCCAGGAAAATCACGATTCACTTTTTTTATTTATTTATTTTTTTTTTTCTCCTTCCCACTAATCTTTCTCATGTTGGTTTTACTATTTTGTTAAGTTGCCTGAGCAGTACAGACATACCTGACAAGGTAACAAAATACAGAATAAAAAAAGACTATATACCATATACACTTTGCTGTATAAATTATACAGTAATTCTTATTAAAGCAACTGTATTAAAGTTCTTCAGTTAAGCAGTGAGTAATTTTTCTCTGTGTTTTTGTTTTGTTTTTTGTTTTGTTAAAGGGATAGTTCACCCAAAAATGAAAATTCGGTCATCATTTAGTCACCCTTAAACCTATATGAGTTTCTTTCTTCTGTTGAACATAACATTATTTTTGAAGAATGTGGGTAACCAAACATTTGTTGGTCCCCATAGTATTTTTTTTTTTTTTTTTTTTTTGTTGTTTTGTTTGTTTTTTGCCTTTAGTGGGGAGCAGCAACTGTTTGGTAACCCATATACTTCAAAATATCTTGTTTTATGTAAATAATAACAGAATTTTAATTTTTGACTGAAATATCCCTTTAATGACAAGCGGCAGCATCTTTAGTACTATTAGTCTGCTGTCATTTTAAGAGCCAGATGCATCTAATATCCAGGCACGCATCCGTTTTCTCTCAACTGTTTACTTTCACTTTATACATAACCAACTGTGTTTATATGTAAACCTTGTGCATTTTTGACAGTATTAGCGCAACCAGATGTAAAAGATAGCTTAGACCAGTAATCAGGCACTGTTTAACAGGCTTTTTAGTGTGTGTGCACTTCCTGTGTATGTGTTTAGTAAAAGACGATACTACTATACTTCTATATTTTTTCAAAAGCAGACTGTGGAGACATTTTAATCATCCACGATCAAAAATCATGATATTGCACACCCCTAATTCATCCATTCTCTGACACTGTCTTCTTGTTTTCTCTGTGAGCAGAGGCCACCAATCCCATGCAGATCATGTTCAGTGTTCTCCGAGGATCTCGACCCGACACGGGCCTGGACAGTCTGCCTGCAGACATCCCCAGTCGAGAGACCCTCATTAACCTCATGACCTGCGGCTGGACCGCCAACCCAGATGAACGGCCCGTCTTTCTCAGTAAGTGTCAGCCTGCTCCCCACCTTTGACCTTTCTCCTGCATTTCACAATCCCTCTGAATGTGTTCACTTCATGCTGTCACAATCCAACAGGGTGACTTGTTCTTGTGGTTTGTTAAATATTTCAAATGTTGAACCACAATTCTGTCTTTGGTCTTTACTGGCAATTTTGTCATCTCATGATAAAATTTGGTGTTACAGACGAGTTAAAATGTTGAGTCATTGCAAGTGAAGTTCTCCTATGAAGATTGCTCTTTTGCAAACCCAGCATCAAGGGAATGAGGAAATGACTGTGAATAGACTGAGAGACCACCGGTCTCATCTTCATGCGTCACTCATCCAGAATTGTTATTTAACCAGATAAGGTTTAATAAATCAGTAATGAAATTAACAAGTGTGAAAGCAGACAGTTTTACTTCCTACTAAGGAGCAGACAATGTTGAATAAGATCTTTTGGCACAGACCTGGGTTCATTTGAGTTGAGTTTTTTTTTTTTTTTTTTTTAATATATGAAAGGAGTACTGTTTAAAACATTTTGGGGGGACAAAAGTCCACTTCAAATGGTGATTTGGGGCACAGATCATGTTAGCTCTGATATGGTCCATGATATTTTGCAGTGATGTAGGCCAACCTAAAAGTTCATCACCTTGGTTCTCTTGACAAAAACTCAATAGAATTTTTTAGTATAGTCTTTTTTTTGTTTTTTTTTATAGACCCTTGAACTTGGCAAATTTTATGCCATCAGCCCACTTCGTGCCATGTTTTCTCCACTGCCACAGAGGATGTGTTAAACTGGACATTAGGCCTTGATATTAGAGGTACTACCATTTAAAAAAAAAAAAAAAAAAGCCCAATTTTGAGCAAGCAGATCTGTTAATGTAGGTGCATCCATGCTCTCATTGTATTCATAGGAAGATGGCAGTGATGCACAAAGGAAATGGGGTCATATAAAACTAGAAATTGTAATGTGTAACCATGCAAAAAAATTCCCATGTGAATAGTTTCTTGTGTGCTTTTTTTATTTTTTTAATATTTGTTATTTTAGAGGCTCTGTATGTTGTCACTTTGAGAAGGCTAATTAAAAAAAAAAAATCATTCAAATATTAAATAAAAATATATTTTTTAAATATATTTAATAAAAAATAAAAATATTTAAAGATGACTACTATATACCAAATATAAAGCTGAAAATAATGCTCTATGAACCATTTATGTTAAATATGGTCTGAAAAACCACTGAGAGGTTTGGAAATTTGAGTCTGGAAAAGTCTGAATCAACCAATTTGCTATGAATTATTAAATGAACACGGTCACCGTGTTCATTATTACATGAACACGGTCACCACCATTAAGCTTCTGACAACTCCTTTTACCTTTATTTAAAAAACATTTCCAGAAAGTTTTTTGTTAGAAAAGTTTGCAAGTGATTATAATCACAGTGGATAGTGTGTAGATGAATTTACCTGTTTGGTGTGATGACATTTAATGTTCCGGACTCCCAGACTACTTCCTTAGTCTCATTTAGCTACCCTTTTCAAGACAATTAAATGCTTTAAAATATCACTGATTACTGATGTATTTTATGTTGTAAAAATAAACCTAGAGCATACTTTGAGCTTATGTTACCAGCAGACCTTATTTCAGGCATTTAACCTAAATAAACTGGAAGTGCTGAAATGCTAACTCGTTTCCAGGTTTTGGCCTGCAAAAATGCTTCATCCCTGCCACACTGTATTGGTGCGAACGCAACTCTCGGAAGTGAACCGTTATTGATGGTGTATAAGTTATAACAGTGTTTCCCAAACTGCAGTTCAGAGCTGTTGAAAAGCTAATAATTAATTACATCATAAAAATGTTGAATAAACACAAAGAATAACTGTAAGATAAAAAAGTAAAACACTTACTAAAAATATGACATATCAAATAATTAAATAATAAATATTTTAATTGTTTACCTGCATGTCATGTGACCATTAAGTGACATCAGAGAACTGTGAACATGTGAGTGAACATGTGGAATATTTAGAATATTGTTTATTTGTTTTAGTTTGTGTATTTTAATTTATGTTTATTTGATTATTTTGTAGCTTAATAGCTGCTTTTTCTGTACCATACAGATTGTCTGATTGAACTGGAGCCTATGTTGAGAAGATTTGACGAGATTGATTTCTTGGAAGCAGTGTTGGAAGTCAAACGAAGTAAGGTGAGTCTGCAAGCGTTTTGGACTGACTTTGCATGGATGTATTATATGTGGAGAACTTAAGTTTTAATGCCTGTTTTTGTCTACATTTAAAAAGTGGAAATAGTTTGATTGTATCTTCTGGCTCTCTAAAGCTGTTAAATGTATTGTAATTTCTCCTGAATTCCTCTCCTCAGTATATGAGACCATCAAGCTGCTGCTCGTCGACTCAAACAAACGGGAAAAGAATTGAGGAAAAGACTGTGAAGGAGCAAAATGTCCCTTGGCCAGTAAGTTTTTTTTTTTTTTTTTTTTTTTTTTTTTTTCCTGTGTTGTTGATGGTTAATTATGAGGTGAAAACAGTCTGGTGAGTGTCTTAATTTTCTTGTTCATGTTACATGACAGGACAACAGTTCCACATCTGGATCAGGATCCTGCTCTTCCCAGGAAGCAGAAATGTCCCATCCGGGCTTCCTTACTATATCAAATCCATCTCAAGGTAGGACTCATTTCTTCTAAAATCAACAGATCCCCCAAATTCATTTACATACCTTCATGTTGTTCACTATTTCTTTGACTTAAGGGGATAATTCACCCAAAAATTATAATTGCCCCATGATTTACTCACCCTCAAGCCATCCTAGGTGTAAAAGACTTCTTCTTTCAGACGAATACAATTAGAGTTATATTAAAAAAAGTCCTGCCTCTTCCAAGCTTTTTAAAGGCAGTGAATGGCTGTTGAGATTTTGAAGTTCACTAAAGCTGGCTGCACACTAGATGATTTCCAAATCATAACCGATTTTAAAACCATGGGAGACCACAGACACGAAGACAGTTTCAAATGATTTTTAGCCATATAATCCTCTGAAAGCACGCACCATAGATGATTCAAGCAGACTGCGCGACCACACACTTGTTGATTGTAGAAACTATTTCACAGTGACATGAGATCTCACAGACTTTCAAGATCAACTGTGACTAGAGAGGAAAAACAAATGGAAGACAATCGATGTGTCAGCTGGCTCTCTGCATTCTGTTTAACAGTGATAAAGTATAAAAAAAGAATATGGGTGATGTATTCTGCTTTGTGGCATTTTTGTGGCTGCCAAGTTTCAGCCATAGAAGCACACAACATCTGGTAAGTGACGCTTGCTCACTCTCATTGGCAACCGCTGGCAGTTAAATAATCGCAATGACACCACACAATAGAGGATTTTTTTGGACAAAAAAAATCACTTGCGACGGGCCACAAATCGAGCTTAAAGGAGAAGTCCGCTTCCAAAACAAAGATTTGCATATAATGTACTCACCCCCTTATCATTTAAGATGTTCATGTCTTTCTTTCTTCAGTCGTAAAGAATTATGTTTTTAGAGGAAAACATTTCTGCATTTTTCTCCATATAATGGACTGATATGGTTCCCAGAGTTTGAACTTCCAAAATGCAGTTTAAATGCAGCTTCAAACGATCCTAAATGCGGTTGTAAATGATCCCAGCCGAGGAAGAAGGGTCTTATTTAGCGAAACGATCGGTTATTTTCATTAATAAAAATACAATTTAAATACTTTTTAATCTCAAACGCTCGTCTTGCCTTTCTCTCCCTGAACTCTGTGTATTCTGGCTCAAGACAGTTAGGGTATGTCGAAAAACTACAATCATATTTTCTCCTTCAACTTCAAAAATCATTTCAGAATCGTCCTACATCGCTGCAGAAGTACCGAGCCAGTCTTTGCCAAATGAACATGCAAAGAAGCTCAAACACCCTTAACAAAAAAGGTAAAACAGTGATATAGGGCGATTTCGAAGTTAAGGGAGAACATGAGATGGGAGTTTTTCAACATACCCTAATTGTCATGAACCGGAACAAAAACAGTCCAGGCAGAGTAAGACAAGACAAGCGTTTGGCATTAAAAAGTATATAAATTGTATTATTTTTATTAAAATAATCAATCGTTACGCTGAATAAGACCCTTCTTTCTCGGCTGGGATCGTTTGAAGATGCATTTAGACTGCATTTTGGAAGTTCAAAATCAGGGCACCATAGAAGTCCATTATATGGAGAAAAATGCAGAAATATTCATCTTGGATGACAAGGGGGTGAGTAAATTATTTGTAAATTGTTGTTCTGGAAGTGGACTTCTCCTTTAAAATCAGCCTTAAAATCCTCCAGTGTGTGGCCAGCTTAAAGAGCATCCATCCATCATGAAAAGTGCTCCACACAGCTTAACAGGCGTTAATAAAGGCCTTCTGAAGTGAAGTGATGCGTTTGTATAAGAAAAATATCTATATTTAAAACTTTCTAAATGGTAATCTGTAGCTTCTGCTAACTGTCGTACGTGTATTCATGAGATGGTGGCGCAAAGGAAGACCAGTCTCCTCTTGGCTTATATTGAAATCCTTTTTTTTTTTTTTTTTTTTTTTTTTTTTTTTTAACTGTACAAATCCTCGTTTTGCACTTCCAATTCATGACCGGTGTTTTGTTTTGCTTTCTCCAGTGTAGCTTCCGCAACATCCTACGTTATTCTCTGAAATGTCACTCTCTCGTAAGCACGTGTATGACGTTTTGCAGAAGCTAGAGATTACGGTTCATAAAGTTTTAAATGTGGATATTTTTCTCACACAAACACATTGATGTGCTTCAGAAGGCCTTTATTAACCTCCAAAAGCCATGTGGAGCACTTTTTATGATGGATGAATGGACTTTAGTGGTAATCTGAACACCCATTCACTGCCATTATAAAGCTTGGTAGAGCCAGGACATTTTTAATATAACTCCGATTTTATTCGTCTGAAAGAAGAAAGTCATACATATCAAGGATGACTTGAGGATGAGTAATTCATGACTTTTTTTTTCTTTTTGGGTGAACTAGCCCTTTAATTTCTTCCATGGAAACAAAATTTGCTGGCAATAAATTGCTGAATGGAAAAAAAAATACAATAGGGCTTTTTACACTTGACATAGTTAAACACTGTGTCATTCTTAACAGAATTCTGGGTTATTTTAATGATTCACTCTGCTCATACTTCACCTGGGGATAACAATTTTCAACATTTTTTCCTCCAACGCTGCAACGAATGTTTATACATTGCACAGTATTTCTGTGACTCTGCAAAGCACATGAATATGGGTTGGGTTCGATGTCTGCTGCTAAGCATCTAGTCATAATTTTGTAACACTGCATTGTTTTACACTATACAAGTGTGGCACCACAATGTGGGAGCAATCTCCAGAGCAGGTTTTCATAGCAAACTAGGTCATCATGAACACTCCTTTCCTCGGGGGTTAAAAGCAGGGTTGAGATTGAGGATAATCCAGGGTTAAGCGCAGTTTGAAAAACCCTAATGAATAAATGATGACAAAATGTTGGGGTAATGACATGCATCTAAATTTATTAATCTTACTTCCATCTGCCCTTTGAATTCTTTTAACTGGTTCTACATGCTGTTCTACATCATCAGGTGTGTCAGGTGCTCAGGCTGGTCCACAGACATCATTAATGTCCCTTCCACTTGATCCTCCAAAGCCTCTTTTGGACCACTGCTCTCGGAACAACCTCAGCCCTGAATACCAGACGGCGCAGCCCGTGTCCGACCTCAACATACCTTTCAAACCGCTTGCGCCCCAGAGCGAAAGTGACCTGGCTCTTGCCATACAACCCCTCACGCTGCAGGCACACCCACAAGGTAATCACACCTTTAGCCCAGTTAGGGCTGGGCGACTTTTTTCCGATTGTATCAATTAATTTGAATTTAATGTTTTGTCACAATTTTATTTTTTTAGAAATCGAGGAATTGCGATTTTTAATAGAAATATTACCAAACGTTATAATTAGACACTTTGACAATATGCCACTGATAACAGTAAAGAGAAAAGAGCGCTCACGTGTAGGTTTAGGTATCGAGAACGGGTTCCAAATTTCCAAAAACCGGGTATTCGATAAGACACATGTATTTCGGTTCTGCTTAATGATTCCTGCATTTGCATTTTAATGTGATTTTAAAGTTTAAAGAAGGGGAAAGAAGTTGCCCACCGTTTGTGTGCAGCACACACTTTTGAAGCGCAAGCACAGTGAACAGCGGTCCTGTGTCCGTTCTCAAACCGTTCTATGCATTTCCACTGCAGTAAAGATCGTTCCGGGCCGGATCTGACTTCTCTTTGACATTTAAAACCAAATATGCACAAAAATACATCAGTATATCATCATAAATACAGCCGTTTTTTCACTTTACAGTCGAAAGTGAAAGTAAACAGATGAGAAAGAAAACGCACGTGTAACAATATTTTTAGATCTGCATGCGTTCGATGTTAAAGAGACAGCAGCCTAATAAATGTGCTGCTTGTCATTAATCGTAATCCGAGAACAAAAAATCATTCACTGATCTTGACTGAATATCTTTCGTAACTTTAATGAGGATTAATCTATATTTTATTTATAGAAAAAAGGAAACTATGCAGTGTTTTTAAACTTTTGATTTAAATTTCTGTACCTGGAATTTGTTCAGTTGTATTTATTTATGCTATTGGTAACTTATTTGCTTGTTCCTATTTTATTACTGACTGTTTACTTGTCTTTAACAGCTTAATGTTTGAAATTTATATAGTCTAGTTGTTTTTGCTGTGGTAAATTTTTTGTTAAAACCATAGGCAAAAGTTCCTCTTAGGCACAAGTGTTCTGTAGGCTGCTAATTTTTTGCTCATGTTATTCAGCTACAACAGAAAGCTTTGTAAAAAATACAGAATAAAAAATATGACTTATTTTTTTTACTTATGTTATTGCAATCAAAGCTAGGAATCATTAAGAATTGGAATCGATACAATTCAAACGATACCCAAACCTACTTACATGTGACACGCTCATATCGCAAGGTGCCATTTACACAGAATGTGCTTTTGTGTTAACAAAGATGCGATGCGGGCAGCGGAATAGGAAAAACATGCAAGAAGATGTGCGTGAACCTCTTTTAACTTGAGTGCCGCGTTTTATGATGCCATTTCATGCATGAGATGCTGCATGAGACGTGAGTGCAACAGTCAAACATGCCCATGTTTACATAGTAAAAACAATGGAAAAGCAGTGCAACCGAATAAAAAAAAACCTGTGAAGGACTACTGTATGTCTGATATTTCATGTTTGCATCATGGTGACAGGCTGAGAGCTGCAGTTTATTGTTTTTGCACAACATTTATAGTTAATAATAGTCTACTGGTGTTATACTTTCAATTATTTTGAATTTTAATTACCTTGACTTTTGAGTTTTTTTTTTTTTGTTGTTGTTTTTTTTGTTTTTGTTTTTTTGTTTTTTTTGTTGTTGTTGTTTTTTTTTTTAAAGCATTATTTCTTAACATATAATATGAGTGAGACAAGTTTGTACAATATGTAGTCCATGCATCTTTTCTTCAAAGATATTTAACAAGTGATTTGTTTAACATTTACATCATGCTGACATCTTCATGTGTGGTGCACTTGAAATAGAATTTTCTTTAACTAGAGGGTTAATATAGAAAAAGTTACTTGAATCATGTTGTTACATTTTCAAGTTGACTAGTTAAATATCGTAAAAAATTGAGAATCGGTCAAATGTTCTGGAAAAATCGAGATTTTAATTTTTTGCCATTTCGCCCAGCACTACCTTGAGCATCTGTAAGATCTTTTTCGAAGTTGCTATCAACCTCCTTGATTCAGACTCCTGCTCTTTACTGTTCTTTCAGATTTTGTCACAGCATTGGACACTCAAGGTCCGGCAGCTCGCTGGATTGCTGGGCGAAGAGAGGACATCGTGCGGCAGATGACGGAGGCATGTCTGAATCAGAGTTTAGACGCTCTCTTGTCCCGTGAGCTGCTGATGCGTGAGGATTACGAACTGGTCGTGAACCAACCCACACGTACCGCCAAAGTGCGAAAGCTTCTGGACACTTGCGAGCGGCACAGCGAGGACTTCTGCCGCGTGGTGGTGCGAAAACTCCAGGACAACAAACAAATGGGCTTGCACCCCTACCCCGACCTCAGCACCACAAGCCCCCCGCCGCCACCTTATACCGCCCCCAGCGCCCCGTTCCTCTCCAACTCCTTCAACAACACACGAAACTTCTGACCTTCTTCCAACTCATAATCACTGCTCTTGAACTGGAGCTCTGTGAGTCCTTCTTTCAGTTAAGGATGGGTTTCTGATCACATGCTCTTACATTTGTTTGTGCTGCTTGGCTGATACTTTGTATGCCTGGACAAGTGCTTTTTCCCTTGTGGTTAAGGTGTTGGTGCCTATGACACACTTTGTGTGGTATCAACTTGAACGGTTGCTTTACACGCATCGACCGACTTCGGTCAAACAACCATTTGGCTTGTGAACTATAGTGGTTGTTGGCGTAATGCGTAAATGAAGGGGACGCAAATATAAGCAGTACAGTGGTTTAACATTGTCACGTTTAAACCTTTATTCCAGCCATTAAAAGAATCTGGTTGCTGCTACTCGGAAAAGCAGTGAAACACCTAAGCAATCGATCCTTTCTTGTCATTTGCACTTTCCATGCCAGCAAATTTAGTAAAATAGAAGACTTGAGGTAAAAAAAAAAAAAAAAACACACCCTCCTGTCATGCCAAGTAACGTCTATATCACTGCACAGTTACATGTCTAGACTTGATGAAAACTCATGTGAATCAGCAGTTTCGTTCTTCCTTTTTGTAAACCAGTCCTTTTTTCCCACACTGGCACTCAGAGTGAGGTCTGTTGGTTGTTTCGCTTTGTGTTAAATGCTGTGTCAGGGTTGGTGGACATTTTGCACATGTAGACCGTAGTCAGGGCAGATGCAGTTAAAGGGATAGTTCACCCAAAAATGAAAATTCTTTCACCCTCATGTCGTTCCAAACCGGTAAGACCTTCGTTCATCTTCAAAAGACAAATTAAGATATTTTTGATGAAATCCAAAAGCTTTATAACCTTGAAACACAACTGACCCTTTCAAGGCCCAGAAAGGTAGTAAGGACATAGATTAAAATAGTCCATGTGACATCAGTGGTTCAACCATTCAACCAATGTTTGAATAAAATCGTTATTTTTGTTTTATTT
Source organism: Cirrhinus mrigala (assembly GCA_036247105.1). Classification (NCBI taxonomy): domain Eukaryota; kingdom Metazoa; phylum Chordata; class Actinopteri; order Cypriniformes; family Cyprinidae; genus Cirrhinus; species Cirrhinus mrigala. The sequence goes on along the minus strand of CM070008.1, from coordinate 5,485,667 downwards.
GCACAAAAAAAATATTCTTATAGCTTCATAACATTACAGTTGAACCACTGATGTCAAATGGACTATTTTAACAATGTCCTTACTACCTTTCTGGGCCTTAAACGTATCGGTTGCAATACTGTCTATGCAGGGTTAGAAAGCTCTCGGATTTCATGAAAAATGTCTTAATTTGTGTTCCGAAGATGAACGAAATTCTTATGGGTTTAAAACGACATGAGGGTGAATAATTAACGACAGAATTTTTATTTTTGAGTAAACTATCCCTTTAAGGCTTTGAGTTGAACGTTACAATGTATACAGTGGGTTCTACAATAGAAAAGTCAACAAATACCTTGTTTTTCGTTTGCATCACTTGAAGTTCAAAATAAATTCCATTGGCACACGAGTGGTTTAATGGTTTGGCCATGAAGGGATAGTTCACCTAAAAATAGAGGTACTGCCGTCGTCATCATCATCCTCATGTCGGTTCAAACCTATATGTTTTCGTCAGTGGGGTCCAGTGTTGGGTTTTTTGGACCCCATTGACTTTTATTGCACAAAAACATTCTGAAGAACGAAACTCGAACGGTTTGGAATGACATGAGGGTGAGTAAATGACCACTTTCATTTCTGGGTGAAACTGTTTTTTTTATTTTTATCCTTTTTTTAAACTATACAGAGTGCCAAAAAGTTAGCTTTGACATGTTTGGATTTTTGTGGTCTCTTTTATAGCATTGTTGTTTTTGCCCAGCTGCCGTTGACGGACTGAACAAACCGAGCTCTTTCTTTCCTTGGTGACTACTGTAGCATCCTGTTCGTAAGCAATATTAGACAGCACATTCGATCATGAAGCCGAGTCAGTCCTGGCTGAACAGGGCAGTACACTGGAGTAGGCCAACTTTACACACAAGCTTTTCTTCTCCGTTACGTTTTTGTTGTTCTCAAACGGCATGTCAGTCAATGCATTAACTCCGTAATAAATAAGATAATCAGTAACCTTTTTATCGAACCGTACGCGCCAGAGTTGTTTACACTTCAGCTCTGATGAGTGTCTTGGATAAGTTATTTTTTTAGTAAGTATTGTGCCATCTACAGTATGTAGCCTAGTTTGCACTGGTTATCATTGACTCCAGATGTAGCAGCAGACAGAGAAAAGTTTACAGCAATTTTAATACATAAAACAGACTCTAGCATGAAGCAACTGTATTAAATATACTGATGTTTACATCACATCTGGATAGATTTTAAGAAATGCTACTGGCAAGATGCTTTAGTATTTAGTGACTCTTGCTACTGTTTATACAACCGTTGCCAGTTCAGACCAGCAGTCGCTCGAAGATTTGATTTCCACTGTTTATTATGCTTCAGATGTTTGACGTTATTTAGAAACTAAACCAAAGGGGAATGAGTTAGCACTGTAAATATCGGCTCTACTGATCTTTAAGCAGAACGCAAACAGAAATTCATGATGCTGAATTAATTTTGTGCTGATGTTTTGATCTTTTCGCTCAACCAATGAGCCAGTCATGTGCTTGATTATATGAAGCATTTGATAAGTGTTCCTGTTTTCTCTCTTTCAGTGTTTTCAGGTATTGAGTTCCTGTGCTGGTGGGTTTTGCATGCGTCTGCGCTGTAGACTTTCCCTCTGTGCAAACAGACGTTGTTTTAGAGGCCTTATCGTTACAGAGGTGATGTATTTTCCCTAGATTGATTACATTTGTCCCCTGGAATGTCCTGACATTGGTTGTTTTTTTTTTTTGTTTTTTTCATGTTTCCTTCTCTAAATCAGTCACGCTGTAGTTTTGGACTTGATTTCGCTGCGTGTCAGATGAGGTCCTCACTGTTGACCTTAGAAATTGAGTCAAAGTGCGAAACCAGTCTTGCTAAGTTGGTGTTTGATGTTATTGACACTTTTCCATGCAAGAATCAGATCCGTGTTTGTTATTCACACTTTTATGAGCAGAAAGAAACATTTTTATTACAGATTCTTATGTTGACTGTCCAGGATTTGGGACCATTTACAATATCGAGAGTATGTATGGCCTGTTATCATTTTGTATTTATTTATAGAGTTTCTTAGTGATAATTTACATGCATCTTAAGTGGTTTGTAATGGGTTGTTGTGTTTTTTTTTTTTTTTTTTTTTTTTTTTTTTTATATATATATAGTTTTTAAAATATTACTTGCTTTTAAGTGCTGTGCCAATCCAGTGATGTTATGAGGTTGAATGCATCTTTAGATTATTCAGAGGCTGAATACACTTTAGCACTCATCTCAGCAATATATCAGACAAATACTGAATTGCCTAATGGGCTGTTTAGGTCTCTGGATACAGAAAATGTTGCATTTTCATTCATATCACATTTAAAAAAAAAAAAAAAAAATCACACAGGCTAGGTATAACTACTACTGATAATCAATGTTCATTTTTGCCTTGAAGCTCTTAGACTTGAGATCTAAATGGCTTGTCATCAAATATAAAATGACAATAATGTATAGCATATGTAGCAGTGTACAAGTAGCATACATCTGTGCTCTGGTACTATGTGAGGAACTTCCACAAAAATGGTAAACTTTGAAGTGTTATTAAAATGTGTACAATTTCCTGAATGTGTGGGGTTTCTTGTTTTTGTGTTACCTGAAAGTACATTCTGAACTCTTCTATTCCAGAACTGTTTACACAATAGCTGGCACTAATCTGGATTAGGCGTGACCTCTCTCAACAAGTGTGCTTTTGAAATCTCTTGTTAACTACAAAAAACGTTTCTTCATTGATTTGCACAGGGCTGTTTCCTGTACCTGCATTATAATTATTGGTTTCTGTGAAATCTGGGGCTATATCACAAACAAAATTAAGGAAAAAAATATACTGTGGCATAAATTTATGAGTAACTCTTTACAAATCTACTGTGCTTCACTTCTAATTTTAGAACTCTTGTAAGTTTTTCTTTTTTGTGTGTGTATTTAAAAGGAATTCATAGATCATTTCAAGGTTGAAAATAAATCCTAAACCCAGAACAGCGTAGTAGTGATCCTAATGGTGTGTGCACACCAAAAGCAAAGTGAATATTTGCATCACGTTACTCGCTCTAGATTTTTTTCGCGAGATGTTTCATGTGCCACTTGCGCAAATGAAAGCGCAAAAAAAAAAAAAAATTTCTGATACAAACAGACGTGTCAAACCGGACGTGTCAACAAGGTCTTTGCTGATTGGCTTGTGTGACAAAGAGTAGAATTTTCTGCTCGAGTTGACATTTTTCAGCTTCCTTGGAAGACATGATTGTATGTCTCGCCACTGAATAAAAAATAAAAAAAGGTAATTACGACTTTTTATCTCACAATTCTTTTTCCTCAAAATTGCAGGATGTAAACTTGCAATTGCAAGTTATAAAGTCAGAATTTCTAAATATAAACTCATAAATCGGACTTTTTTTTTCTCAGATTTGTGCGATACAAATTCACAGTTCCGACTTTTTTTCTCAAAATTGTGTGATATAAACTTGCAGTTGTGAGTTTTAAAGTCAGAATCGCTAAATATAAACTTGAAATCTGATATTTTCTCCAAATTACGTCATATAATTTTGCAACTGCGAGTTAAAGTCAGAATTGAGATGTAAGCTCACGATTCTGACTTTGTTTCTGACTGGGTTTATATCTTGCAATTGTGCCTTTATTTCTTAGAAATGGCGAGTTTATATCTCACAATTCTGAGTAAAAAGATTAATTCGCAATTGGGACTTTTTGGAATTCAAAGTCAGAACTGCAAGATATAAACTTACAATTGTGAGAAAAAAAAAAGTTAGAATTGTGAGATACAAACTCACATTTGTGAGGGGGAAATAAAATCAGAGAAAAGTGAATTGCAAAAAGTTGCAGTTGTGAGTTATAAAGTCAGAATTGCGAGATATGAACAGTTTTAAATTCTGAGTGAGTTTATATCTTGCAATTGTGACTTAGAGTTGTGAGATATAAACTCGCAACTCTAAGAAGACACAATTGCAAGATATAAGCTCTTTACAACTCACAATTTGTGACTTTTTAGCAATTCAGACTTTGTACTCAGAATTGAGATATAAACTTGCAATTCTGAGTAAAAAGTATGAATTGCAAAAAGTCGCAAATTGCAAGTTATAAAGTCAAAATTGTGAGATAAACTCGCCAATCTGACTTCTTTCTCAAAATTGTGTGATATAAACTTGCAATTGCGAGTTGTAAAGTTAGAACTGCACAAGATGAACTCGCAAGTCTGACTTTTTTTCTCAAAATTGTGATATAAATTGCAATTGTGAGTTATAAAGTCTTAAATTGCGAGAGATATACTCTGCTAATTTAAAGGGGTCATCGGATGCCCATTTTCCACAAGTTAATATGATTCTTTAGGGTCTTAATGAAAAGTCTCTAATATACTTTGATTAAAAATTCTTAATGGTAGTGTAAAACAACACCCTTTTTACCTTGCCAAAATCAGCTCTGCAAAAATCATCTCATTCTAAGGGGCTGTCCCTTTAAATGCAAATGAGCTCTGCTCACCCCGCCCCTCTCTACTCTCTGTGGAAAGACGGTCTTGTTTACATTAGCCGCGTTTAGCCGCTAAACTTGCTAACTACCACGTTATAAGGAAAGGCGATCGCAAAGATTCATAAAAAAGCGCTTATACTCACTTATGCTGTAAGTGAAGCTGGATCATGAATGATTCGCGCGAACATAGACGGATATATGTAGATCGGGAGGTGCATTCCCTTCACAAACAAGCATAATCTACTGCATCTTCAGCGGCTCAGATGTCGGGAGTAAATGACGACCACTATGTTCATTATTACATCCAGCAACATAACACCTCAATCGCTCCATCGGAGATATTCTTGTCTAACTTACATCCCTGCTCTGGCATCAAAACATGGAAAGTTACTGGACTGTGACAGCTGGTCTGAGGTAAAACGCTAATGTCAATCAACTATTGTGGGAGCGGCATCTGAGAACGGCTCGATTTGAAAAAGGGCATATTATTTTTACAGATTAATTAAAAACCACTGCATGGATTTTTATCATTATAGGGTAGATTTGTACATACACTGCCAACACACATTAATGTTCAAACAACATGAAAAAGTGAACTTAGCATCCGATGACCCCTTTAAGTCTTGCAATTGTGACTTCTTTTCTTGGAAATGGCGAGTTTATATCTCACAATTCTGACTTTTTAACACGTTATTGCAAGTTAAGTCAGAATTGTGAAATATTACCTCGCTATTCTGAGAGCATATCAGTCTTTTTCCCCCTCAAAATTGAACTTTATAACTTGCAATTGTGAGTTTATATCTCACAATTCTGAGAAGAAAGTCTGAATTGCGAAAAGTTGCAATTATGAGTTATAAAGTAGCAAATCTGTCTTTTTTCTCAAAATTGTGAGATACAAACTCACCATTATGAGAAAAAATGTCAGAACTGTGAAATACAAACTCGCATTTGTGAGGGGAAAGAAAGTCTGAATTTCTTTTTTTTTTTCTCGCAATTGTGAGTTTATATTACAATTCTTCTAAAAAAAAAAATAAAAAAAAGTCAGAATTGTGAGTTTATATCTTGCAATTCTGATTTTATAACTCGCAACTATGAGTTTATATCTCACAATTCTGAGAAAAAGTTGGAATAACCTTTTAAAACAAAATGTATTCAGTGGCAAAAACAGGCTTGCATACGATTGAGGTGATTATCTCACATTTGTGGCATCAACGTGTCATCCAATCCGCATCATTTGCATTGCCTGGCGTGAATTTTCACTTATTCACGTCTTTCCATTGACTTTATATGTAATCTATTCACAAATAACAGATAATACGTGAATCTGAGAGGCGGTTTCCTGACGACCTTTGAGTTTGTATGAATGTACATTGATAGAACTTGAGGTCACCCCTAGCAATGAGGTCCGCTACGCCTCCACCTTTAGGTTTCCTTCCTTTTTTAATAAAACATTTCTTAGCAGTTATGTGAACAGTTCTTTTATGCAAAAACTTAAAAAAAAAAAAAAAAAAAAAAAAAATCCTATTGATGACATAAAAGTGTTTGTGAATTCAGGCCCTGGTAAATATGTCTTCTGTATTGTAACATTATGGGGCTTTTCACTGATTTTTATCATCTGCCAGACAAAAATTGTGGAGTAGGTGTCTCCTCAATAAGCTGCACAAGTTGAGGTGTCACATTTACGCGTTACACAAACTGTGTAGACCGAGTTGCGCAAGTTTAATGCTTGAGGTTAGAGGGTTCATAGTAACAGTCATGCTTTCCTTAACAAACACCTCTAATAATGGGGAATTGGTCCGTCCTTAACCTGAATTCTAGAGCCAGAACTGGAAAGGATCAGATAACAAAGACAAGCTTTAGTTCAACAGGGATTTTTTGCTGAGCTACTTTTACTATCAATAGGAGGGCACAGGCATTCTCTGTCTCTCTCACTCAGTACAGACCTCTTAAAATAGACAGGGCAACTCAAGAAGCCATTTTGCCTCCGGTGGAAAAACACATCAGGGTCTGCGGTCTGGGATTGCGACACCACTCATCCTGTTGACCCGTTACACCCTGACAGTCTAGTTTTCTTCATTCTGACCAGGATCACCATCACTCTGGAAACTTGCATAAGTCATCTCTACTCTCTTCCTCTCTACAGTCCATTTTCATTTTTCTTTCCACAGCATTCCTTCTGACATGATTCAAGGTAAAGTACACCAGTTTGTTTTTGACACTACATTTGAAAATGTTAAATAGGACCCCAAACTACTGGCCCCACAGTGGCCATATTAATGATCATTTCCAGGAGTTAATGAGGGCATTGCCTGTTGGTGAAATATTTCAATTTGAAGTGATTATTATTTTGTTATTAATTAAAAACAGATTTAACCTCAATCTGTTTTTGACTTAACTGTTTTACAAATTAATTGTAACACAGAGTGCTCAATACAACATTAAATACAGCAATTATGGTGACAGAGAAAAAAAAAAAAAAAACTTCTGAAGCATGTAACCATTGGTTTAATGGTAACACTTTAGTTTAGGGACCAATTCTCACTATTACTTATTAGCATGCCTATTATTAACATATTGGCTGTTTATTAGTACTTTTAAAGCACCTGTTCTGCATGACCATATTCTACATCCCTAATCCTACCCAATACCTAAATTTAACAACTACCCTACTAACTATTAATAAGCAGTAAATTAGGAGTTTATTATAGTATAAAGCACATATTATTGCCTTATACTGCATGTCCTTGTTTTAGATATCTTAATCATGCTACTCCATACCCAAACTTAACAATTACCTTACTAATTATTAATAAGCAGCAAATTAGGATTTTATTAAGGAAAAAGTCATTAATAGTAAGAATTGGTCCCCAAACAAAAGTGAAATTTACTAATACATTATTGAAATCAAAAGTTTTGTCTGATAATAATATGTAATGGATTTGAACTGGCATGAACAGTAAATAGTTGCATTTTTTAAACTAGCATTAACAAAAATGAACAAATAATGTAACAAATTAGTTAATGCATTATCTAATGGGACCTTATTTGGAAGTGTTACTGGAATATTTTGCATATAATCATTTTACAGTAACATCCCCTTAGTTAACATGCGTGTGTAATACATTCACATTAACTAACAATGATACATTTGTCACATTATTTCTTAATCTTTGTTAAAGTTAGTTAATTATATTTATTTATTTATTTATAGCTGGTATAAAAATATAACTGTTCACTGTTCCTCCATTTAGCTCAGGTCCATTAAATAATATTAATAGAGACAACTTTTTTTTTTTTTTTTAATGTATGTAAATGCTAAAATTAACAAAGTATTATACATAAACTAGGACTGCACCTTATTGTAAAGTGTTACCAATATTTTCATATATTATTTAGTATTTTATGCCAATTACAAATTTGTTACATTCTAAATAGTGCTGTCAATCGATTAAAAAGTAATAATTTGAAACATTTTTTCTGAAATGAATCGCGATGAATCCCTCCTAACATTTAAGTTTTTAAATATACTTTTATTGCAATAATTTCACATTTAATCTTTAAACTAATGTAGAGATAACATAAAGACAGTATATTTTTAATATTTGTTTAATGCCATTTATTTTTATAACTGAAAGCGAATACCACTGACACCGAAACTACTAAAGTGTCTAATATTTAACCATTGACTATAGCCATTCAACGGTATCAATTTTAACATTTATAAGACTTTAAAAAATAACTTCTAATTAAAGTGAATTTAAAACAATCCACATAGACCCCATTATTTACCTGTGCCCTTCAGCATGTGGGAAATATACAGAAACTAAACAAATTTATCAAACATTGAATTCTAAATTAAATAGATGAATCTTTAAAGCTACAATAGTTATTGATTTCTTTTTTCTTTTGTTTTTATTAACAGACATCACAGCAGCTGGGTTATTAGCTTATTTGATTGATATTACTTTTAGAGCTGCAGCTGCTGAACATGAAGCGGATCTGACACCCATGCTCGTAGTTTTATTTATTTTTATTTTAGTTTTATGAAACACTACAGGCTACAGTGCACGCCGCCGCATTTGTGTATAACGGCTGATAGGACAGGAAAATTTGTTTTTACTGATGTATGGCCTGACAACATCTCAACTGACAGTTCACTGTTGCTCTACAGAAGCTTCGTCGTCACCAGTACCTTTCCCGCGCTCGTTTGACTAGCGCCTGAGGCAAAGTGGAGTGCGCGTCTGAAAAGTCTCCCATTTGATGTGGTCGTAAAGACGTTCTGTGTCTAAATAAACGCAATTCTTGTCACAAAAAAAAAAAAAAAACCGCTGCGTGTCCACCAAAGCGTTGTAGCCAGCTGAAAACCCCCAGCTGTGAGCGCTTGAGAGCACAGCGGTGTTTTTTTTTTTTTTTTCCGTTGAGACGCTCTGGTTGCTATGATATGAAATAGTAATATGGCAGACGCGTCACGAATGAAATGTTTCTCCAAACATTATTTTTCATTACAATAATATTGTAGTCCGGCATTTCCATCTGATAAAGACATAAATACTCGGAGACAAGCAATATTAACTTTTCCAATGTTGTTCAGTCTGTAGAAGCAGGGTGGTCGGTATTAGTCCCGCCACTGGTCCACTTTGATTGGTTAGCTGACTAGAAAGTGACAGTGATGAGCGCAGCGTTTTACTCTAAGGCCGCGATCACACCGAACGCGTTTTTGCAGCGAGAGGCGCCTTTTTTGAATTGTTTTCTACTGGCTGTGAGCGTCGTGCGCGCTGTTTATGCGCCGCGGGCGCCTCGCGTTTTGCCGGAACGCTCTGAGCGCCTGAAGTTGAAAAAGAGCAACTCTGAGCAGAAAAGCGCCCGACGTCATCGCGGTTTTTTCCATTATCCAATCGAATGAATGGAGAGGCGGGCCTTCTGTTGTGGTGACGAAAGTTTTACCGACGCTTAAAAAGTCCGGAGACTGCAGTGATGGAGGAGAAACTTTTGGTGTATATCGTGGGTTACCCGGAGCTGTATGTTTTAAGTTTTTTGCTGATATGACAGTTTACTAAACAGCTAAAAACCAAAGATTTTAGAGCGCTCGCGCTATAATCCTTCGATTAGATTGACAGGACGGCTTATTTGATGGTTGCCTAGCAACATAAAAAACCGCAATGCACTGCTCTTTTTTTAAAAGTCAGCAGAAAAAGGCAGAGCGGTGCGCCTCGCGTTTTCGGAAACGCGTTCGGTGTGATCAGGGCCTAAGTTGAACATTCTTCAACTCTCGGCGGTGAAAAAAAAACGCCCGAACACTCAGCGCTCGGCACGCTCCTGACGTTTTGAAAAAATCGTGGCGCTCCCATTGAGAACAACTGAAAAATTGGCCAGCCACAGGGAAAACGCTTTGGTGGGAAAACAGCAGTTGTGAGTGGGGTGGCCAACCCTAGCTCTGCGCCTGCTTTAAATATTTTTAACGCCGTTAAACTGGAAAAATGAATCAACTGTGTTAACGCGCTAATCTTGACACCACTACTTCTAAAATATGGTAACACTTTATACAGACAAATCTGTAGACACAATATGTTTGGCTGTTCTGAAAGGACCTTGTTACAGAAGATTTCTGGGATGTTAATGCTAAACAAATCCACAATAATCATCAACAAAATTGTGTTTGAGTTTTACCACTGATTACAGCTGTGATAATTGTTGACATCTGTTTCCTTCAGCATGAAGAAACTAATGTCTTTAGGCCAAAAACTCTGTCCGGGGTCACGGGAAGACCTGGACCTGAAGAAACCGAATGGAGCCTTAAATGGTCCAGAGCCGCAGGAGGAGAAGATGATCATGAGGAGGGAGATTTCTCTCGCTAACGGCATCTGCTTAATTGTGGGCAACATGATTGGCTCGGGTATTTTCGTGTCGCCCAAAGGTGTGTTGATGTACAGCGCTTCCTACGGCCTCTCACTGGTCATCTGGGCTCTCGGGGGCATATTTTCTGTGTTTGGCGCACTGTGTTACGCAGAACTTGGAACCACTATTACAAAGTCTGGCGCTAGTTACGTGTACATCCTGGAGGCCTTTGGGGGTTTCCTTGCTTTCATTCGCCTGTGGACGTCCATCCTGCTGGTTGAGCCGGCCAGCCAGGCTGTCATCTCGCTGACGTTTGCCAACTACCTGGTGGAAGCGCTCTACCCAACCTGTCAGCCTCCATACGATGCTGTGAGACTGATAGCAGCGGCTTGTCTCTGTGAGTCCTCAGTGTGAAAGAGATTGTGATTGCTCCTGCTGTTAAGTCTTGTTTGCTGTCTTAAACATTCATGGTCTCTTAAGTTATTCCAAAGAACAATAGTGTCTTTTAATCTTTCATTAACCACCTCTGAAACTAATTTCCTGCCCTTGTTGCACGAGATTTCCCCCCTTTCACCTCAAAGCCTTTGTATTACCTGAAACAACTTTATGTGTACCCAATTCACACAATTCACATAAAAATGACATAAAATTACTTTATTTACACTTTAATTACACTTAACATTATATTACCAAATCTAAAAGTTTTCACTTTGTGTGTTTTCAATTAGCTTAGCATAGCATTTACTCTTTAAGAAAAAAATCTTTTGATTAAGGAGTACTTCACCCTAAAATTATAATTTTTGTTATTTATTCACTCTTATGTTGTTCCAAAATTGTATGTTAAACACAAAAGAAGATATTTTGAGAAATGTATGTGGGCTCACATGTTGTTCCCAGCATTCTTCAAAATATCCTCTATTGTGTTTCAAAGAAAGAAAGCCATACAGGTTTGGAACGAAATTGAGGAAGGGGAATTTGGAGGATTGGAATTGCTCAGTTTCTTCTTCTAAAAAATTAATCGCATTTTTGAGGGCCTAAACATGCTCGGAAGCTCATGAAATTTTGCACACACCAAAAGTGGTGAAAATTTACATCTGATATGGGTTTCAGAAGTGGATGTCAAAATGGCTCCATTGCGCCACCTATAAAATTTAAACAAAGTGCTCCTCGAACTACATTTCACTTATATATACGAAATTCGGTAGACACGTCACACCAATACCTACAAAAAAGTCCCCAGGTACGAAGTCTGAAACCCAACAGGAAGTCTTGGTATTTTGAATTTTCTTGGCAAGTTTTGTGTCGTTTTTGCCATTTTCAGGCGTTGTATTTAAACAAACTCCTCCTAGAGATTTAAACAGATCGACACCAAATTTGGTCAGTGTAATATAAACTCTTTGTGATGTTAAACTGCGAAGATCTTGAGTTTTCGTTGAGGGGCGTGTCCGTGGTGCCTGATTTTCGAGCTGTGCCATGAAACAGGAAGTTGTTATAATTCAGGCATACAATGTCCGATCTGCACCAAAATTCACATGTTTGATAAGAGTCCTGTCCTAAGGACATGCCCATGAACACATTCAGTTATATTCAAAGAGCCACCTGCTGGCAACAGGAAGTGGAATGTTTTATGCTCTAACGAACTCCTCCTAGAGATTTAATGAAATCAACATCATATTTGGTCAGTCTACTCTAAAGGCCTTTGCGATGTTAAATTGTGAAGATCTTGAGTTTTCGCTAAAGGGCGTGTCCATGGCACCCTGACAAAGTTTGATGTTTCACCATTTAAAAGGAAGTTGTTATAACTCATATAATGTCCCAAATGTACATGTTCAATAAGATTCCTGGCCTAAACGCATCTAAAGGCCAATATTTAGTTACAATCATAGCGCCACCTGCTGGCAACAGGAAATTACTTGTTTTACATGAACTTAAACATGAAATGTCCAGTCTGCACTAGACTTCACATGTTTGGTAAGAATCCTGGCCTGAAGACATCTAAAGGCCAATATTCAGTTATTATCATAGTGCCACCTGTCGGCAACAGGATATGTCATGTTTTACACTAACTCAAGCATACCATGTTCAACCTGCGCCAAACTTTGTATGTTTAATCAAAGTTCTGGCTTGAAGATATCTACATGCCAATATTCAGTTATAGTCATAGCGCCACCAGCTGGCAGCAGGAAGTTTGGCACATACAAATGGCTTTGACATATTCCTTCTATATTTACCGCTTTAAAAGCATATTGTTTACCATTCACTGTTTTCCTAAAGCCTCTGGGTGGCAATGAGCCCAGGAGTGAGAGCTCTTTCAATGCTGATTGATGCTTTAATATAGTTATTTATTTTTTGTAGTGTGTATGTGTGTGTGTGTGTGTGTGTGTGTGTCTGTAATATTTTTCCACTTCTGTTGTCTTTCACATCATAACACACAAAACATTTTTTTCACTTCACTAAATTTCACGTACAGACACATTATGCTGTATATGTGAAATGGCATTTAGAACTCATTGTACTTCCCTAATGTAATGTGAAAAAAAAAAAAAAACACTGAGTGTGAAAAGTGGTTGTTCCATGCCAGAATTAACCAATACATCTGTAATGACTCATAGATGTCATTCAGCCGAAAAGAAAAGTTGTTTCAGTAGTAATCCAATAATAGTCATATTTACAGTAATCCAAACTATTACATTAAAAGAAAGATTTTGAAGACAAACATTTACATTTAGAATAGCATGCACTAATGAATCATCAAACTCTAATTTCTATAGAAAAGTAAGCCCTTCATTACACACAAAAAAAGTTTTTCTGTTTTAAATATAGTGTCAGACCTAAAATTAATATGTAATTAAACACAGACAATACTATTGTTTTGTGGTTCTGTTTAACATACACTTCCTTACAGCATCTAGTTACACGAGAAGTTATCACATGACCCCTGATGAAATGTAGTAAAGAACTTTAGGTATCTAATGTCATAGTTACCTGCATGATCAAGCAAAGAAATATATGTGTCAAGACAGATGAGAAACAAATAAGCATGATTAACCTGTCTAACCGTAGTGCCTATTGGGTACTTCTTTCAGCAGATCCCAGTTTAGATATCAACGTCTATTATCTTCTGCACTATTTGTTGTGACACGTTGAGAACCAGACCAAACTAGTAGCAAACAAATTATTTTTGTGACTCAGCTGGCTTGACTATTGCAGACACTGGTATTTGGGTCAAAGATCAACAACAACACATCCCTTAATCATGGTACAGTGATGGTAATCCAGGAAAATATACCAAAGTTTACCATGTTCACACATCTTTATCTTTACATGGTACTCCAGCGTACCATGGTATCATCATTATAACAGATTCAAAAAGCCATGAACTTTTTTTGTTGGTGGCTCCTGTTGTCTAAGCTGGAGTGTGTACATTCATTTGGAATGGTTTTTGTTAAAATCTACAAATTGAAGCGTATATAAATGTTTCTTTTGGTTCATGTATTCTAAAGCAAACAGAGTTTGAGCAAGGTGAAAATGAAACCAGGATGAATGTGGCATTTTTCTCAGTTTTACCCAATTTTAATACGTGAAACAGCGAAGGTGTTTTTGTTTCTCTTTCCTGCTTAGCAGCTGTTGCCTTCAAACAGTTTCCAGTCAGAGCTAAATATGTTCTCAGAAGGCAGGGACATGATCCACATGGCGCATGAGGACAGACCATGACAACACACACACGATTCACGTGCTGACTGAGATGGGTCCTGGCACTTTCCAAGAATAGGGTACAAAAACAAACAAACAAACAAACAAACAGAAAGTCATATGTTTTTGTTAGGGAAATATTAATGCATATTGCTTAACCTTCAAAAAATGTGGATTCTCAACCTCACAGATCAAACAACATAATATATGAGCTGATTTATTTTACATATATCTTGTCTAATGTTTGCAAGTTTTGCGGAAATGTTAACACTATTTATTTATCTGTTGATAAAATGAAAATGCACTGTTGCACATAAACAAATAAACAAACAAATACATACATACATACATAAATACATACCCTGTAGAAAAAAATGAAAAAGTTACTGGTACTTTTCTGCCAAAACATTATCTGTTAATTTTATGGACATTTCCTTCAGCCCTGAAACACAACACAATGCAATGTGTAATTAACACCCATGGGAAAAATCAGGACGGAAAATTTCTTCTTGTTAAAACAGTTGGCCCCTATTGTTATGACTTGAATGTAAAATAAAATGTAAAAATGGGGCCAAGTGTTGTTTGTAGTTACACATAAATTTACATTTCCTATAAATTGAATAAAAAAATATTTGTTTAATATTTTTCTTATAATAACTTTAGGACAATGGTTGAGCTTTGTGTAAAACTTAATAACATTACTTGTTACGCTTTTGAAAATGTTTATTTTGTAAAAATCATTCTGCTCTGTAAAATGTGGGACAGAGCTAAACATTAAGTTTTTGATACTGATTTTCTTAACACAATAAATTGAATACAGAATAATCAGTATGATAACTGTCAATAATATAGTGTTGTATTATCTAAATGGTTGCATATTGTTGAGAAGGTCAAGATCCTGAAGTGGAACAGGCCAAAATCACTATTTGAAATGACAGATTTTGATTTTGATTTGTTTTGAATGACCTACATTCATGCTATGTTAATCTTATGTTGTGTAATAGTTTATATAACCTACATTTTTTCATAAAAAGAAGTATTGGGAAACCAGTGTACTGTATTCTTGGAAAGTGCCTGTTGTGGTTTCTGAGAAAATAAGTGCAAAACAAAGAACCAGCCTCTTACGTAATATCTTGTGATTGATCTTTTGGCTGAAACATTCTTGTTAAATCTTCTGATACTCACAGCTGATTTCAAAGTGTATTTAATGTATTTAATTCCTCCTTTACTTCTCTTTCCTCAGGTATTCTAATCTTCATAAACTGTGCTTATGTGAAGTGGGGCACTTTGGTTCAAGATATTTTCACGTACACCAAGATCATGTCTCTACTCCTCGTCATCACAGTGGGCATCATTAAGATAATTAACGGTAAAAGTAGTTTCTATAGGATGCTGATGGGTGTTCTAGGTGGGTTTGTTACAGTAAACAAGAGGAACTGAGATTGCATGAACAAGGAAGTAGCTCTTAATCATATTCAGATTGCACCTACACAAGTTTTGTTGTTTGAAAAGACTCATAGCTAATTAACGAGAGATCTCAGGGTGTTTCTTGTCCTGCTCAACCTTATAATTTTCTCTCTGCATTTCCCATGCTTCCACAGGAGAAACAAAGAACTTCAATAGTCCATTTGAGGGTTCCTCCACAGATGCGGGCAGCATTGCCCTGGCTCTTTATTCGGCTCTGTTCTCCTACTCTGGCTGGGACACGCTCAACTTTGTTACTGAGGAGATCCAAAACCCTGAGAGGTGTCAACATTTCTAAAATATTTCCAAAGTATTTCTCATTTCTAAAATAATCCATCTTTTAAAAGAAATCAGTTGAGTGAATTATTCAATAACCCATTCATAAAGTATTGGGGCCCTAGGCGCGACGCAATTGATTTTTGCTAGTTTCAGCCCGATGCAGCTATCATTTTAACGTCCAGCGCCACGTTGTTTAAATGGCGAATGCATTTGCGCCCATATGTGAGCCTGGACCACAAAACCAGTCATAAGGGTCAATTTTTCAAAATGTATACATTACCTGAAAGCTGAATAAATAAGATGATGTTTGGTTTGTTAGGATAGTATAATATTTGACCGAGATACAACTATTTGAATATATATAATTTGGGGGTGCAAAAAAATCTAAATATTGAGAAAATCGCCTTTAAAGTTGTCCAAATGAAGTTCTTAATAATGCATATTACTAATCAAAAATTAAGTTTTGATATATTTACAGTAGGAGTTTTACTAAATATCTTCATGGAACATGATCTTTACTTAACTTCCTAATGATTTTTGGCATAAAAGAAAAATCGATTTTTGACCCATACAATGTATTTTTGGCTATTGCCACTAATATACCCCAGCGACTTAAGACTGGTTTTGTAGTCCAGGGTCACATATGTGCACCCATGGGCGTGCTGGTCTGAAACACACCTGAGGTGTGTTCAGGTGCATTGTTGGCACGTTGCTATTTTGAGGCAACTGAAATAGACTGTGCCATTGACCAACTAAAAAGCAATATTTTTCTTGTTATTTAAAGAGCGCGTAATATGCGCCTATAGGCAGGTGCACAATGCACATACACTCTGCCTACATCATACATACACATACACACATAAACATGCCAAATATTAAAAAAGAAAGGATTACAATGTAAAAGATTATTACTGTGCACATAAATATAAAAAAGCCTACATGTCATAATGGATAGTCAATCGCTTTCTTATGCGAGCTGATTTTTGGTTTCACTTTCGCTTTAGAAAACGATCATGTTCAGCAATGAGGGGAGAGTTTTGAAAGGGGGTGCACAGTAACTCATCTGAGTGGGCTCGGCCCGTGAATGCCCCCCTTTGCACCGGCCCTGCTCTCTGGAGAAGCGAGCGCAACTGGCTCTTAAAGGGAATGACAGATGAGACTCTGATTGGTTTACCACACGTTACGCCCAAAACACACCCACAACTCATTAAGAGAACCCTTTTAGACCATGTGCTGGGCACACCGACCGTTTTTACTGTCCTTAAAATAGCAAAAGTGGATTTGGACACGGCTCAAGTGCACATGCGCCGTCCGCTTTAGACTATGCACTTAGATCGCTAAAATAGGGCCCTTGGTTTGTTCCTGACCAAATCAGCTGTTTTGAACGAATATGTTGCATGAATGATTCAATGACTCACTCAGTGACACTGATTTGTCGTCACCTACTGACGGTTTTAGTTTCGTATTTGAAAATGTAATTTCATTTCTATATTCATTTTTTTTTTTACTTAAAGGAATAGTTCACCCAAAAATGCAAATTCTTTCATTTATACCTCACCCTCATGTCGTTCCAAACCCGTAAGACCTTCGTTCATCTTCAGAACACAAATGAAGATATTTTAAATGAAATCTTGAGAGCTTTCTGACCCTGCATAGACATCAACGCAACTACCACATTCGAGGCTCAGAAAGTGCTTTGAAGACTTGACATGGAAGAGAAGAAATGGTTGAATAGTCATTATTTTTGTTTTCTTTGCACACAAAAAGTATTCTCGTAGCTTCATAAAACTGAGTTTTTGTCTGATGTTACCGATTTGATCGATGTCTTTACTACCTTTCTGGGCCTAGAACATGTCTATGCAGGGTCAGAAAGCTCTCGGATTTCATCAAAAAATGTCTTTATTTTGTGTAACGAAGATCTTACAGGTTTGGAACGACATGAGAGTGAGTAACCAATGACAGAATTTTTATTTTTGGGTGAACTATTCCTTTAAAACAGTATTTACATTTGCATTTATTAATTTAGCAGATACTGTTATCCAGAGCTACATAACAATTAATGCATTATGTTCCCTATTTATCTTAAGCATTTAATCTTTCTCCTTAATTGTTCGTAGGAACCTTCCCATCGCTATAGCTGTCTCCATGCCAATAGTGACAATCGTCTATCTACTGACCAACGTGGCATACTATGCCGTTCTGGACATGCCTTCTTTCATGGGTAGTGATGCAGTGGCTGTAGTAAGCATCTTTCTGATGATCAAATATCTAATCTTTAGTCTTTATGAATTTATTTCATATATTAAGCCATCATTTGATTAAAATGTCAGTCTGGGTCCACATCTGTAGACATTTGGAAATCAGGTGCTGGGCCCCATTAGCTGGATCGTTCCCATCTCTGTGGCCATGTCTTGCTACGGAGGACTCAATGCATCCATCATTGCCGCCTCCAGGTAAACCTTTCTGGTTCCAGTTAAAACAGCAGGGACTCTGATATATGCATACCGTAAATATTGTGTTCTTTTCATGTTAGGTTGTTTTATGTGGGGGCAAGAGAAGGCCACCTTCCCAACAGCTTAAGTCTGATCCACTCTGAGCGCTACACTCCTGTGCCTGCACTCCTCTTCAATGTAAGTCTCTTGACTATTTCTACAAGTATTAGTATATACATTATTTGGACCAGATTATCAGATGATATTATGATACTACAGTATAATCAGTTAGTAAAATAGCATTTATTCACATTCCATTTTACTTCTGTAATGCAATGTATTTGCACTACAAGTCAAAAGTTTTTTTTTTTTTTTTTTTTTTTTTTTTAAGATGTCTATATTTTAAAATACATTCAAAAAGAAAACAGTTATTTGAAATAGTAAAAAAAAAATTTTTTACTGTTTTTGCTGTGCTTTGGATCTAATAAATGCGGGCTTGGTGAGCAGAAGAGACTTCTTTAAAAACATTAAAAATTTTACTTTTAAAAAAAAAACTTTTGACTGGTAGCGTATGGAGAGAGGTATGAAAGGTCTTTATTCACTGAAGTCCTTGAATCATGGTTCTGTTTGAACTTTGATAACTTAGTAAATCAACTTTTATTTCGAACCAACTACCAAGTCATGTAATTTCAGTAAGCAAGGCTTTAAATCATAACTGTTTCAATAGCTTTCCGAAATTTCAGTAGTTCACTTATGAACCAGTATACGTCTATATGGATTTTAGCTGATCTCAGTGCTGTTTTACAAATTTGTAGACATTTTAAAACAACATCTCTATAGTAAAAAAGGAAGAGTAGTAGAAGTTCACTTCCAGAATGAGAATTCCCTGATAATTTACTCACCCCCATGACATCCAAGATGTCTTTCTTTCTTCAGTCGAAAAGAAATTAAGGTTTTTGAGGAAAACACTCCAGGATTTTTTCTCCATATAGTGGACTTCAATGGGGATCAACAGGTTTAAGGTCCAAATTGCAGTTTCAATGCTGCTTCTAATGGCTCTGCATGATCCCAGCCAAGGAATTACCTAGTGAAACAATTTGTCATTTTCTAAGAAAAATACAAATTTATATAATTTCAATTGTCTTGCACTAGCTTGACTTCACTCATTACGTAATCACGCATATGCGACGTAGGCAGAAGTACCAACTCAGTGTTTACAAAGCGAAAGTACAAAGAACGTCAGACGCCCTTTACAAAAAAAGTTAAAACAACGATGTTGGACGACTTTGAAGGTGGAGGAGAAAAGGAGAAAAAGGAGGAGAAAGAACTAATCACGTGTGACTTTTCCAACGTGATTACGTAATGCGTGAAGTTGCTGACGCGCATCGCGCTAGTGCAGGATGAGCATTTGTGGTTAAAGTTTTATTTTTCCTAAGAAAATGACATTGCTTCACTAGATAAGACCCTTGTTTCTCAGCTGGGATCATGTAGAGCCCTTTGAAGCTGCATTGAAACTGCAGTTTGGACCTTAAATCCACTGGCCACTATTGAAGAATGGAGAAAAATCCTGGAATGTCTTCCTCAAAAACCTTAATTTATTTTTGAAAGAAAGAAAGACATGAACATTTTGGATGACATGAGGGTGAGTAAATTATCAGGAAATGTTCATTCTGTAAGTGAAATTCTCCTTTAATTGTCTTTTATTGACTGATTAACCAAGCCCTCTATAAAATACACAAAAACAAAAAATATTTAATAGATTACACTTTCAAGAAATCATATGCATTTGCTTTCTTTGGGCTGGGATTTTGTTGCATTTACACTAGCACAATAATTTTATGAAGAAATTGATTTTGAAAAGCTTAATTTCTTCCATCAGTCTCATTTTGTTTTCAAATACTTAAAGGGATAGTTCACCCAAAAAATAAAAACTCTGTCATTAATTACTCACCCTCATGTCATTCCAAACCTGTAAGACCTGTAAGACCTTCTTTCATTTTCTGAACACAAATTGAGAACACAAATTAAAATGCGTCATGGTACTCATTGAGGACTGACAAGGAAGAAAAGAAATTGTTGAATTAAGTCTTTTTTTTTCTTTGTGCACAAAAAGTATTCTTATAGCTTTATAAAATTAAGGTTGAATCACTGATGTCACATGGACTATTTTAACAATGTCCTTACTACCTTTCTGGGCCTTGAACGTGTCAGTTGCGTTGCTGTCCATGTAGGGTCAGAAAGCTCATGGATTTCGTCACAAATATCTCAGTTTGTGTTCTGAAGATGAACAAAGGTCTTACGGGTTTGGAACGACATGAGGGTGAGTAATTATTGACAGATGATTTTCATTTTTGGGTGAACTATCCCTTTAAATTCAAAAACAAAATTAAGTTTTAAATGTTGCTTTCAAGATGTTCTATTGCTGTGAAAATTAAAATTAAGTCTTTTTTTTTTTCTACTGAAATCTGTGAAATCTTTAAATATGTGGATTTCAATTGGAATGACTGGATTTCACACAAAATTTCACAGAGCAATCAGGGTTCCCAGGTCTGTGTAACAAACCCAACTCAGCTGGTACTCAAAACAATCCCAATTATGGCCAAAATTAGCCCAACTGCATTCCAGGGGAAAATGGCAAATATCAAAATTGCTCCAAAATAGCATTCCATGGGGTCAAAACCTCCTTCCAGGGAGTCCCACCTAGGTCAAAATCGCGTTCCATGTGGGTTTCGCTTCAACCCATGGACTACAAAAACAGTTCCATGGGAAAACCACAGACACTGAGAGCAATGGTAGACGTGACCGCACCTTTATACTGACACCTAGTGGTGTGGATGTGGCCAAAAAACAATGGCATTGCTTAAAGCCATTGTTTTTGCCTACTTTTGTCATTGTACAGTAGCAACGCCCTAAACACATTAAACTAAAATTAGTGTATTTTGAATTAAATAATAGTAGCAGTCATGTGATTTTATCATGTCGGCCCCCATTAAGTGTTTATTAGGCTATATATGAGTGGAGTGTTCAACTCTGAAGTGGTTGGAAATCATTTTAAACATTTTTACAGGTGCTACTTAATAAGTAATGGGAAAAAAGTGTAATGTTTAAATGACCACATTGGTAAACATTTGTGGGTGTTTGCAGGGCGTGATGGGTCTGATCTTCCTGTGTGTGGAGGATGTGTTTCAACTCATCAACTACTTCAGCTTCAGTTACTGGCTGTATGTGGGTCTGTCTGTGGCCGGACTCATTTACCTGCGCATCACTCAGCCTGACAGACACAGGCCGGTCAAGGTAACTGGATCCATGCAGCGTTCCAGCATACACATCTGATTATTAGATGTTGTTTGAATAACAGTGTGTGTTATTCTGCGTGTTTGTTGACTCAGCTGTTTTCGGTCTTTTTCTCCATTAGCTCACATTGTTCTTTCCCTTCATCTACTGCCTGTGCAGTGTGTTTCTCGTGATCGTTCCTCTGTACAGCGACACCATTAACTCTCTCATAGGAATTGCCATCGCACTGTCTGGAGTGCCAGTTTATTACCTGTGTGTCTACCTGCCTAAAGAGAAACGACCAAAATGGATTGGTAAACTAAATGGTGAGAATAAACATATTTATTTTACATTTATAGATGTGAAAGGATCTTAAAAAAAAAAAAAAAAACAAGTATTGAAACTAAGCTGCATATTTCCTGACGTCAGACAATGAATGCATTTAAATGCATGATAATCACCCACTTTTAGGATGAGAATAAGGAGTAAGAACTTGAAAAACCTGGTTCCCTGATCGATTTAAACTGACTTTAACAGTTTGACCTTAATATGACAAAAAACTTACAGTAAGTGCAAAAGTGTCCTGTTTAATTGTAAGGGACAGGGAAAGTAAAATGGTTATTTAAAAAAAGTAAGACTTTGCCACAATAAATACTAATATTTCACAGGAATTTTATTTTATTTTATTTTTAAGTGGAATATGAAGAAGAAAAATTAGGACTTTTGCCACAATAAATACTAATATTTTACAGGTAATTTAATTAAATTTTTTATTTTGTGAAATATGAAGCAGCAGTGATTTTTTTTTACTTGTAATTGTGTCAGAGGAAGTAACATGGTCAAAAAAAAAAAAAAAAGAAGTTTTTTCCACCAAAACAAACAAACAAACAAAACTAATACCTTACGGGAAATTTTATTTTATTTTATTTTATTTTATGGAATATGAAGAAGCAGTGATTTCTTGATCTGTGATTTAATTTAATTTTATTTTATTTTATTGTATTTAATTTTATTAAATGGAATATGAATAAGAAAAAATAGGACATTTGCCACATATTTTGCAGGAAATTTTATTTTATTTTATTTTTAAGTGGAATATGAACAAGAAAAAATGAGGACTTTTACCACAAGAAATACTAATATTTTAATATTTTAAGCAGTGATTTCTTGATTTGTAATTGTAAGTGTCACAGAAGGTAACATGGTCACAAAAAATGAGGACTTTTTCCACCAAAAAAACATTTCATTTTATTTTATTTTATTCACAGGAAATATTTTATTTTATTTTATTTTATTTTGCAGAATATGAAGAAGCAGTGATTTCTTGATTTGTAATTGTATTTTATTTTATTTTAAGTGGAATATGAATACATTAGGACTTTTGCCACAAGAAATATTTTGCAGGAAATTTCTTTTCTTTTATTTTATTTTGTGAAATATGAAGAAGCAGTGATTTCTTGATTTGTAGTTGTAAGTGTCAGAGAAAGTAAAACAAAAAAAAACACAAAACAAAAAAAAAAATAATACCTCACAGGAAATGTTATTTTAACTGTAATATGAAAAAGCAGTGAAAGGAAACATGTCAGCTCTTTTACAGCGATGTACTGTTTTCTTTTATTTTGTTCATATAGTCATGCGGTGAAAGCATTATAACCATAGCAGCCGCTGCTTCACCACAACAAACATGTGACTATTATTCATGCTAGTTAACAGTTCTGCTTCATTTATTTATATGAATCAATCATCTAAATGTAAGTCAAGGGGAAGTTAGATGCTTTCTTTTGTTTTGGTGGACCTCCAGTTTAGACTCAGAAATCTTTTATGAGATGGTACAACGTAAATGCACACAACCAGAACTATCACAAAATGTTCTAGTCTGGAAGGAAGGAAGGCTACGTGACCGACATATCATGTTTACGACAGCTCTAGTCTCTTATATACTCCTCTTACTTCAGCCTCAAACTGCCAATACACTACTTTATCTATATATTTATATTAATCAGTATCTACTCAATCAAATGTAATAATGCTTAAAATACAAATGCTTAATATAAGAAAAAATATTTCCAATGGGATGGCGCAGGTAAAACGATAGGTACATTTTTTTCCTATTTTCTTCAACCTGTTTCTCTCTCTTTCGTCCATGCCAGATTTTGTCACTAAATACACTCAGATCATGTGCTATTGCTGCTTAACTGACCTGGACGTGGAGCCAGAGAAGTTGGCAGAACCGAAGACTCAATAACTATTTCAAGAGGACGTGCCTGGAGCATGGATTCCACCTCTGAGGAAAAAACAGAAACTATTTGTCAAAATCAATACCTCATGGATTTATACACTTCTAGTATATCGTTTAAATTCTGTCGATATCTCGGGGATGTCTCTTTTGCCATTTCGAGACTATGGTATAGACTCTTGAGACTTTCTTGTACAAGAAAATGCACATTTCTTTTTATACTGTTTGTCAGATGCAGTAAAAAAAAAAACTTTTAAATACTGAGTTGTGAAATTCAAAGATAAGTGATTTTGTCATTTTGATATTAGTGCACTTTTTTCTGTATGATAACTACACTTAGGGACTGGCTGTCCGTATTTGATATCCTTTGTTCATTTGAAAAAAAAAAAATGAAAACAGGAAGTATCACTTAGACGTCACTGAATACGTCTCGAGTGTTTGTGTAATTTTTAAGTTCTTAGTAAGTAATCAGTTTTGATTTCCCTTACAGATGTTATTTTGAACACCTTAAGAGATAATGCTGGGATGATTTTGCATATATTGTGATTGATGGGCTATGACTTGGAGATTTGCCCAGATGGCTAAAGCTAAAAATAGAGAAAACCATGGCCGTCTGGGAGCTCCAGTGTCAGATGTCTGGGTGATGATTGTAAGGATCTGTTTAGCCTCTGACGCACAACATGAGACAATCAAAATATTTTATGAAATTATTAGATCTCATTTCTATCTGTCTCACGCCGCTGTCAGAGTATGTCCAACTTTTATCTATTTGGCTTGCTTTACAATGATGCGTTTAGTTATCTTTGAGTATTTACTAATATGTACTAAAAACACACACACACAAAGTGATCTTTAAGATGTCATGGGTAAATGTAAAATCTGTCCATACAAAAAACATCGCCATATATCATAAGCTTTAAAATAAAAATGTCTTTTACTTTTGTGTATCTGTTTTGAAATGCGAACAACTATAGGCTGTGATTTGCAATTGACATTTAATTTATATGCCTATTGCAACCTGTTTATTTCGAACAACTCTTGTTTTTTGTGGTCTTTGGATTCTGGTTTCATACAGTGATTGAAATAAAAGTAAATCAGAGGATGTGTCATAACAGAGCTAAACTTCTGACTTTTCTGTGTCATGGGAAGTAACGTTAAGTAAACCGAGACCCACGTAGCTTCACTCTGCCCAGTGACTCAGTGTAATTTCAACATATTGAGTCATTTGATTAAAACGAACTCCTCACTTCAAGATCATTTCAAACAGTTTTGTTGTCTAAATAGTTTTTAATGTTAAATTCAATTTATAGTGTACATCAGAAACATTACTAACAGTATTTATTTTCAGAAATGTAGCTGTTAAGTGATGAGGAGGATAATGGACTCCTTCCTGATTAGTATGAATACGGCAGGGCGACCTGTTAATGCCTTCAATGTATCATTTTAATGTAAAACACCTGTTAATTTTACATAGTATTGATGAATTCAGTGTCACCTGGGGAAAGATGTCTGTTAGCGCTCCCATTCTTCTCAACGGCCGTTTCTGAAGTAAAGGTTTGTCTGGTGAATATGGCTCTGTCAGCCCCTGCTGGTAGATACTGTAACTACACATGGGTTTAAAAGATTCTGTTTCCAGTGACCGCTTAAAATTTAAAATTAGTCGTCAAGGTGCGACTGAATTTTATTTTTATATTTACAATGACATGATTATGACAGTACTAACGTGAATGTAACTTCTTCGCGGTCACTAAATAATCTGAATAACCTGAGATCTTACTTTTGCTGTTACTAAAACGGGTTTTATTAAAGTTAAGATAAATAGGGTGGAGTGGAAAAACGCCCCCCTTAAGGACTGTGTAATTTTTTTTTTCTGTGCAACAAAAAATGTGTTCAGAAAAGTTATCAGAGTTTTTATGTCATTAGAATTTTAACAAAAATTAAATTTCTTAAATATTGTTAATCTTCACTCAAAATTTAAAGGAATATTAGCTGCAGATATACCACTGTTCTACTAACACGTTTGACAAAAAAACCAAGGCATTTCAACAAAAAACATTATTTTGTGGAAAACACAGTGAACTAAATTAGGGAACAGTAACCACTATTGCACAAAAGAAATTTTGGAGGGTTACAGCTGTCAGAAATTAGTAGGATCTGTTTTGAATGACTTCAGGACATCTTCAGCCGCAGGACATCACTAGTTTCTCACACTGCGCTGGTGTGATCTTGGTCTACTCTTCTTCCACTTTTTTCCATAAATTCGGTAGCAGGGGGTTTCTTAGGCATAACTTTGTTGGCATAGATTTTCCAGAGATTTTCAGTCAGGTTTAGATCAGGACTCTGGCCCAGCCTTTTTTTTTTTTTTCAGTGTTCTTAGCTTCTGGAACTGCTTTACCTGTTTTGTGGTGTGATTGGGCATTGTCTTACATGAAAATTGCAGGCTGATTGCGACACTTCCCTTGCAGGGAAGGAACTGCATGTTACTGAACTTCAACTTCATTAATTTATATAGCACATTTAAATGCAACGTTGTTGCCCAAAGTGCTTCACAAAAATTAAAATAAAATATGAAATAGACACACAAACTTACATACAGGTAAACAACATTTGTAAAAGGTTCCCAAAATCAAACTTTCCCTATTTCAAAGGCCAGACTAAAAAAATGTCTTTAACTGGGACCCAAAAACCTCTATCGATGGACCCTGCCGAATATACAAGGGAAGACCGTCCCATAACTGTGGACCTATACTACTGAAAAGGCGCGGTCACCTTTTGACTTCTTATTTGATTGAGGAATGGTGAACAACGACTGATTTCCTGATCTAAGTGACCTAGCTGGTGTGTAAGACCCTAAGAGATCGCTGATATAATTTGGGGCCAAGTTGTGTAAAGCTTTAAAAACCAATAATAAAATCTTAAAATCAATCCTATACCTGACTGGCAGCCAGTGGAGAGACAATAACAGTGGAGTAATATGTTCCCTTTTTTTTGTGCCGGTCAGAAGCCTAGCTGCGGCATTCTGCACAAGCTGCAATCGAGATAGTTGCTGTTGGCAGATACCTACGTAAAGTGAGTTACAGTAGTCTGAAGGAGGTTCTGATAAACATTTGCATTCACCCTGCCATGTATCTGTATAGGAGGCCCAATTCCTTCTGCACAAACATCTCTCTAACCATGACAGTTCCTCCTCCACCTTTACTGATTTCTTTACGCACTTGTGCTTCAATTTTTCCCCAGTTTGACGCTGAACAAAATGTTTCCCATCAGACCCAAATAAATTAAACTTATTAAGCTTGCTCTCGCTAAAGTGAACTCTGGACCAGTTCAGCCCTCTCCACACAACAAGCTCCTCAGTAAAGGTGAGCTTAGTGTGTTTGATTCTTTCTGCTAAGAGGTTTGGTCATTGCAGAGTGTACTTTCAGTCCGACTTCTCTTGAAAATACAGAGACAGATCCTTACCCTGTTCAGCGGTGAACTGGCAAGCAAGTCCAGCTGCAGTGTTGAACCAATTCCCCATTGAAAGTCTCTGCATTATTCTGTCTTCACATGCATTTGTCAGCCTTTTTCTGGGACTTGGATGAATTAGTGTTACTGTGAACCTGCAATATTTGAGAAATCACAGATTTGGAATGACCAACTTTTCTTGCAGTGGCTTAAAGTGTCGTCCCTTTGGCCTTCATCTAGACAGCCTCCTATTGCAGGGTTTCATTCACCTTCTTGCAATCTCAGTGAAAATTGGATAAATGCTGCCAGTTAAATAAAGTTTGTAATATAAATACAAAGAGGTTTGTCCAGTTCCTGCTGTCTATACCAAATTTGTGAAAACTTTTTGAAAGGACTATAAATATTCATTGGTACAAAAAGGCTGTTTGTGTCTGTACAGCATAAATAAAAAGCTTTCATATACACTCAAACAAAACACACAGCTTTAAAAAATACCACAGATCAGCTGACATACAGTGAATGATTGCATTTAATCCAGGCATCTCTAAGGACAAAAGGACACACATTTAATGCTCAATCACTTCTGTTTCTGCTCCTCACGTGAGGTGGCCTTTGCTAATCAATGCTGTGGCTCCTCGTCCCATCTGACACCCCACATGACAGCTCTAATAGATACATCAGACCCTGAGTATAAAACTCTAGCACATCTCTATCTGTTCACTGACTGGGCATACAGACCGCTGACGGATCTTCACCATGCAAACAAGAATATTGCTGCTGACTCTCACCCTGACACTGGGGGTCAACATGATGATAACGGGAGCACAGCTTCACGCTCAGTGCAAAGTCATATGGTAAGATGCTGTTTATACCTGCAGGTTTTTATGTGCATATATTGGAAAATCTGCTTTCAGTGTATTTGCATTCATATTATAGTGTAATAAAATGTAAGTGGGTCATTTACTGATTACTGATCTTTACATGTTTTGTGGATGGGTGGTTATTGTAAGCAGCAGTATAAGATAAAGAAATATTTCACCAAAAAATGAATTTTTGTCATCGTTTACTCTCTCTCTCACCGCTTGTTTCAAACCTGTGTGAGTTTCTTTCTTCTGCTGAACACAAAAGAAGGTATTTTGAAGAATGTTGATAACCAGTTGACTGTAGCCAATGACCTACAACAGAAGTCAATAGCTAACATCAACTGTTACCAACATTCTTCATAATATCTTCTTTTGTGCTTAACATGAGAAAGAAACTCAAACAGGTTTGGAAAAACTTGAGGGTGAGTAAATTGCAGGATTTTCTTTTCTTTTTTTTTTTTTTTTTTGCACAATACCATCATAATAGCCATGTCAGTTGTTAACTAAAACCAAAGTTGAAGTTTTTTAAAACTACTTAAACTAAAACCCAAGCAAAAATAAGCTATATAATCTATATAGAAAATAATAAAAACAAAACAAAAATGATTAAAACTTTAAATTTTTACTTTAAATTTTAAAAATAAAAAAAGAACTAAAAATATAAAAATAAAAGCAAATTCAAAATATTAGTAAATATAATAGTATAAATAATGCTAATAATATTAATAAACATAATATATAAATTATACTCAAATAAATAACACTGGATACTATGCTCTACCTTCTGCCAAAACGCCATGGATACTTAAGGAAAATCTGTTTTGAAAGCATTTAATAAATGCCTTTCTTATTTCTTTTTCTGTAATTTCTTATGTAATTTTCATTTTTATTGCTGTAAAAAACATTTATAATTGTAAATAATTATCATTCTTTAAAGTCAGGTTTTCATTATTTTTTCAGTCAGCATAGTAAAAATTGTGGGGAAAAAAAAGAAAAAAGAGGCTGTTATTATATTAAAACATAGATGAGAGGCAGATATATTAATGTTGTATTTCACTTGTTCTTCTGTATTTTAAAACTGTTACTTTGGGGTTTAAAAAATATGCTTCATAATGTGCTGAATATTTTAGAATATTTTAACACTGGATTCTATATATATATATATATATATATATATATATATATATATATATATATATATATATATATATATATATTACCCTGGACCACAAAACCAGTCTTAAGTAGCATGGATATATTTGTAGCAATAGCCAAAAGTACATTATATGGGTCAAAAATATAATTTTTTCTTTTACCCTCAGATTCCAGATTTTCCAAATGTCCTATCATAACAAACCATACATCAATGGAAAGCTTATTTATTCAACTTACAGATAATATATAAATCTGAAATCAATTAAAATTTAAAATTGAAATCAATTTCAAAAAATGTATCCTTATGAGTGGTTTTGTGGTTCAGGGTCACATATATGTTTATCACACTTTAAAATGTTATGTATTGCAAAATATCAAGATAAATCTAGCAAAATATTTTTAAAAAGAAAAAGTTTAAAATGCTAAAACAGTAGATTGTTTTTTTAAAATGAAGTCAAGAAATTTTTTTTTTTTTTTTTTTTTTTAAATGATGTTAGTTCTGAGAAAATTCCTTGCATATTTCTCTTTTTTTTCTTTTTCTTTTCTTTTTTTTTTACTTGTAGATGCCAGTTGGTTTAACTTGGTTGATGGTGCTGATGGTATTTGCACTCTATACTCCATAAATCTTATGACTGTGTTGCATATAAACCAAGACAAATCCCAAACTTGTGACTAGCACCACAAGGCTTTGATGATCTTTTATCTCTATCATCCACCATGCATACTATTCACAGTAACTCACCCTCCACATAAAGATAATTTGATAAGCATGATGCATGTCAGTGGCATGAATTCTGTCTCTTTCATGGTCCAGATCCACAATCAAATTTACAAATGCACGACACCTCTTGTGCTTATAATCTGTCTTCAGAACATGACATTGCACTGAAATGTCTCTCATTATTTGTCAGGCTCTTTGGGATCCCATGCCAGGACGTTTATGTGAGTTTGGTGAACCAGATCAAGGCCTGGAGGGGCATGGCTGGCTGTATGACTGTTGGACAGAGATGCCTGTATGAGGTAAGATCATCTAAGATTGTACTGTTTGCTAAAGCAAGCTTCAATATCATTGTTGCTCATGCTTTAAAAGAAATAGTTTATCCAAAAATGAACATTTGCTGAAAATGTACTCTCCCTCAGGCCATCCAAGATCTAGATGAGTTTGTTTCTTCATCAGAACAGATTTAGAGAAATATAGCATCGCTTCACTTGCTCACCAATGGATCCTCTGCAGTGAATGGGTGCCGTCAGAGTGAGAGCCCAAACAGCTGATAAAAACATCACAGTAATCCATGAGTAATCCACACCACTCCAGTGGAGTCCATCAGATAACATTTTGTGAAGTCCTGCGCGTTTGTAATAAATTCATCATTACAACATTTAACTATTCCGGGGAAAATACAAGCTCCATCCATAATATTGATTTCCCCAGTGAAAAATCTGAATCAGGAGAGAAATATGCACAGATCAAGTACTGTTTACAAGCCAAAACAGTCCAAACTGTTCTTAATAAATATGTCTGAGGATTTTGATGTGAGAGGACAAAAGAGATGACCTTTTACACAGATGGAAGTATTATGATGGATTATTTTAGCCAGAAGCAACGGTTTAAAGTTAAAGATGTATTAATGATGGATTTGATTTCACCTCACAAGATGTTAATTGATGGACTGAAGTTGTGTGGATTATTTGTGGATTATTGTGATTTTTTTATCAGCTGTTTGGACTCTCATTCTGACGGCACCCATTTACTGCAGAGGATTTATTGGTAAGCAAGTGATGTAATGCTACATCTCTCCAAATCTGTTGAAGGAACAAACTCATCTATATCTTGGATGGACCTCATTTTTGGCTAACTATTCGTTTAAACAAACATTGTATTGCCATCTAGAGTTTTTTTTTTGTATGGACAAGGAGTGTGACAACAGCTGGTATATCAAAAAAAATTGTGAACTGTTGTCTTTTTCAGCTGGTGTCTGCCACACCTTTCCACATTGTAGCCAAACACACATCCAGACAGTGGACCAGCAAGGAGGATCTGAACTTTCACCTAGTGGCAACCGAAGAATCTGTTTGTAGAGTGACGGTAAACTGCTCTGCTGCAAATATTGCCTTTCATAATATCAATGTGTGAGGGATAGTGGGCTAAGATGACGCGGTTATTACTTATGTTGTCTCCTGTACAAAGAAAAATTAGACAAAGGTCCAAAAAAAAAAAAAAAAAAAAATTAAGCAGCATATTTGTTTCTAGAAATATGTATAGACTACAGAATCAGAGTCAAATTCATGCAAGAACTCAATAGAGTATCATTGTATCAGCCACAATGTTAAACAAACACACACACACACATGCACAAATGAGTAAGAAAATAAAACGTCTGGAGTGCAGAAGATTCTTCACACACGAATCACAAATCAAAATCTAATCAATTATTGCAAAAATTACACTTCAAAATGATTTAGAATTTACAGTCAAACCAAAATTTATTCAGACACCTTTAACTTTTCTCACATTATCGGTTTATTCACTATAGTTTAGAAAATGGTAATATGACAAGAACTCAGAGAACAAATTCATCTTGATAATGTCAGATAACTTTGATAGAAACGTATGTAACAAATTAGGTTGAATAGCTGTCTGCTGTTAAATTTATGTACACAGTTAGATACTACCAATTTAGGTCAAATAATTACCAACAAGCAATGCTTACTTTTGTTCAGTCTGTGGTGTAAAAAGGTCACATGAGCAAAACACTTAAGCAAAATATGGTCAGGTCAAAGTGTCTGAAAAATTTTGGTCCCAAATTTTATCAGTTTTACTGGTTACTGTATGAAGAATTTTTGGGTATAATATGTCACAGTTTACTTTATTTTGCTATCCTCACTTACATGAACTATAGTGTCCTGGCTGCACCCACTAGTAAAATAAATAAATAAATAAATAATTACATGTGTCTGAATCATTTTTGGTTTGACTGTATACCAGTCTATATACTCTAATATTTGTCATATAACCTAAAATCAAATGAAATCCATAATATTATGGTTACTACTTCAAAGAAATGTGTATTATATAGCATTTGTATTAAAATGTTACACTCTTACTGTTTCGCTCTTACTGTTCCACAGGAAATGTGTGGACCTTTAAAAAAACAATTAACTCGAAATTGACACTTCCTAGATATATATTTATGACAAAAAATACAGTTGTCTAGATAGAGGGGGTGAGTCAGCTTACATGTTCATTATATCGCATGCTCTCTAAGTGAATCTCTTTTACTTAAAATGTTTGTTACACTGTCATCTCTTTTCTTAATTTTGAACTGCTGTAACACAACTATTCCTTTTGAAGAGTTTTCATACTTCTTGGCTTCTTTTTTTGCCACTGCTACAGGGATTTTCTATCTCTAAAGCATGGGCCAAGGTGGAGGACAACGGCATCACATACTGCAGCCTCTACAACCTCATTGATGGTGAGGCCGTTTCACATCAACCTTTAACCTTTGACACTGTGCTATATGCTAAGATAAAATACTTTTTCTTTTCCAGTAATTCGGAGAAACTATTAAATCTGTTTTGTGTTCATTTGCAGGCAGCGGGCTGGTGGATGCCGCGGGTTATAAGCAGTACACGAATGAATGGATTTGCCTAGACTACTCTACTGCCAACTGCACCATCTACTGATGAGATCTGCTGGTCTTTGATATGATTTAATACACTGACAAAGACCATGAAACATTAATGAATCGCTTGTAATTCTCCAAATGTAGTTTTTAGTATTTTAGCAGTCGCTCATACAGTTATATAGCTATTCATTGTTAAAAATGCCTGGCATGATCACTGTGTTTGAGAGCAAAATGCATTACTGTTTGAATGACAACTGAACCATAAAAACAGCTGCATTGAATTGCACCATTTCAAAAGTATTTTGTTTGTTCCAAATGATTCTACCTGATCTTTGTAATTTTATCCACCTTATTTCTAAACGTGGAAGTAAGCCGTTTTCTGGGAATGTGTGAGACGTCCGGTTCATTGGCCACTGTGGGGAAATAATGAGAAGAATAACAACGTGCAGTAAACAGTACTACAAACCAGTGTGTTGCAAATGACACCGGTTGTCTTGTTACTGATAGAATCCGAGACATCCAATGTGCACTGTGAACAAAAGAGACTTAAATCTATTAAAGAAGTCCACTTCCAGAACAAAAATTTACAGATAATGTACTCACCCCCTTGTCATCCAAGATGTTCATGTTCTTTTTTTTCTTCAGTTGTAAAGAAATTATGTTTTTTGAGGAAAACATTTCAGCATTTTTCTCTATAATGGACTGATATGGTGCCCCGAGTTTGAACTTCCAAAATCCTGTTTAAATGCGGCTTCAAACGATCCCAAATGCGGTTTCAAACTCGGGGCACCATATCAGTCCATTATATGGAGAAAAATGCTGAAATGTTTTCCTCAAAAAACATAATTTCTTTACGACTAAAGAAAGAAAGAACATCTTGTTCAAGGGGGTGAGTACATTATCTGTAAATCTTTGTTCTGGAAGTGGACTTCTCCTTTAAAGGTGCAGTAAGTGATACTGACAGCTAGTGGCTGAAATGGGTACTGCAGTCCAAATTCAAAATATTACAGAGCTTGTCCTGCCCCTCTTCCTAAGACTCAACGCTCATGCAGGTTAACAGATTGAGGACATGCAAATTATTGTAGCATTGTTTATTGCAGAAACAAGTGTGTGAACTTAGCATATTTTCTAAATATCCTGAACATATTTATGCTTTAGTACAGTCAAAAAATTACATATGGAATATATAACTAAAAAACTGTCATCAGAAATATTTATTTAAAATCCAGACTTAATAGTATTTAATTCACAACTCATCTTAAAGTTGTACCTTGTGGAACCATGACACTACTGCTTGGTTAGAGGACAGTACTTTATAAACAAAGAAAAAAAAAAAAAAAATCACATTCATGTATAAATGCTTTGATAAAACTACATGAAGAACAATAGAACAGTCAGGACAACTTATCTGACCTTACTAAAATATGAATTCTAGCTCACAGTATTAATATTTTTAAGACGTTCTGCCTTTCTGAATGTTTCTCACTATAATGGAAGTTGTTGCTTTGTGTTCAGAAGGAATGAATGCTTCAATCTGAAAAAAGAAAGAACATTTTAAAACTTTATAGTTTTATATTTCATATAGCAGTGCAAAAATAAATCATTAAAAGTTATACAGTAAACAAATAAAAAATATTATATTGTATGTAATGAGCCATTTAAAAGTATCAAAAAACTGGAATTTTGGTGTTTTCTGTGGATGTGTTTCCTGAAGTTTCCACAGCTATCCAACAAGTGTGCTGGGTTTAAAATAAATGGCACTTGATTTTTTTTTCCAAAAATTCATACAATCTTAAGCAAATTTTCACAGTCAAAATCAAGTAATTTTAACAGGAATCCACATGATCAGGAATTTCGCACGAGGGGGAAATATTTTCTCATGCAAAGTTTACATCGGGTTCAAGTTGGTCACAAGAGTTGACCAGCAGAAAGCTACTTGGTATAAACTTGTGTGTAAGTGGTGCTTCATACATTTCTACACTATAGTGACAATAGACAACTGACCTTTTTAGCTTATGAAATTTCATTCATGTAACAGCACATTAGCAAATACTTACAAAAAACACACAGTAATATTGCAAAATGTTATTACAATATAAAATAATAGCTTTAATTTTAATATACTTTAAAATATAATTTATAACTGTGATGCAAAGCTGAATTTTCATCAGCTGTTACTCCAGTGTCACATGATCCTACAGAAATCATTCTAATATGCTGATTTATTATTAGAATTATCAATGTTGGAAACAGTTGTGCTGCCAAATATTTTTTTGGAACCTGTGATTCTTTTTTTCAGGATTCTTCGATGAATAACAAGTTAAAAAGAACAGCATTTATTCAAAATATAAATCTTTTCTAACAATGTAAATCTTTGCTATCACTTTTTATTAATTTAACACATCCTTGGTGAATAAAAGTATTAATTTCTTTAAAAAAAAGAAAGAATAAAAATGTACTGACCCAAAACTTTTAAACAGTAGTGTATATTGTTAGAAAACTTTTCTATTTAAAATAAATGCTGTTTTATTCCTTTTATGTTTTAAAGAATCCTGACAAAAGTATCACAGGTTCCAAAAAATATTAAGCAGCACAGCTGTTTTCAACACTGATAATAAATCAGCATATTAGAATGATTTCTGAAGGATCACGTGACACTTAAGACTGGAGTAACAGTTAATGAAAATTCAGCTTTGCATCACAGGAATAAATTATATTTTAAAGTATATTAAAATAAAAACCATTATTTTATATTGAAATAACATTTTGCAATATTACTGTTTTTTTCTCAAATAAATGTCTTGATGAGCATAAGAAACCATTTAAAATCGTACTGATCCCAAACTTTTGAGCGCCAGTGTATATACCTATTGTTTACTTTATGTGTCATGAGATATGCTTTTAGAAGGGGGGAAAAAAGACTAAAGAATTTTTACCTGACGCACAAGGTACTCCATCTCAGGTGAGCTACTGGTCAGATCAACCAAAGATTTGAGAGTTATCCTCAAGCCAGTAATTACAGAAGGGGCTATGAGAAAATGGACAAGAATGTGTTATATTAAAATCAAAACAAATCTCCAAATGACAGTACAGCTACCTTCTATCATAATTTACTGACCCTCATGTCGTTCCAAATATGTATGACTTTCTTTTAAATAAGATTATGATTGAAACTAAAACTGAAATCATGAATAAATTAATAAATTAATAAATACAATAAATGAATAGACAGATCAAAAAATGTTGATTGAAATAAAATATATAAGCTATAAGCTATACTTATTTCATCTACTTTCCAAGACAGCATTTCTCATATTTATTTAATTTAACTTGACGTACTAAAATAACAAACTAAAACTGAAAGAAAAATAAAAGAGACATTGAAAAAAATCTAATTTAAAATATTAACAATAACTATAACAATATCTGAATGCTACTAAAATAATACTGCTTAAAAAGTCATGTTGTTTTGGATCCCTTTGACTCATTGTGTGGACAAAAAAAAGTTAAATCTTCTTTCATAATATATATATTTTTTCATTCCATAGAAGAAAGTCATACAGTTTGGAACAACGTGATAATGAAAAAATATATATTTTTGGTTGAACTATCCCTTTTAAACTATATATCACTCTAGCACATTCTCTAGCAAGCTGTAGGCTGACTTATATTCATTTGTGATACTACACCAACTATATCAACCAGTAAAATATGATATTGTACCAGGCTGCTGAGAAGACATTGACCAGTGTTGTGTTGTTGGAGGTGATGTTGTAGGCAATGCTGTTGTAGGATCAACTGTAAGCAACATTAACCAAACAGAAACCAGGTTTGCGAGTGATCATGCAAATGATGTACAAGAAAAAGTTAAAATTTCAGCAGTTCACCATTTAATCTATTATATCATAAAATCAAGTAAAGACTTTGCTTGGCTTTAGAGACTTTAGAGCTACTGTATAAAACAACAAATTGTTTAGCCTCAGCCTCAACCTAAATAATGACTTAGGAGTATTTAATTTTCCAATTGTTTCCCACCTTCTTTCCCAAGCAGAAGTAAAAGTTTGATTAGGTACTCACCCGTAGTGGTTGATTCTCCCACAGAAAAACACAGAAATCCAACAAACAAGATAAAAACTTTCTCCATTGTTCTGATCCTTTAGGAGTAACGAACCTGAATAAATGTTCAGCGATTCTTCAGGTTTCTAGGCGTGGATTGAAATGTCTGTCTCGTGGGTTTCCATAAATAGTGGAATTGAACACACCCCTGCATTGGCGGTACAAACACAATAGGCTGTAGACGGAAGTTATTCTGATTTTCTTTTCACCTGATACCTTTGATTCATCATGGGCCAAAGCACTTCATGAATGTAGGGTTTTATTGTTTCTTTTTTATGTAACTGCCACGTAACACAAAGTAGTGAAATTAAACAAGACATGAGTTTGTAATTCCAAACAAAAGAGTCAATAATAAAACTACGTGTTTACAGCAAAGTCTAAAGTCGTACTTCCCTTTAAAAACAATTTCTAGGAGATGAAAACGTAAAGTGAATTTTAAACATCTGAAAGCTATTTTAAAGAAACACTGTATTGAATAAATTAAACATTGAGTTAATTAGGAATAATAACTATACTGTTCTTCATAGAGACTGGCGTCTGGTTTTGTCTAAGGGCTTTTGCACTTGCTGCTCCTGCTGCTGCCCCCAGTGCTGGGCGGCCGAGATCCTTGCGGGGACGTGACGGAGAGGCCCAAACCCAGATCCACTGTCTTCACTGCGGGGAATGTGACAGATTGACTTCTGGGACTGCTGCTGGCTGATGGGTTTGAGGGTCTGATGTGTATGTGGGAAACATAAGACAACAATCAGGACTTTCTGCATGTCATGCGTCTGGTTTAAACTGTCACACTTGACTGGATAATTCTGCTGTAATGGCAGCAGATGCACATGTGGAATATATTTTATGGTTATGTGCATACCGATGTAGTGAAGCAGAACTGCGGGCTGAGTTGATCTTCGAACTCAGACGGCTGGATGGAGTAGAAGCGGGGGAGGGCAGGGACAGACCAGCCTTCGAGAGGAAAATAACGACATTAACCATTAATTAGTTAATTAGTAACTTGATTTATATGAAAACAAGCTAGTAATTACTAAAGCAATACATTATTGTTTGAAAGATTTTTCATGTCTCTTATGCCCACCAAGGCAGCATTTGTTTGATCAAAAGTACAGTACAATTGTAGTATTCTGACATATTATTACAATTTAAAATAACTGTTTATTTTAATACACTGCTGTTCAAAAGGTTGGGATCTTTTAATGTAAGATTTTTAATGTTTCTTAAAGAATTCTCTTATGCTCACCAAAGTTCTATTTATTTCATCAAAAACAGAGAAAAAAAACAATATTTTGAAATATTATTGCAATTTAAAATAAAAGTTTTCTATTTTAATATCCTGTAAAATACAATTTATTTCCGCGATGCAAAGCTGAATTTTCATCAGCCATTACTCCAGTTTTCAGTGTACATGATCCTTCAGAAATCATTCTAATGTGATGATTTAGTATCAATATTGGAAACACTTGTGCTGCTAAATATTTTCTTAAAACCTAAGTTTTTTTTTTTTTTTTTTTACGATTCTTTGATGAATAAAAAGTTAAAAAGAACAGCATTTATTCAAAATACACATCTTTTGTAACAATATAAGTCTTTACTATCATTTTTTTAAATCAATTTAACACATCCTTGCTGAATAAAAGAATTAATTAGAAAAAATTATAAAAAATGTACAAACTTTGAACAGCAGTGTATGTTGTTACAAAAGATTTCTATTTTAAATAAATGCTGTTCTGCTATTTTTATTCAATAAAGAATCTTAAATCACAGATTCCAAAAAAAAAAAAAAAAAAACAGCACAACTGTTTCCAAAATGAAAAATAAATCAGCACATTAGCACACTGAAGACTAAGGTAATGATGCTGAATATTCATCTTTGCATCACAGGAATAAATTATAATTATATTTTAAAGTATATTAAAATAGAAAACCACTATTTTAAATTGCAATATTTCACAATATTACAGTTTTTTCTGTATTTTTAATCAAATAAACGCTTGATGATCAGAAAATCATCTTTAAAAACATTAACAATCTTACTGATCCCAAACTTTTGAACAGCTTTTTAAAAAGAAATGTATTTCTGTGATGCAAAGCTGACTTTTCAGCATCATTACACCAGTCTTTAGTGTTCAGACATGATTCTTCACAAATCATTCTAATATGATGATTTATTATATATTGAACACAGCTGTGCTGCTTAATATTTTTTTTTTTTTTTTTTTTGAACCTGTGATACTTTTTTCAGGATTCTTTGATGAATAAAAAGTTTAAAAGAACAGCATTTATTCAAACTAGAAATTTTATCTAATAATATAAGTCTTTACTATCACTTTTTACCAATTTAACACATCCTTGGTAAATAAAAGTATTAATTTCTTTCAAAGAAAGAAAGAAAGAATAAATTTACTGACCCCAAACTTTAAATGGTAGTGTATACTGTTACAAAAGATTTCTATTTTAAATAAAAGCTGTTCTTTTTAACGTTGTATTCATCAAAGAATCCTGAAAAAAGTATCACAGGTTCCATATATATATATATATATATATATTAAGCCGCACAACTGTTTCCAACAGTGAAAATAAATCAGCACATTACATTGTTTTCTGAAGGATCATGTGACACTAAAGAGTAATGATGCTGAAAATTCAGCTTTGCATCACAGGAATAAATTCTATTTTAAAGTATATTAAAATAGATAACCACTTTTTTAAATTACAATAATATTTCACAATATTATTTTTTTTCTGTATTTTTAATCAAATAAACGTTCGATGAGCAGAAAATCTTCTTTAAAAAACATTAACAATCTTACTGATCCTAAACATTTAAACAGCAATGCATATTTTAAAAAGAAATGTATTTCTTTGATGCAAAGCTGGCTTTTCAGCATCATTACTCCAGTCTTCAGTGTCACATGATCCTTTAGAAATCATTCTAATATGCTGATTATCAGTGTTGAACGCAGTTGTGCTGCTTAATCTTTTTTCGGAACCTGTGATACTTTTTTCAGGATTTTTTGATGAATAAAAAGTTAAAAAGAACAGCATTTATTCAAACTATAAATTTTATCTAATAATATAAGTCTTAACTATCACTTTTTATCAATTTAACACATCCTTGGTGAATAAAAGTATTAATTTCTTTCAAAGAAAGAAAGACAAAGAATGAATACATTTACTGACCCCAAACTTTAAATGGTAGTGTATATTGTTACAAAAGATTTCTATTTTAAATAAAAGCTGTTATTTTTAACGTTTTATTCATCAAAGAATCCTGAAAAAAGTATCACAGGTTCCAAAAATATATATATATTAAGCAGCACAACTGTTTCCAACAGCGAAAATAAATCAGCACATTAGAATAATTTCTGAAGGATCATGTGACACTAAAGACTGGAGTAATGATGCTGAAAATTCAGCTTTGCATCACGGGAATAAATTCTATTTTAAAGTATATTAAAATAGAAAACCACTATTTTAAATTACAATAATATTTCGCAATATATCAGTTTTTTCTGTATTTTTAATCAAATAAACACAGCTCGATGAGCAGAAAATATTCTTTAAAAGACATTACAAATCTCACTGATCCCAAACTTTTAAATGGCAGTGTATATTTTCAAAATACATTTATTTCTGTGATGCAAAGTTGGCTTTTCAGCATTATTACTCTGATCTTCTTTTACTACAGCACTACAAGTTGCTTATAAAAAATGATGGGATGTTCCTATGTTGTGCTGTACCTGCATAAAACACATCTGCAATGCAGATGACAGCTCAGGATTTTCCTCCATGGCTTCCAAAAGCATCTTATTTACACTTTTACTTAAATCTCTGAGCTCTCGTAGCTGTATGTCACGTTCCTCAAAAGTCTTCTCTTTGGTGTTTTTAGCAGACCGAATTTCCCTGGTATATTTGGCACACTGTGAGATAAGAACAAGATGAGTTTAGAAGTCAGATAATCAATAGTTTATAACAGATAATCACAACAATAAGGCCATATTGCGTATATATTAAAAAAAAAAAAAAAGATAGGAGACACCCATATTTGTATAGAGTTAGTTGTCACACCTGCAATTTGACAGGTCTATTATGAATTATTAAACTAAACTAAATTATGCTTTTCATCATGAAAACATAATTTCATGATGAGTCTGAAAACATAAAGCAGGAACATGTAGGGTATGTGAGGGTGGTCAGACCTGTTTGATGGCTCTATTGAGTTTCTCTCCCTGAGAGAGAATGTCTTTGTTGAGAGACAGCACATGGGCCTGAGTCGTCTCAACGGTCTCATTCTGGACTGCTTCTTCTTGAAGAAGACCCTCCAATGTGCGGGACATGCTCTGAAATATGTGGAAAAAACATGCTTTATGTACTATCCCTATTAAAGTGGTTTTAATTCACATAAGAATATTATTTGTTATTACTGACTTGACCTGACCTTGCTAATTAACCTCAAGCTTTTCACGTTTTACAGGACAGGTTCACAGAAACTTGTTTAACTTGTTGTGAATGATGCTTTCAAACATTGTTTTTAACTTTTATGTAACCTAGTAACGTAAATATAAAAGTGAAAGGACTTTGCATTACAGTACATTACACTGCATATGCTGGTAACAATGCTTACAATTCTGGTACCCTTTAGAGTAAAGGTATGATCACAAAATTTTGGTAACAAAAACATTTTCCATTGTCAGAAGTGTAACTATATATGATCCACTGCTTCTGCAAATGTCACTTTGAAAACAAGCAGCTTTCTGTTGGTCTGCACAGTGAATTCACATGAGAGAAATCTGCATTGGGGAACTTTTTTGTGGTCACACACATTTCTACTGAAATGACTGGAAAATGCAAAATTTCACAAGAGCTTTGGTGAATGTGACCATACCTTTCTAGTGTTTGTGTTACACATATATGACCCTGGACCACAAAACCAGTCTTAAGTAGTACAGGTATTCATGGATTTCATGTGACGTCACACAGTGGTGCGGTCGCCATTTGTAGGACCGAACTGCAATTCCGTCTATCTGCTGTGCTGTGTGCTGTGATAACAGCAAATAACAATGCATTATTTACCAAGAGATGTGAATGTATTTACATATTCTAATCTATATAATTAAAATAAAAGTAAATGTTTTGGCTAGGTAACGTTATCGGTTTTAAATGAAATATCAATGAACAGTACAAGTTATTAGTAAACAGGCTGAGTCTGGCGTGCTGCGCAACAGGCCGATTCCGGCTTGGTTTGATGCGGCAGTTTTGGATAAATTGCGGCTGTCTCAGATTGATTGGGTCCAGAATCTGGCACTGAGTACACAGACATCCAGGCCGTGTGCGGCAGATGGGCTAGTCTCTGGCAGGTGAGAATTTACCTGAAACTGGCCCGAGTGTATGGAGAGGAATTGTGTATGAGGTCAAAAAGTTTTCACTAAACTTTAGTAGAGTCAGCAGTTCGCTTGACAGTAAATAAGGATATAATCCTGGTGTATCTATTAAAAAACAACAAGAGAGCTACATAAGGTCCTAAAGATGGCAGCCACGACAAAAAGTCAAACTGAAACGCATGAATATTTGAAGTCAAAAAAAGTGACTGAAACGCATGAATATTTGTAGCAATAGCCAAAAATACACTGTATGGGTCAAAATGATCGATCTGTCTTTAATGCCAAAAATCATTAGGATATTAAGTAATGGTCATGTTCCATGAAGATATTTAGTAAATTTCCTACTGTAAATATCAAATCTTAATTTTTGATTAGTAATTTGCATTGTTAAGAACTTCTTTTGAAGAACTTGAAAGGCGATTTTCTCAATATTTAGATTTTTTGCACCCTCCAAATATTTAAATAGTTGTATCTTGACCAAATATTGTCCTATTCTAACAAAGCTTATTTATTCAGCTTTCAGATGATGTATACCCTTATGACTGGTTTTGTGGTCCAGTGTCACATATTATATGTTACTATAATTAATTATTATACTAATAACAATGACACACTAAGTACATACAGTTAATTAGAATCCCTTTGTAATTATTTATGTCAGTACAGGGAATCATGAACACAGACTCACAATATAATTCAGTTTTATACGAAAATTGAAAAAATACTTTTACAGCATTTGATAATCTAGGTTAATTTTAAACAAAAATATTATTAGTTGTTAGTTCATGATACTTAATTAACACATTAATTAATGTTAGGAAACATTCCATGTTTGTATCATGAGATGATACAATTCACATATTTATATTTAAAGGGAACCTATTATGCCCTTTTGTTTACAAGATGTAATAAGTCCCAGGTGTCCCCAGAATGAGTCTGTGAAGTTTCAGATCAAAATACCTCACAGATCATTTATTATATCATTTTGAAAATGCCTAATTTGATTGGAAACAGAAACACTCTTTTTTCGTGCATTTCTCTTTAAATGCAAATGGGCAGCTGTTCCCCCACCCTCTTTTCCAGAATAGGGCTGTACCTTTACAGCTCCTAGCTCAGATACTCTGTTAAAAAACATCTGTTTGGTCAGATGTCTATCACACTGAAATCATGCATTTTTCAAGTCATATAGTTTGAACTTCTGACATAGGTTTTTTTGAGCACACACATCCGAAGCATGCAAACAGAAAGTGGCTGTCACATG
The DNA here is from genome assembly GCA_036247105.1 of Cirrhinus mrigala. Taxonomy (NCBI): domain Eukaryota; kingdom Metazoa; phylum Chordata; class Actinopteri; order Cypriniformes; family Cyprinidae; genus Cirrhinus; species Cirrhinus mrigala. The sequence goes on along the minus strand of CM070008.1, from coordinate 5,442,109 downwards.
GCATGTGAGTACCAAACTAAGTTCTCTTTCACACCAAGTTTAATTAAAAACACGCATAAGTTACAGAAACACAGTCGGTTATGTCCAGTGTTGGGGAAAGTTACTTTTAAAAGTAATGCATTGAGTTACCCCCTAAAAAAGTAACTAATTATGTTACTTAGTTACTTTTTATGGGAAGTAATGTGTTACTTTACTTTTGCGTTACTTTTTAATCTAGGCAGGGCTTGCTTATTTGTTTTTAATATAAAAAGTTCTATTTTTGGCAAATGTAAAAGTCTTTTCACATCAAAAGCCTCAGGCATTGAGAAAAGTAAATTCACGCCTGTATGGTCTACTGGAGGTCTACTGGTCTAGAAGGAAAAAAAATGTCAACCCTTCAGCAATAAAAAAAAAAGGAAAACAAATGTTAGATTATCTTGAGTAATTTTTGCTTATTAGTATGGTTGAATTGGATCATCGAAGGTCGGCAAGCAAAGACATCGGTTAATAAAATGGGATTAAATGCATAAAGGATAATTATTGCAGGTTTGCATCATATTTTGAGTTGAATTTCACAGTTTTTATTCATTTTGAGAAATACTGAATCTGTTTTTTGTAAGTGAGATGAATTAATGCATGTTCACTTTTATTCTAGAACTGACATCTTACTCCCGATTTCTCTTAACATGAGGACAGGAGAACATTTAATCAATAAATGGGGGGAAAAGTAACTGGTGTTACTTATTTGAAAAAAGTAACTCAGATAATTTCTTGTCCATTAAAAAGTAATGCGTTACTAGTTACTTGGAAAAAGTAATAATATTACGTAAGGTTACCCCCAACAATGGTAATGCCTGTAAAGTTAAACATCTGGGAAAGAAATCGCAAGTTTAAATTTGACCTTGGTATTAAGTGACAGCAGCGTAATATACAGTACCTATACTGCTGTCTACGCTGTTAATATGACCCAAACTATAAAATAAAAGTAGAAAATCACTCACTGCTCTGGAATGGATAATGTCTATAGCTTTATTAAGGAGACATTTCTTACTTTAATGCTGCTGATTTAAATACTGTTCAGTTTCTTGCACAGACCGATTGTTTCGTGTCTTCAGACCTCAATGTATCGCCTGTATTTGTGTATGGTTTTTTTGACTCTCAAAACTGTGGATCCCATTGACCGCCATTATATGACTGACAGACTGCAACGGTTTGAGTTAAAAATCTTTGTTTGTGTTCTGCTGAAGAAACAAAGTCACCTACATCTTGGATGCCTTAGGGGTAAGCAGATAAACATCAAATTTTTTATTTTTGGGTGAACTATCCCTTTAAATGCCCTAGCGTGAAGATAAACATGGAAGATTGTGTGCGGCTCACTCAGGACAGGGTCTCTGCAAATACGGCAGTGTTTGTCAACAATGGGTGGGGCTCGTAAAATGTCCCATTTTACTGATTCTGTGATTGGGTTACTCTGAGGCACTGCTTATGATTTTATGGGGATTTAAAAAAAGGAGCAGGTGGATTTTTATCATTATAGGGTGGCTGTGTACACACACTGCCATTTGTGTTTTAGCTAAGTAATTGCTCCTGGTGTTTCTGAGCATAATCTGGTGTATTAATAATTTTTATCATTTTTGATATGCAGATGCACCACAGTAATTGTATATTAACTCAACAGATCCGTTATGGAGCCCTGTCTGTCTGGTGGAATGTTTACGTCAATAGAAGCATTTACTTCAATGTCCTCCTGCAGTTCTCGGATTTGCCGTTTCTTATATTTGTATTTCTCCTCGGCTGCTCGTCTCTGCTCCTCCAGCTTCAGTTTCTCCTGGTGTGCAGGACCTACAGTGAGATGGAGCACTGCTCAGTTCACACTGAAATTCTTTTTGATTACATACATTGCAATATTCCAGACATTGTTTATATGCCAAATAAAGCCCTCACAGTATCTATACCACAAACAAGTGACGTTTGCATGCAGGTATGGCTTGAGCTAAATATATTTAATTTGACAACAAGTTGTCACGAGTGTGTGTAATTCTGGTAGTGTATGATAGTGTATGAACTATTTTCAAGAGTCTTTAACTCTTTCCCCACCACTGACACAATTTTATGGCTTTCTGAATTTAAATGTCCCACTCAACACACATCTCAGTGAGTTCCAATCAATCAAACGTCACTTTAACAAACTGATCACACACTGCCATTCAAAAGTTTGGGATCAGTAAGATTTTTCATGTTTTTTAAAATATTTTCTTATGATACATTAAAAAAAAAATGTAATATTGTGAAATATTATAACAGTTTTAAAATATATTTTAAAGTATAATTTATTCCTGTGATGCAAAGCTGAATTTTCATCAGCCATTATTCCAGCCTTCAGTGTCACATGATCCTTCCGAAATCATTCTAATATGTTGATTTATTATCAAAGTTGGAAATAGTTGTGCTGCTTAACAGTTTTTTAAAACCCATGATTCTTTTTTCAGGATTCTTTAATAATTAAAGCAGCATTTATTCAAAATCGAAATCTTAGCAATATAAATCTTTGCTATCACTTTTTATCCATTTAAAACACATCCTTGCTGAATAAAAGTATTATTTTTTTTTTTTTAAATAAAAAAAAAAAATATACTGACCACAAACTTTTAAATGGTAGTTTATATTGTTACAAAAGATTTCTATTTTAAATAAATGCTGTTCTTTTTAACTTTTTATTTTTTAAAGAATAAATATTTATAAAAAAAAAAAAGTTTCACAGGATCCAAAAAAAAAAAAAAAAAAAAAAATTAAGCAGCACAACTGTTTTCAGCATCGATAATAAATCAGCATATTAAAATGATTTTGGAAGGATCATGTGACACTGAAGACTGGAGTAACGATGCAGAAAATTACATTTTAAAATATATTCACATAGAAAACTGTTACTTTACATTAAAATAACAGTAACACTTTACAATAAGGTTCATGAGTTAACATCATTTAACTACTTTAGTTAACATGAATTAAGAATGAACAATACTTCTACAGGATTTATCTTAGGCGATGTTAATTGTGACATTTACTAATGCATTATTAAAATCAAGTTGTGCTTGTTAACATTATGGACTGTGAAATAACATGAACTAGCAATGAACAATGAAATATTTTCATTAAAATAGCATTAACAAAAAAGAAAAAATACTGTAATAAAAGTATTGTTCATTGTTTTTTCATGTTAGGCGATACTTAAAATACACAAATCTTATTGATCCTAAACAGCAGCGTATGTAGTCACCATGACACAATGAGAACACTTAATGTTTTGCATCAAATATAGCAAAAACAGAAAAATAATTAACATAAAATGCTGCTGTCTGTTTTGAAAACAGATAAAAAATAAAGATGTCATTTTATAAACTTAATCTCCAATCTTTTGTGTAAAGTTCAACTCCACATTATGCTCGTAGGAAGGAGTGACGTCAAATGACGCGTCTCGCTGAGGTTGGGGTTGATCGATTTCCCCTGAGTTCACAGGTCAGATGTCTGACTTTAAGTGGTGTTCCAGACATTATTTCCAAGTAAGAGGTGGGAAAAACTCTTGAAACTCAACAGAACATGAATATGAAAGTAAACAGAACATATTTGTGACACATAAATAAATATATCTGTTTCCTCATATTTCAGATAAGCTTACCAGACCGCTTTAACATTAGATTAACGCAACAATGCATTGTTTGAAAGCAGTGACATCAATGATGAAGAATGTTCTAAGAAGCTGACAATGAGTTATGGTGTTTGAGACTGACTTTATGAACACAAAGAATTTTAGAGTAATCTGTTTAACATATAGATACTATAGTACTTACTGGACTCTGTGACCTTGGTCTGGGCTTTGCGGTAGGTTGTATTGCAGTTGTTGACAACCTGCAGGGTGTTCTCCAATGCATGGATCTCTTTCTCTGTCTTGCGGATTTTGGCGTCCAAATCATCCCCTTGCCGCTGGAGTTCTTCTTTCTCTTGAGCTGCCTTCAGGAAAAGTCCAGGATTTATGTGTTATTGAGATGTATGGAGTAGTAATGTTCATTCTGATATGAAAAAGGTCATGAGGTAGAAAAGCTTTGAATTCAAAGACCCAAGCTGGACTCCTTTGTTTTAGATTTGTTAATTTTTAATGTTTTTGAAAGATGTCTCTATGCTCACACAGGCTCTATTTCTTTAAAATACTGTAAAAGAATAATATTGTGAAATACTATTATTTTAAAATAACTTTAATATTTTAATATACTTTAAAACTTTTACTTGTGAAAAGCAGATTTTTTAGCATCATTACTCCAGTCTTCAGTGTCACATGATCCTTCAGAAATCATTCTAATATGCTGATTTGCTGCTCAAGACACGTTTCTCATTATTATCAATGTTGAAAACTGTTTTGCTGCTTAATATGTTTGTGGAAACTATGATACATTTTTTTTTCAGGATTCTTTGTTAAACTGAGAAAAGTTGAAAAGAACAAGATTTTTACTTTAAATAGAAATCTTTTGCAACATTTAAAAAGTATTTATTGTCCCTTTGGATCAGTTTAATGCATCCTTGCTGAGTAAAAGAAAAAAATATAAAATATTAATAATAAAATTAAAGCTGCAAGCAGCGTTGAAAGGGCCTTCGCACCTGGCCTCATTATATACTTATTTAATCTTTTTTTTAAATAATACTACATCACAAGAAAGCATTATAGAATGCCCTTTAATATTTAAAAACAGTGATGTACTTCACTAAGCACGCTATCACATGTTACTGATTACAGATCTACAGCCTTTTTTTTTTTTTGTATAAAAAACTCAATGTATTTAATTGGCAGAATAACAAAAAAACAGAGGTATGATACCTTTATAATGAAGTAGGCCTGGGATTTCTCCTCTTCTCCCTCTGGTGCAGCCAAAGAAACAGTCAGGATCTCATACCTTTTCCTCATCTTGTCAATTTTGAACAATCCCTCGTTCACCGCAGCACTGACACCATTTGTCGCAATCAACACCGTGTGAAAAAAATCAATGCAGGAATCAAATATATGACCGAAAATCAGTGCAGATCTTCTCCTACTTTTTTCTGGTTTTATTAAAAGAAAATATATAATTTTATAGCACTAACAATTTACACAATTACAATATGAACATTTAAAATAAATTAACTAAAATAGTGAATCTTTCTAAGCCACACTAAATAATTAAATCATTTAAAAAACTCCATTGGCTAGTGTAGTGTTTTTACCTGAGCCCTTGTCTTTCCTGTTCAGTGAGCTTGACCTGTTTAGCGAGCATCTCTCGGTGCACACGGATCTCCTCTTCTTTCTCTTTCATGGCCGTTTGCAGCTGCAGACGCCTCTTCTCCAGGCTCAGCACTCCATCTGCTCGGTTATACAGCAGATCTCTCAGCCGCTGCACCTCCATCTTCAGGAGACCTTTCTCCACCATGCTATCCTGAAGGGTGAAGATGTACACACATGTGAAAAGACGTTCTCTCCCATTTATCACTGTTGATATTTTAAAAATTCTTTTGATAGATTAGGTTATCTGCAATAGATGAAAAATATATTTTACATTTTATTAGTTGTGCTGATAGCAAGTGCTGATGGTGGGAGAATATTTGTGGAATATATTAATAATAAAGTCAGTTTAATGAGAAATTGATAAGTGAAGGCATTATCAAATTAGCCAAAATACTTAAACAAACCGGCAAGAGGTTTGAATTTTGCAAAGTTCTGTGGCTTTGGCTGAAGAATTCTGTCCAGTTCTTCCAGGTTCAATCAAATTATTCACCTGTTTTTTGAGCCTGAGTTTTTTCAGGTCTTTCTCAGAGTTGTCAGTGAAGAGTTCCAGCTCCTGGATCTTGGAGGTCAGTTCTCTCTTTTCTGCTCCGATCTTTTCTGTGTCTTTCCTAACGCTGCGGATATCATCCTGAAACCATTAAAAACATCCATACACATCAAAACAGTTTCACCCCAAAATCATATATATATATCTTCTGCTCACGTGCATTTATTTGATCCAAAATAAAGCAAAACTGTAACATTGTTAAATATTTTTACAATTTAAAATGGAATATATTTTAAAATGCAGTTTATTCCACTTCCGGCAAAATGGAACTTTGAGCAACATTACTCCAGTTTTCAGTGTCACATGATTTTTCAGAAATTATACCAATATGCTGATTTGAGGCGTAACAAACATTATTATCAATGTTGAAAAGAGTAATTTACAATTTTTTCGCAATTCTTTGATGAATAGAAATTTATCTGAAATAAAAAGCATTTGTAACATTACTGATATATATATATATATACACTGCAAAAATGATTTTCTTACTTAATTTTTTTGTCTTGTTTCCAGCCAAAATATCTAAAAATTCCAAGAAGGTTTATTGTCTTGTTTTCAGAAAAAAGAATTCAAAATTAAGTGAGTTTTTGCTTAGAACAACAAAATAATCTGCCAGTGGGGTAAGCAAAATAATATTATTTCAAGCAAGAAATTTTACTTTGCTTACCCACTGGCAGATTATTTTGCTTGTTTCAAACAAAAACTTGATTTTGACTTCTTTTTTCTGAAAACAAGACAATCATTTTTGCTTGTCTAGAAAATCCTTCTTAATATAAGATTTTTTTTTAGATATTTTGGCAAGACATTTTTTGCAGTGTGTATATATATATATATATATATATATATATACACACTTATAATTACAGACATAATAAACTGTATATTATATAAATTACAATTTAAAATTAAAAAACAATTTTTTGCATTAAACTAATGAGTATTTAGGAGAAAATTAGCTTAATTGTTATTAAAATACGGATGCAAAAAAAAAACAAAAAACGCAAAGTTACTCAAATAGATTTCATCAGCTTTAAAAAATTCCCTTGAAATATGACAAATATTACCTGTCAAACTGTTTAAAGATCTGTTTGAAGTTCATTATGCTTAGTTATGAGCAATTTTAAATTTATACTGCATATAGAACAGCAAGAAATGTAAGACTGAGAGAGCAGGAAATGATTATGATTAAAAGCAATTATTATTTGTCCTATGCAATTACTGATTGCAATAATGAAAGGGCAGAATACCAAGAAAAAGGGAAATCCATAATCATTCAATAAACACATTTATGTCACCTGTGAATCAGACTTGTGTGCCTATACTGACAACAGCTCTTCTCCAAACCTGAGGAGAGCTCTGACTGGGCAGAATACCAAGAATACCAAGAAAAAGGGGAATCCGGAATCATTCAGTAAACACATTTATGACATTTATGTCACCTGTGAATCAGACTTGTGTGCCTATACTGACAACAAGCAGTTCTCCAAACCTTAGGAGAGCTCTGAATGGGCAGAATACCAAGAAAAAGGGGAATCCGTAATCATTCAATAAACACATTTATGACACGTCACCTGTGAATCACAACTGTGTGCCTATACTGACAACAGCTGTTCTTCAAACCCAAGAAGAGCTCTGCGAAATCACTGTGTTGTGTGACAACAGAGACCCACACTCTTACCTGGAGTTTCTTCAGCTGTGTGGTGAGGGTGGCGGCTGTCCTATTCTTCTCCTCTAGAGCTTCAGCCAGATCAGAAGCCCTCTTCTCCAGAGCTTCCTTCTCCTCTGTGTTCACCTTCCCCTGCAAGTGTGACGTCTTCCTCTCCAGCATTTGGATCTGAAAGTCCTAAACTCAAACAAAAAAACAACAACATTTGAGTCATTTGACAACTTCTATTAAATGACTGTCCAGCTAGATGATAACTATTTGTTGACAGAGACAAGGATCTTGCCTGGTTGGAGATGATCATCTGCTGTTTGAGCAGGTTCTGGTCCAGTTTGCTGAGCCTGCTGTCCAGGTTGGAGATAGCGGCCCGGGTGGCGCAGATCTCAGCCGTGGTGTTTTTCTCTTTATCACGCAGTCCCTGCAACTCCTGACTCTTTCTGAACATGAGCTCTCTCTGTCGGAGCAGCTGGGCATAAATCTCCTGCATAAAGAGTAAAAAAACACTTTGATTACCATAGAGCCAAATTCACTTACAAATACATTTAAACATACTGAGACACTGTCTTCTCATAAGGCCTCAATGTTTACTAAATCATATTGATCAGTCTAGGATTATGCATTCATGCTTTATTAATCCAAATAAAATGATGTGAGATAAAAGGAACAAATGACAATAACTTTTATAAATAAGTGAGTAACAAACATGCTTAAGCTGCTTCTTTAAAGCACTACTTCTTGTTTTTGACTGATCCTTAATCACTGTGGTACACTTACAATAAGTTTTTATATTCTGACTATTTTCTGACTATCTGGTTCTGGCAGGAACACTGCGGAGTAGCACAGTACCTTCGTGATTCGTCACAGACATAAACAGAGAGAAGTTGTTTTGGCTACAATGTTCTTCCACAAGATGCATGCAGTTCTGTTCATCTGTTGCCAAAAGTTTTGTACTGCAGCTTTAACAAATTAGTAGTTTATGTACGTGTTTATGTACTATATCAAATAATTAAAAAAAATGATATATGTATCAGTTGATACTGGATAATTTTTGCACATCACCTCTTTTTAAATTTATTTTACTCAAAATGTAATCTTTAGGAAATCTCAAAAGAAATATCATCTTATCCATACTGTATTATTTGTACTTATATTAAATATACTTACATATACTTTATTATATCTATTATATATACTGTATTATAATGTTGAGATGCCTAAATTCATTTGTGGAACTTCAGTTTAATTTTAATTTTCTGATTTTAGTTTTTTATTGTTTTATTTACTGACAAAATACTACAGAATTTGGCATTTATTTGGGTTATTGATCATAACAGTGCATTGTGTGTCCTATTTTTTCCAAAACTCTGGATGAGTGTTATAACTGTTAATATATTTGTTCATTAAAATTAATCTGAAATAATATTTTAAAATATAACACGAAACACCTGTACTAAATGAAAATAAGAAATGTTGCTTTGGCAACTAACTAAAATAAGTTAAATTAAACTTGAACTAAAATTTCTAATTGGAAATAAATAAATACTAAAAAGAAACTAAAAATAACACCGAAATAAAATAAATTAAACCCAGACCTAATAAAAAAATAATAATAATAATAATGACAAAGAAATATAATTGCTAAAATCAAAAATTAAAATAGAAAATATAAAAATAAAAGCTAATTCGAATTCTAAATTCAAAACCTATATTATAAATAATATTAGTAAATAAATAGCACTGCTGTGAAATCTTGAGCGTACACTGCATAATACCTCTTCTGGACACTGAATGGTCAATATTGTATACAATATAGTAACATTTATGAAACCACAGAGAGAGGGAGTGTGAAAGAGAGAGAGAGAAAGAGCAGCCCTCTATAATTTTTGAGCCATATGGCTGTTCAGTGCAAAACAAAATGATGCCCAGATTGCTGAAGAGTTAAAAGGAGTCAAAACAGTCAAACTCACTTTGATGTTCTGTTCCTGTTCTTTGTGCAGTTGCTCCATCTGTGCTGCTTGTTCTTCACCATCCAGCACCGCTTCTGTCACCAGCCGCAGCTTCTCTTTCAGAGCAGCATTAGCCAGCTTTGCCTCTTCAACTCTACAACAAAAGAACTGCATATGTTTATATGTATAAAGTAAGATCTGACTTCATGCACATCACTCAGTGTGGGCAAATATTATATAAATTATTAGAACTAAGAGAGAAAAAAAAACGTCAAAAAGTGAAAGCTAGTTGTCTGAGAAAAGAGAAAGCTTTACTTTGCTGTTTTGTCCTGAATATCCTTTTTCATGATGGATAACTGAGATCTGGTGGTCTCCACATCTGTGGCTGTTCGGTCTAAAGTTCCCTTTAGCACTTCAACCTGAAAGCAAAACAACACATTTGATTAACATAAAAAATTTACAAAAACAGATGGTATCATGATAATGGTACTTTTAGAATTTCTATAATAACCATATTCCACTGCTGGTAAACCAAGGACACTGAAGAACAAAAAACTGCAACTTTGTCATGGTATCATAACAGCCTTGGATTTATGATAGACAATTGATAGGACTTGCATCATGTCAGACTTTGATCAGTTTCTGGGTCACGGGCTTAAAGAAGTACTTCACTTCCAGAATAAAATTTTACAAATAATGTACTCACCCCGTTGTCATTCAAGATGTTCGTGCCTTTCTTTCTTCAGGTGTAAAGAAATTATGTTTTTTGAGGAAAACATTTCAGAAATGATCTCTATAGAGTGGACTTCAATGGTGCCCACAAGTTTAAATGTCCGAAATGCAGTTTCAATGCAGGCTAAAGCCTTCAAAGGGCTTTAAATGAGGCTTTATTCCCAACTGAGGAATAAAGGTCCTATCTAGCAAAATGATCGGTTATTTTCTTAAAAAAAATGCTTGTCTTGTCTAGCTCTGCCATGCATATGCATACTCTGTGTAATCCGGGTCAATACAGTTAGGGTATGCTGAAAAACTCCCATCTCATTTCTCCTCCAACTTTAAAATCGCCCTACATCGCTGCAGAAGTATCGACCCAGTGTTTACAAAGTGAAAATGAAAAGAGGGTCAAATACCCTTTACAAAAAAAGGTAAAACAGCACAAGGTAAAATGTAAAATGAGATGGGAGTTGTCCAACCTACCCTAATTGTATTGACCTGAATTACACAAAGTACGCACACGCATCGCAGAGCTAGACAAGATGAGCATTTGAGGTTAAAAAGTATATACTTTTTAATTTTTTTTTTTAGAAAATGACCGATCGTTTCGCTAGATAAAACCCTTCTTCCTCGGCTGGGATCATTTACAGCATTTGAACTTAATTTTGGACATTCAAACTTGCAGGCACCATAGCAGTCCACTATATGGAGTTTTCCTCAAAAAACATTTTTTTTTACGACTGAAGAAAGAAAGGCATCAACATCTAGGATGACAACGGTGTGAGTACATTATCTGTAAATTTTTGTTCCGGAAGTGAACTACTCCTTTGGATCTCTGGCAAGGCCATTTTTTGTAATCTTAATTATTATAATTAAAAAGCCCCCAAAGTAGCGCAATGACCATATCCCATATCAAAACTCAAAATATTTAATTTCCATACCTAAAATGTATATTTTACAGTCACACTTGTGCAGATTGATCATAAACAAAGCTAAAAGGCTTCCTACCAGTGGCCATCGCAAAACTTAATATCTTGCACAGTTTTATCACAGGTAGAATGCAAAATGTTTCAATATAAGCAACAAGCAAACAGTATAATTTCAGTCAAATGTAATTTATGCAATATTTCAAACATTTAACCCATGGGAGAAAATCAGTCCTTCGCAACAGCAAAATCAGCCCAATTCTGGGCAAAAAAAAAATGCAGATTTGGCAACCCTGCATCCAACACAAGCTTCAGGAATCAGATTTAACTGATCATGGGTCAATGATGGCGGTTCCTGATGCGCAAAAATTATATGCAGTATTAGAATGATTGTGTGAGCAGACAGTATTAGTAATGGAGCGGGATCAATAAAACACAATTTTAATACAAAATCACACACAATGAATGGCGACTGTAGAAAGCAAAAGCGAAATTTTGGGTGATTTAGAAATCCCAACCAGACGCATTTTTTAGGTCCAAAAAGAGGACATGTCCAGGGAAAAGATTATTTCAAGGACCCATGGGAACACTGACTCCAGCGTTGGAAAGCTCTGGTAGACCCACCTCATCCTGCAGACGTCTTTGGTTCCTCTCCTCTTCCTGGAGCTGCTGCCTGAGTCGAAGCGCCTGACGTTCAGCCGCGCTTATATTTCTCTCCAGCTCCTTATTGTTCTCTATCTCATGCTCCATGAAGTCCTTCCTCTCCTTGAGCAAATCGTTCTTCTCTCTTATCACTTGGTTCACCTCTGCCTGCAACTACAAGATTCACATTCAAAGTTGAATGAACCATCTTCAGAATTAAATTACAGACATAGATTTAGAGAGTTATGTATCTTATTAAAAAATTGCACTGTATATTTTTAGATCTAAAGAAATGCTTCCAATTCAGTGATGTCTTTGAAATAAAAGAGTGCCATCTTCAGATTACCATGGCGCACTGCTGTATCTCCTGGTCTCTTTTTCTCATTTGTTCAATGGTGTTCTCCCACTGGCTGATCATCTCTTGTCTCTCAATATGAGCCTGACGAAAGCTTTCGGCTGTCTTGTCCAGAGCAACCTGCATCCCAAAATACAAGTGCATTCGCTATGACCAAAGTCTATAGGACTTTGGTCATTTATAGGTCTATAAGAATGATAACATTTATGACATCTATAAGACATCTATAAGAATGATAACATGTTAAAATCATAAAAATGTCCTCTCACAATTGAGAAATGAGAGGGAGCAAGAAAAACCTCTATCACCTGTGCTGTAACACTTTCAGTGACTTCATTGTCCAAGGTTTTTCTCTTCTGGTTGGCTTCAAGAGTCAATTTCTCAATGTTCAGTGTCAACTCCTGTTTCAAAAGGCCAACCAGACATTATCTCAGTGCAGACATGGCAATTATTTTGCAATACAAACTATTAATTATAAGCCTAACAGTATACTACTTTATTCAAAAAAAAAAAAAAAAAAAAATGCATGTATAAAGTAACTACACTACTACTGCTAAACTAACTAAAACCATTAAAAAAACATTTTCTTTACTTGAATATAAAATAAAATATAAAACATTGGCAACATTTCTCATTTTCATTTAGTTTAAGTGCTAAATTAATCAAAGCTAAATAAACGAAAAAAAAAAAAAAACTTAATTAAAACAAATGAAAATATAAAAATAAAATCTAATTTAAAAATGTGATTATATATTATATAAAATGTGAATAGTATAGCAATGCTAATAAAATAACATTAATATATTATTATTATTATTTTTATTAATATATTATTATTACTTTAATTGAACTATCATTACCTTTTTTACAATTAAGCACGTTTGTACCTTGAATTCTAATTATCTGGACGTACAAATTAAAGGCAGTACAATAATACTTTCTAGTCTAAATCTAAATATTTTTCCACATTATACAATGACTATAATGTGTATGGGGGTCTTGCTCAACTCTTTTAGGGTGATATATGATACAAACATGTTCTTGGCAGGTTTTGTGAGATTCTTCCAGGTCCTTTGTGTTACTTGGCAATCTCACATTTTTGTTTAACAGTGCTGTAAATGCATTTAATCCTTAAAGGTATTACAATAATGCTACTTGCTTTGAATAAAGCAGTGATAGCCTGTGCAAGGCAGCCTTTTACATTTTCCTTGACAGGCAAACTGGCTATACAAAGAGACATGACTCAAACAGATGAGTCTGCCACTGTTACTAGGAACTCACTCGAATCTTGCTTTCGTCTTGCTTGGCATATTTGATGATGGCCATGGTGTCTTCATCCTTGTGTGCTGATTCCTGCAGCCAGGCCTCCAGGGTCTGCTGATCCCAGTTCAGCTGACTCTTCAGTTCATCAAGCTTCTGGGTGGCTTTGAAGATGTTGTTCTGTGCAGATGATTGACGGAATTATTACAATAGCATTAGCATTTTACCCACAACCAAAAAATACATTTAAAAAGCATTTAAGTATTCAAATCTTAGAAGTTTAGTAAGATCCTTTTATTATCTTTTGAAACCCACAATAATATTTAAAATATCAGTAAGCTTAATATATATATATATAAAATCATCATTATTGGGTATTTACAATTGGGAGGTGGCTGCCACAAACCTTAGCCCCTAAATTTCAACTTATGAAAATGATACTGAAATATTTTTTGCATTTTATTCCATTGTTGTTTTTAAAAATATATTTTTGATTTTTTTTTTTTAAAAAAAGTTAAGTTCAAAAAATATTTAATTTATATTTTCTTTGTAAATTTTGAAACTTTATGTTAAAAAAAAATTGTGTCATTTCATACTGAAACAGTGTACGTTTTAGTCCATTGACTGAGATTTGATTTTAACTACACCCCTATATTTATCAGGAAATATTTCTGTCACTCTCTCTCATAGCTACATGGTGAGTAGATAGACCCCATAATTTTGAGGTAAATGTGTTCAAATGTATGAAAAATCTGTGTGTAACTTTAAGGAACGTCACAACCGAACATAGTTTTTCTAGTTAAACACACTTTTTTGGAAGTTTTTCCATAACATTTAGTTTTTATATGTGTACCACTGTTGAGAACTGTGCTAGCTAACAATGTGCTGATTAGCATCTCTGTCCGTACCGAAACAGTCACGACCAAAACATTTGGTGAAATTTCGGTAGTGACATCCTTGATTTTTTTGGTGTTATCCCATAAAATTTTCTCTACAGTAACAGTCAGGACCGAAACATGTCATCATTGTTATAGTAGTGACAAAAGGAAACACACAATCCTTTATTTGGGGGGAAATAGACAAATAGATTAGTACAGTTATGCAAATTTTTTGTATTTTAGTATGTTTTAGTAGTGTTTTAGTATGTGGGTTAAAATTCTGTAATTTGATGTGGTTGCTACCAAAACATTAACGTCACTACTGAAAATGTGCAGTCAAAAATAAAGTACGGAACTGAATTATCAGCTGAGATGTTAGTGTTTGGTTCAATGTATATTCAAACTAATGATTCCTTAAGTTTGAAATCAGTGTGATTAACTTTTTATCTTTTACAAAGAAGAACTGGATTCAAAATACAACAAATCTCATAAATCACACTTGAAATATTGTTAAAATTGTAATTGTTATTGTTTTACCTTTGAAAACATATTAATAAAGTAGAATTAAAATAAATTTAATATATTTAAGGAAGATGTAAGCAAAATCTTAACAGGTCAATATACCCTTTAAAAAGGAGAAGTCCACTTCCGGAACAAAATTAGACAGATAATGTACTCACCCTTATGTCATCCAAAATGTTCATGTCTTTCTTTCTTCAGTCGTAAAGAAATTATGTTTGTTGAGGAAAACGTTTCATTTTTCTCCATAACAATTTTCATTTTTCTCCATATAGTGGACTTCTATGGTGCCCCGAGTTTGAACTTCCAAAATGCAGTTTAAATGCAGCTTCAAATGATCCCAAATGCGGTTGTAAATGATCCCAGCCGAGGAAAAATCTTATCTAGCGAAACGATCGGTTATTTTCATAAAAATAATACAATTTATATACAGGGTGTTTGATCCTCTTTGATCTCCTTTGCAAAGACTGGGTCGGTGCTTCTGCAGTGATGTAGGATGATTTTGAAATGATTTTTGAAGTTGAGGGAGAAAATACGATTGGAGTTTTTCGACATACCCTAACTGTCTTGAACCATAATACATAGAGTTCAGGGACAGCAAGACAAGACAAGAGATTAAAAAGTATTTAAATCGTATTTTTTAAATGAAAATAACGATCGTTTCACTAGATAAGACCATTCTTCTTCAGCTGGGATCGTTTACAACCGCATTTGGGATCGTTTGAAGCCGCATTTAAGCTGCATTTTGGAATTTCAAAATCGGGCGCCATACCAGTCCATTATATGGAGAAAAATCCTGAAACGTTTTCTTCAAAAAACACAATTTCTTTACGGCTGAAGAAAGAAAGACATGAACATCTTGGATGACAAGGGGGTGAGTACAATTTCTGTAAATTTTAGTTCTGGAAGTGGACTTCTTCTTTTTTTTTAAATTATATATTACTGGGTTATTTGGAGAGAGGACACATATTCCAAAACTTTCTGACAATACAATATGAGAATTAACTGTACAGTTACTAGAAATGTATATCTTGGATATTATACAATTTGCATACATACAAAAACTGTGGAAAAATACATTTTTTTTTCAAGATGTTTCCAACTCTGAATTTGAACCAATTCTATAGAATGGCCCATATTATACTGTTTAAACATTTGAGGTCGGATTTTTTTGTTTTTGAAAATTTTTGTAAATATTTGTAGGTTGTGAGACACCAATGAATAGTGTTTTCTTTCTATTGTTTTGACATTAGCACAGGGCATGTAATATGGATGATGTAAGAGCCAGCTGTAACCTCCTGTGCATTCTTCTTCTCATTCAGCGTTTTCAGTTGACTCTCCAGCTGAGTGATCTCCTGCTTCAAACGGCCTGTCTCTCGCTCCGCCAGCGCTCTGAAATGCACCTCTGATTCAGTCTCCTTCTCTCTGGCTTTGCACAATGCCTAAACACAAGAAAACATTGCACCTTACAAAACAGCAAAAATACAGAAAAAAAAAAAACAAGTTCCTCTACAATTATCTCCTACCTGAGTGTGAGAAACCTCCTGTCTTAGATTTTTGAGGTGTTCAGTTAGAGCATTTATCACATCCTTGTTTTTATTGACTTTGTTCTCAAGATTTAATTGCTCTTTTTGCTTCTTTTGAAGCTGTAGAGGGAAGAAAAAATTAATGAGATTTACACACATCTTTCTTAAACACCAGTTTTTCTGTTATTAAGTCATTTATTAGATAAACTTCTCACTCACTCACTCACCTCCTCTTCTAATGCTCTATTCTCTGCATTAGCTACAGGGATGGCAAAACCCGCGTCCCAACCAACTTCTGCTAACACGGCGTTGGACATTTTGCTGTTTCAGAGGCGTTCAGGAGTAAAACATAAACGGCTCGACGATATTTAGCCTACCAGACATTTGCAAATGCCGTAGTTTGTGGTGTTGTGTTCAAGACTCGTTTCCTAGCAACGACGCAAACTATCGATGTGCCGTATTCGACCCGTTAGATGTCGCCAAATGCTACTTTATCGGGCAGCAATTTTACAGAAAGTGTCTTACAAAATATCACATAGGATTGATCCAGTTAAGCATGTTTTGTAAAGATTTAAACTAACCATTTAATTTACCTGTACATTTTGTGGACACAAAAATACATAATATTTTATATTTATTTTATTGTATGTACACAAGATTATTTTGGAAAAATGTAGAAATCTATATTAATAGAAAACTGGGATGTATGGGATGTACAACAAATATTTGTCTATTTGATGTGCCTTTTATCTTCAGAATTGTATTTTGAAAAAAAAAAAAAAAAAAACTAAATAAATAAATACAACATATTATTCTGTTATTTTGTTATATTAGGAAAGTAGTGGTCTCTTTGCAAACTTTTCACATTCTATAAATTATTTTAAATCATATACAAACGTCCTGGAACAAACTAAAACAGGAAGCACTGAAAGCATGTAATGCATTAAAAGGGGAACATTGGGAAAAAAGCAATTACACTAAAAAAAAAAATATTTTACATTTTATTTTTATGGCAACTGATGTTAACAATGTGATTTTGTAAAACCCCTTATTCTTGTGGCATTGAAAAAAAATACAAAATATTAATTTGTGAATTTTTTATCTTAGGTTAACAGTCCCTTATGATAAAATATCAAAACAGACACTGAACCCTGAAATGAGTTGTACTCTTGTACATGTACTCTTCCTCATGTTGTCCCAAACCTGTATGACTGGCTAATAGAAAATAAAATAAAATAGCCAGGCTGATAAAATATTAAATATATAAGATATTTTGAGAAATGTCTTTTACTTTTTTTTTTTTTTTTAATATCAATATAATGAAAGTCAGTAATGTTAACCAAAACTGTTTGGTATCATCTTTTGTGTTCTTTAGAACAAAGAAAACCATACATGAGGATGAGTAAATTATGATTTTAATTTTTGGGTGAACTTTAAAGTATTTTAAGGACTTTAAAAGAAGTCGCACTATGTGGGTAAACACTCACTGAACTACCACACACACGCGCGCACACACACACAGAAAATATTTTCAAGGCCATCTGACTTTATTCATCAACTATAACCTGATTTTATTGTATGGATTATGTGACTTATCAAAGTGCTGAATGAACTGCAAACACAGTATATCAATACATCAAATGGAGTCATTAATCAAGAAAAACTGAGGTAATGTTCAAATCAATATTATTTCTAGGATTGTAAAATATAATATTCTCAGTTATTATGACCTATCGATTTAATCAAAACCAAACAAGCAAAGTGAAATCACTGTCTGGATATCAACAAAAAACGTACATTAAGTCACAATAAAACACAAAAAGAAAGCAAATGTGACTGGCTCTTGAGACACCAGCTACTCGGTTTTATAAAAAAAGAGAACAATCAAAAAACTCTGACGTATAATTTTCATAAAAACCAAATGGAAAGAAACAAACATTCAAAGCAAGAATGCACATGGAGTACTAAAATTAAGATCTTGTCATTTCCTAACTGTATCTGTGACAGCTTGTTCGACAAACTGCTTCATCTGGATGAGACCACTGAAGTCCCAGAGATTGAATAAGATCCTGTATGAAGTCAAAACAAAAATCGGCCCAAAAAAGATAAAAGCCCAAACCACCATTAGACGACTGAAGAGAAAAGATGCCTTTAATGTCTCTGGTTTGTATAAATGTCTCAGTCCTGAGGGCTTGGAAAAGGCAATGCAGATCTCAGTTCAGTCCTCTGTGCTCAGCAGAAGCTGTTTGTTTTCAGTGAGGTCCAGACAGCCCTCAGAAGGAATGTACTTATACAGCTGTACTCTTGGTGCCAATGTACGGCCGCGCAAACTCCACAAAATCATCAATAAGAACTGGCCATGCTCCTAAAAAAAATAGGAAAAGTCAGAAGTATAAATGCGAGCTTCATTTTCAATTCTACTCACATGATTAAAACTGAGAAAGTATAAACATTTGACAACACAATAGTGTTGTAGTCAAAACCACATATGCAGACCAAGACCAGAGTGTGTTGAGACCAAGACGAGACCAACACTCTTAAAAATAAAGGTGCTTCACGATGCCATAGAAGAACATTTTTTGTCTAAATGGTTCCATTAAAAGACCTTTAACATCTGAAGAACCTTTCTGCTTCACAAAAGCTTATTTGTGGCGAAAGAAGGTTCTTCAGATTATAAAAAGGTAAGAAAGAGATGTTTTTTTAAAGAACCTTTGACTGAATGGTTCTTTGTGGAACCAAAAATGGTTCTTCTATGGCATCGCTGTTAAAGCACCTTTATTTTTAAGACTAAAGGACAAGGCAGGGTAAGACATTTACTGCTTGAAAAATATCTAATATTAAACCAGTAAATACAGCTAGAATAATAAGACACTATATAAAGCTGTTACCAGTCACAGAACAAAAGAACTCATATTTTGAACTCATTTTTGAAGCTGTTTTGAAATATGAATACAGAATTCATATTTGCACTCCAGAGGTGACTCAGAAACTGCATCTGAATTTGTACAATTACAACTGCAGAAATACTGTTGAGATCAGTGTTTTTCAAAAAAAAAAAAATTTGAATACAGAAATATGTTAACATGAATATCAAACTAAAACCGCCAGTAGGCTGGGTGGTGGCAAATCGCTTGAGGGAATAATTTATTCATATGATTTGTTTGAAGCAGCTGATTTATTTACAAATGAAGCACACATTTGCTTGGAAACGCATGATAGTTGTGTTATGGATTCGTTTGGAACTACTTTTCCTTGTCGAAATAGTCACAAATAAATAAGTAATTAAAATAAATAAACAAAAACATCAAAATTGCATTTAAGGGTGTGTTCACAGTAGTAGTTCGGTTTGTTTGGTTCATTTGGTCTGGACCAAAAAGGGAAATAACACATTTGGTCCCGGTCCGCTCAGCAATCACACTGGCATTTTTGACAGCGAACCTAAAGATAGCAAACCTAAAGGCATAGTGATACGTTCACAACCTGATTGGCCGGGTCGAATGACTTGTATTTTTTTTTTTTTTTTTTTTTTTTTGCCATTTTTGCCTTTTTTTAAGACAGGACAGTTAAAAAGTGACCGGAAGCGAAGTGGGAGAGAGAGATGGGGGTGTGATCGGGAAAGGTCCCCGAGTCGGGACGCTCGGAGCACAATGGCGCTGTATGTCGCTGTACTGCCCACAAGGCTATTGGCGCCGACGAATGGCGTGTATTTCATGAAAGAACTCACCGAACACTCCAAACAAAAGGCAAAGGGTGCGTTTGACTTAAAGAGGCGTTGTGGGTGTATGACATCAAACTACCCGTTCACACTGATCGGTCTGCTCGGCGCCACTTTAAGTCAGATACACCCAATGCCGTTTACTGCACTGAGTGCATTTACTGTTGCACGTGTATGATTTTATTTTCACTACCTGCGAACCCTGGTGCACACCAGGGTTCGGATGGCAGCGTTCACACTTACTCAAATAAACCGCACTAACAGAGCAATCACACCAGAGTCCGTTTTAATCGAACCAAACATGACAAGTGTGAACGCAACCTAAAATGTAACTGATTTAATATTAACTTCTTGTTTGTTAAATGTTTGTATAAAATAAACATCACGTTTTATAATCGTGCTCATATTTGTGAAAACAGCTCTCTTGTTCTTGTAAAATAGCTCATAATATAAAAACAAGACCTCATACAAGGACTTTTGGCCATTTGTATTAATTTTGATGAAATTTTTGACAATTCCCCAGTAAATTCTGACTGGCACAGCAGTATCAAGTGAAATCAAATTAGAATTAAGTTATTAACTGCATTTGAAGCAAGAAGTTTCACAACATCTCATTAATGATTTTTACAAATAAATCAGACAATGCACCAGCAATTTAGTGACATCCATGCAGTTGTGGTCTTGAAAAAAATCCTGAGTCCTTTTAGTCTGAGACCAAGGCAAGACCAAGACCTTCAAAATATGGTCTTAAGACCAGTCTCAAGTACTACAACACTACATCATAACCTCCTTGTGAATGCTAAATGGTCCTGTAAATATATATATAAAAAAAAAAAAAAACCAAGATGAAATAATTGAAAAAATTTCAAACTAACCTTCCTCATCGTAGTTTGACATATCGTCTGTGATCATCGTGCTGAAATCTAACAAAAGGTTCCATGTGTCTTTGGGAATGGATCGTTTATGATGTTCCTGCAATGCATAAGCAAAAGCAAACCAAATATTTTCATCCAGTTTTACAGTGATTAAACACATTATTTTTTTTACCAGTTATGGCTGGAATAAAATACACAACTTTTTGCCCAGATTTTCAGTCTGGACACATCAATGATAACTGTTGAATATCAAAGCCATTCTGTAGATTTTGGGAACCCAGAGTTGACAGATTTTGCAGAAAATCACACAGTGTGTCATGGGCAAAGACTCAAAGATATACTCAGATATCAAAGATGTTTGGTATTTTGAGCCGATATGTTTTAAACTGTCATGCATCTTCTGTTAACAAAGTGCATGTTTCTGCCCGAGTCTGTTGTGTTCAGAACAACTTAACCATTTTTAAAGTTTGCAAGTGTATGATGTCTATTGTGTTAAAATCTTTTCATACATTAAAATTGTGTAGTGTATTCCAGCCTTTAAACAACACAAAGATGATGGGTGTTTTTTTTTTTCTTGATGAAGCCTGACAATTCATTAATCAGCAAATCAAGGCATGTCTTTATCCAAATATCCTAATAAATACTGGCTCAAACAATGCTGTGATTTGGGGGCAACACTATCTGTTTAGTGATGCTAGAGGGGCATAAATGTTTATAGGTTTAAAAGTTAAATCTATACATAACTTACAGCCATGAACAGAACAGTACTCACCAATAAAAATTTGTTCCATAGATCTAGAAATTTAAAACGCCCAGCCAATATTAAATTCCAGTATGCAATTGCCATTTCTAGGTCTAGAGAAAAACAAAACAAAACAATAAAACTGAAAAAACACTAGTTAACTATATAAAAATGAAACGTGACAAACGTGAGTGAACCCAACACATGCCTAAGCCCTTTTGTCCTGGATTCTTAGCAAAGTTGAACGTGAACTGATAGAAGTCTTTAAATTTCCCTTGGTCCTTCAATTCTTGCTCCATCCTGGGTAGCTGTGCTTTGAGTTTCTCTATACTGTCACACCTTGAAAAAAAACAAAGGCAAAGTTTAGCATTTCACTGTGTAAGTGACTGAATAGAAGGAAAAGGTGATTCAGAGAACTCAGACATGATTAAATAAAAAATACCCTTGCTCAGCCATTCCCTCCATGAATTCTTGTTTGGAGAACTCGCATTGTGTCGCTGCCCGAAACTTCCAAGCGATTAGCAGAACACTTACACTGGCTGGATCAAGTCCCAGATCATCGCAGAACTGTTGGATTCCATCTATGCCGATCTTGTTATCATCTTGAGGATCTGTAAAAATGAACACAATGCAAAATATTCTCTTTTCTTACATATATATATATATATTACACAAGGGTTTGTAATAAATCTCTATATTTTAATACACAAAATACTACACAGAAGTAACAATATGCTGCTATGGAAGGAATTCTTACCTCTGTACCGATTGTAAAGCTGTTCTAACTTTTTCCGGTCTAGTGTTCCCTTTAGATTCTGTATGTAGAGGTCAGGATTTTGGAAAAAGTTGTCTGTAGCAACGTCTAATTTCCAATCATTCTGAGACAAACAATTCAACGCTGTTTTCTCGTTTGACTGGGTAAAGATCATGAACTGGCGAACTTTATCCTTCTGAGAGGATTTCAGCTTGTTCTGTAATAGGGAAAATGTATATAGTCAAATTCAGTTAGTTAGATACTGTATATCAACAGTTACTAGTACAGCAGCATGTTCTTGTACATAGACCTAGTCTGTTATTAATCAGTATCACAATGTAATATTAACACCAAATGGCTTATCTTTCCCTATAAATGTATATTTAATGGCAAGTAATAGCAATAAATTAACTGCTTTTTACTAACAAGTATAACAAAATATACGGAGATCTCACACATAACGAACGCATGTCTACTGAACTGCTTTTCAGCAGCTTTTCACACTGTTTGCATAAGGTTTAGTAACCGATATCCAAACAAATAATCTTTTTACTGTGGGCCATTAGTTCGGCTTCTCATATGTAAAGTGAACTTGACAGCCCTGCTGTCCAACAGCTTTGACCTCGCTAGCTTCAAAGCTACCTGCTCTGTATAGCTGTCTAAGAATTAATTCATCAATAAACCCACTCTCCTGCTAGGTGAATTTAAAGGAATGTCGTTGTCAAAACAGACTAATAAGTAAACGGGATTCGTCGCAGCGGTTTATGGGTATTGTGCAACTGTAACACACATTAGTAGAAAAATTGTTATTTTTTTCACATTTACCATGTTTGTGATTTCCAGACTCCCTCTTCCGCTATCCCTCTCTGCCCTGCACCTACTTCCGCTCATGCGCAGTGACATTTGTACCGCAGTCAGCTGTTCGCAGTAGAGATTCAGTAGAGTATTTTCATTAACAGCAATCTGTAAAAGGTCTAAGGTCCACCGATGTGAAAAATATTGTAATATTATATTGACATGAATACGCTGAATATTTTATATATCATTTTTTTTCTATAAACAGGCTATCTATCTATCTATCTATCTATCTATCTATCTATCTATCTATCTATCTATCTATCTATCTATCTATCTATCATCTATCTATCTATCAATAATGTATAACTTCCAGGCTATAATATCTGTATATATTTTAATTAGTTTAAAAGTGAACATAAAACATAAATACAAAATAAATAAGACACATCAGACCTTATTATGATATATAATAATAATTTGTAAAATCCAGTAACCACATAAATAAATGAATAAATAATTCAATTAAAAGTAATTGAAGTTCATTGCTCAAAAGTTATGGGAACTCCTTTACGTTTCTATTACGCTCTATTTTCAGTATTTATATGTTACAAATAACTGTTTTCCAAATAACACAAACAACATTCTCCCTAACATTTAATAACATTTAATTTAATTTAATTTTTATTTATTTTTTATTTTATTTTATATTTAATAGCTGGGTTAAATGTTTAACCTAACCTTCTGGGTAGCTTTATTTAACGGAACTATATTATAATTACTATATTTCTTGCTTAAAATTAACCCAAAATAGGTTAAAAATGAACATTTATTAATATGTTCAATTAATGAACATTTATTAATAAGTATTAATGAATGACAATTAAATAACAAACATTTTTTAATCGCTTAAAAATAAATGTTCAACTTTCGATTATTGCTAATGTCTCTAGTATGTGTCGGATTTTTAATTTACAACCTAATTTGGGTTCATTTTAAGCCAGTCATATAATAATATTTAAACAATAGCTTACATTTACATTTAGACATTTTACAGATGCTTTTATCCAAAGCAACTTACAAAAGAGGACAATGGAAGCAATCAAAATCAACAAAAGAACAATAACACGCAAGTGCTATGACAAGTCTCAGTTAGCCTAATGCAGTACATGCAGCAAGTTTTTTTTTATTTATTTTTTTATTTAAATTATATAATAAATAAAAGAAAACAGATAGAATAGAAAAAAAAAAACAAAAAAAAAAAAAAACAAGCTAGTGTTAGAGGCCTTACAAAAAGAACAAAGAAGCTAGTGTTAATTTTTCTTTTAGCAGTCTAAAAGGGCAAGTATTTTTTATTTATTTATTTTTTTAAAGAATAGAATTAGAATAGAGAGTGTATTTTTAGCCAATTCATGAAGATGGCTAAAGATTCAACTGTTCGGATTAGGTGGGCAGGTCATTTCACCAGGAGGGTACATTTAATGTGAAAGTCCGTAAATGTAAATAGTTGAGTTAAATAAAACTACCCAGAAGGTTGGGTTAAATATTTAACCCAACCACTGGATTTAAATAACCTAATTGCTGGTTTTGTCCATATATTACCCAGTGCCAGCTTTTTTAGAGTGCAGATAACATCATTCATTTATAATATTTTTCAAAATGTTAATTTATTCATTAATTCATTACATTTTATCACATCACACAAATCTATTGACTTATTCACTTTTATTGTTCATGAAATCTTAATGGAGTAGTTGGGGTAATAAATAATGATATAAATGCAAATGTAAAAGTTTCCAGAAAAAAAAGGAGATACAATAAATATTTGTAGGTTTTAAACAATAAAGGGGGTCTCGTGGTTTTATGCGTTAGAAAAAAAAAGAGAAAGAGAAAGAAAAAGAAAACAGCACATGGAATAAAATGAATAGTTCACACAAAACGTTTTAATTATTCGCCATAGAAGTCATTATTCCCTTTCTTTGCGGTGTTTCATACAATTAAGGTGAATGAAGACTGGGTGACTCTAAGTCACTAAAAGCTCATTTTGTGTTACACACAACATGAACAACATGAGTTTGAATATATTAAAACGCAACTTTAATTTTAAGGTGAACTGTCACTTTAAGTCAGTCCCATTTTAAGGCCAGAAATGTGGAGACCCCGTAGCGACTCCACTACTCCCCCTCAATGGTGCAATATCCTTGCGCTTCTGCATATAGTCCCATGCAAACTTCGACAAAACAAAGATAAACACTCCTAAAATTACTACATATTTAACTAGAATTACATCTCTTGTCGCGATCGATAACAACGTCAACTGCGTGTAGCTGTTTTAGCGTTTATACAGTTTTACCTTAAATGTACAAAAAGAAGTTCCGGTTAGATAAAATCACCAGAGATTCACATGTTCTTCCTTTCCGAGTGAATGCCGAAGTCGCGAACGGATCATGTCTAGCGGTTCTGCTGATTACAACAGGTAAAATCTTTATGACACGTAACCTTTATTTATTTTATGTCAAATGCCGTTCATAAATGTGCATTTTGTTGAATTAGGAAGGCGGTGGGCTAATTATAGCGCCAGAGATGTGGATTTTGACATGGCGCTTGTGATGTTAAGCAGGCCGCGCAGCTAACTAACGCCTGTTAGCTGCGTATGCTTACATGTGTATTCTCACGTATTTAGCGCTGAGGTGCATGTATGACTAAATTGGTTATTTTTATACTATTTATTTCATAAGTGCCGTAATTAAGGATCGAAACGATGAACATTGACTAGGCTTCACGCCCACCCTGAAATCCAACGCGTGGCCTCCATGCTTAAGGCCTCGCATTCACGTCGCCTTTACTACCTTAAAATTTTGTCGTTATGTGTTGTCAAGTCGTAGATTTTGTTTTTTTTTTAGCCCTTTTTTTTATTGAGAGGTAAATAACTGGTCATATAAAACAATTATGGGCAGTAGAAATGACTTTTAACACATTAAAGGTGACAAGGTGTTTCTACTGTAAATAAGTCGGATCAAATTTGGGCGTAGGCTTTAAGGTAGACCATGACTAAGTCATTTTCATTGAATACAACCCTTTATTCTTCAAAGTGGTTATTTACCGCTTTGCTCGTTAACTGTCGTCCACGTGGCATTTGTGGAATGTGCGCTCGCTTGCACGCGCGTTTCGTGAAGGTTCAAGTTAAGTAGTACTGTCAGTTTAAGAACTTCTTGTACTCAAACTTTATTTTGTGTTTTGTTTTAGCTCACGAGATCGAGACCATGGGGGGCCTGAAGGAATGGAGCCTGATGGTGTCATCGAGGTTTGTATCACACTTTTTTTTTTTTTTTTTTTGAAGGTCAATCCATGAACTGCCCCTTAAGTTGCGGTCCCGTTTCTTGAGGAAAAATATTAATTTTCAATAGTGTAAAAATGTATGAGCTACAGATCACAGATGTCACTTTTAAACCAAGTAGCTTTCTGTTGGTGAGCACTGCAAATGTATGTAACCAGCTTGAACCAAAGCTAAATCTATGCGATTCCTGTAAAACACATTGGATTTTGACAAGCAAAAATAAAGGTGAGAACACCTTTAAATGCAGCCATCAGAATTATGGTAGTTACAAGTTTCATAGTTGGAAATTGGATATAAATGGTCTCCAGTCATATTTATGATTGGGAGACTTGGGGGAAATTTTGATAAGACTTGGGTGGGCCATAAACTTGAAATATGGCAGATGGCAGAACTATTGCTACGGTGAGATAAGTTTTGTTTTCCTCACAACATCTATTTTGATTTCTCATGCATTCATGGTCATTTATACATATGAAAATAACCATTTGATGCAAATTTGATGTATATTACACGGCAAAAACACATTTGACTTTCATAGTCAGCAAATTATATATATGACATGATGAATGTGTACAATAGCGTGTGTAATAAAAATGTGGTTGTCAGTTAATACGTTTTCAGAATTTGTTGGATGTTGATTTTAAATCTGTAATTAGATTCAGATTTTCCTCAGAAAATGTGCATAAATGAACCAGCCAGTTGCATAAACTCAGCCTTTATGTAAAGACTGTCTTATAAATAAGTCTGACCCACTAGCTGTTAGTGAGGAGGGAGTGAGTCTCATTTTTCAGGTTCAAATTAGACCAATTTACGTTATGTAACTGGCTTGAAATTATGGCCAGTCTCAGAAGAAAATAAAATGAGTAAGTTGTAAATGTAGTTTAAGCATTTTTATGCAGCTGGCCACACAGGTGTCCTGTGACTCCTACTCTTGACTACAAATGCTTGAAAGCAACATGCTCCTAATAATGACTTCAGAAGTGAGTAGGAAGTTTCCAATAACGTGCAAAGGCAGCAAAAGTGCTGTTTGTTCCCCATTTAAAACTTGCAATCAGTTTTTTTTCCACTTGCATGCCCTGATACAAAAAGGGGTTTATTGAAAAACCTCAGTTGTGATTACGATGTTGCAGTACTTTTCATGTGCTTGTTTGATGTGATTTTTTTTGAAGGTAGCATATTACCCCGTCCCATCAGCTTACAATAAGAATATTGTGCATACATGGTGAGCAAAGTGAGATCTCGTATGCATTATTTTACAGAGCAACTGGAACGAGATTACGGATAATTTTGATGACATGAACCTGAAGGAAACTCTCCTTCGTGGAATTTACGCTTATGGTTTTGAGAAACCCTCAGCAATCCAGCAGAGAGCTATAATCCCTTGCATAAAAGGTACAAGTTCAGTTACATGTAATATTTGCTTTATGCTTTTTCAATGAAACAAGATTCTGTACGCAATTTGCCTACTGTATAGGGGTGTGATGAGACTCTTATCCCACGAGACACGAGACCGGGTTCACGAGAACGAGACGAGATTTTTAAATATTATTTTTTTTATTTTTTTTTTTTTTTTAATAAAAGAAATCCTCAGTGACGAAATATATAGGGAAGATAGTCTTATTCAACTGAAAAAGACAAAATGCAAAAAAAATGTAGGTGTATTTTGAAATCAACTTGTACTTTATGAAATTAAACTTCCATTTTAATGAATTATGTGCAGTAATAAACATTTAAACGAGCTTTACGATTCTGGATAAATTGAGAATTCCAGTTTTTAATAAGTTGGAGACCATGATTTTCTCATGATTCTGGAGGAAAAAAAGGATTGGAAGACTAAACAAAATAACATGATTTACTAGTGGTTCTGACAAAATGTTAATCACACCTTTTAAATGTTAAAGTCTTTTAAAAACATTCATTTAAACAAAAAAAAATTCAATGAAGGGGTCAGTGTCTCAATTCATTAGGACTTTGCTTAACTATTGGAATCTCCTGAATGAATGATTCAATGACATGCTTTTTTTTTTTAAAATGGGCACTTGACGCCACCTCCTGGCGGATAAGCGTTACAATACATACAAGTGTTAAAGGGGTCATCAGATGCTAAGTTCGCTTTTACATGTTGTTTGAACATTAATGTGTGCTGGCAGTGTATGTACCCTATAATGATAAAAATCCACACAGTGGCTTTTAATTAGTCTGTAAAAATAATATCCCCTTTTTCAAATCGAGCCATTCTCAGATGCCTGTCATTGTGGCGTCACACCGACGGAGGCTGCTCCCACCATAGTTGATTGACATGAGCGTCTTACCTTAGATCAGTTGTAACAGTCTGCCCTCTTTGTTTCGATGCCGGAGCAGGGATGTAAGTTAAAACAATCTCTCAGAGCAGCAGAGAGAAGAGAAGGGCGGGGTGAGCAGAGCTCATTTGCATTTAAAGGAACGATCCCTCAGAATTGGATGATTTTTGCAGAGCTCATTTTGGCAAGGTAAAAAGGGTGTTGTTTACACTACCAATGAGAATTTTTAACCAAAGTATATTATAGACTTTTCATTAAGACCCTGAAGAATCATATCAACTTGTGGAAAGTGGGCATCCGATGACCCCTTTAAGATACTTTCGTTTTGATCACTACTGTAGACGTGAGGTGTTTCTACCCAAATAAACTTTTATCCCAGTACTTCTGTTATTTAAATGTCTGTAACACAGACATGATGATCATAATGTTGTTGCAAAGCGTCAGTGGAGTGTGAGCAGCGCGTTTTGTCGCAGCCCATATCAGTGAATGACCGGTTCGCTTCGGAAGCGTAATGATGGCGCCCCTCTGATTCATTAAACATGGGCAGCGACGAAACGTGCTTCTCACGCTCCACTGACACTTGTGACGTGAAACGGTCCTGATAAACATAGCTAAATCATTGTCATTCAGGAAAAAGATTGAGTGGGTGTTTGAATCCAGATCTCGATCTTTTAAGGATTAATCATGCAGCTCTAACGTTAACGCTGCAAAATGTTTTGCGGGATATCCTCGCGAGATCTCGTGCCAAGAAGTCTCGTCACATCCCTACTACTGTATATCTGTTCGTAGTCTAAATTCAAGTGCAAATCTCTGCTCATTTTAAACTGTGGATTAGTGTGAATTGATCCTTTATTTCTCCATAGGATATGATGTTATCGCTCAGGCCCAGTCAGGGACTGGTAAAACGGCCACGTTTGCCATTTCCATCCTGCAGCAGTTGGAGATTGAGCAGAAAGAGACTCAGGCTCTGGTCCTGGCACCAACCCGAGAGCTCGCTCAGCAGGTATGCTGTACCTGAGGTCACCATAAACTTAGTGTCTCAGACCAAGGCGGCATATTCTGGCAGTAGCACGATTCAAGGTACTCTTTTGCTGTTCTTCCTGCTCCATCAGTCATTAAATGTGGATGTTTTTTTAATTTGTTTCGTTTTGTTGGCAGGAAGTTGTTAGCTAGTGCTTCAGCCAGAATATTTTGTAGAAGTATTTACTGTAAGTGGTTGGAAATTATGTTTTAGTTAATGGTTTGGTTGTTGGACTGCCAGGTGATTTCCATGGGATGATTGTAGCAAAGTGGAGCTGTGAGGTGGTATACCGTCTTTCATGGCTGTCTTGTTACAGAGATGATCTTTTCAACTTATCATACGTGTCCAATATTTGGTTTTATTGGTGCACTTGAGGACAAGAAGCATTCTTTTTCTTATAAACCCGATTTGTTTTTCTCTGCTCTCTAGATTCAGAAGGTTATCCTGGCCTTGGGTGACTACATGGGAGCTTCTTGCCATGCTTGCATTGGAGGCACCAATGTGCGGAACGAAATGCAAAAACTCCAGGCGGAGGCTCCACACATCGTCGTTGGCACGCCAGGCCGTGTGTTTGACATGCTGAACAGGAGATACCTGTGTAAGTAATGAATGCAAATAAATTAGACTAAAACATGCAGGCCCAGTGGGGAATGAAGTATGACGTGATGGTATCATCTTTCGGGACTGACCTATTATGAGGACATTTAACTTAACTGATCATACATTTGATTGTCATGTTTTTAATGATTTAGTAAGGGTTTAAATTACAGAAAGTTTTTATTTTTTAACAGCTCCCAAATGGATCAAGATGTTTGTTCTTGATGAAGCAGATGAAATGCTGAGCCGTGGATTCAAGGATCAAATCTATGAGATTTTCCAGAAATTAAGCACAAACATTCAAGTAAGTCAATGCATTGATACCAGACTCTAAATAGAGGTCTTCCGCTCAAAAGAACTGTGCTCAAATTGCAGATTTCAGGTTCTCCTGGTTTATGCAATAATGCTAGCAGAGTATCATGTGGAAGAAGAGCAACAGCCCTGCACCGGAAATGAAACTGAGTCGGACCTCTTTCTTAATGTCCGGTGGCTTATGTTTCAAGGTCCAGAGCAACAATACACGTGTGTGTGTGTGTGTGGTTTTTTTTTTTTTTTTTTTTTTTTTTTTTAAAACTGGAAGAAATCTTTGATACTATTGAAAATCTTAAAAAAAAAAAAAAAAAAAAAAAACCTGGACACATTGTGGAATTTCCAGGTCATCATCATGACTCATTCCCAACATTTTTTTTTTTTTTTTTTTTGGTTCATAGTCAAATGTTCTTGCGTCCATTGATGCACAAGATTCTCGTTAAATAATTTTCAAACCATGCTGAACACAAGCATCACGTTAACCAAACTTTGAGTTCATGCAGCTCAAGTGTTGCTGTCATTTTAAAGCAAAATGTGACAAATCACGTACTCCCCCTGCCCCCCCCCCTCTGTTATGCTAATAAAACTTTCCCAATTGCCAGTTATGTGTGACCCTGGACCACAAAACCAGTCATAAGGGTCTGACATATGTAATAAATAAACGTTCCATTGATGTATGGTTTGTTAGCATAGGACAATATCTGGCTGAGATGCCGCTATTTGAAAATCTGAAATCTTGAGGGTGCAAAAAAATCAAAATATTTAGAAAACTGCCTTTAAAATTGTCCAAATGGTCCGGGGTCACATATTAAAGACAAAATCCTTCATTAGTGTTTTCAGAATTGACACATCTCAGTTTTTTGTTCATTCTCTAACAGTGTCTTTTGTTAACAGGTTGTGCTGCTTTCGGCCACCATGCCTGCTGATGTACTGGAGGTGACCACTAAGTTCATGCGTGAACCTGTTCGCATCCTTGTGAAGAAGGAAGAGCTGACTCTGGAGGGTATTAAGCAGTTTTACATCAATGTAGAACGAGAGGTGAGGGAACTGGATGTCTCTTTGTAATATCTTACATACCTTCTTTTAAAAGCGCCATGCTAAAATCACCAGATCAAGGCCTTAGGGTCTTGCCCTGTTGTTTGTGCTAGTATTGGTTTATCGTAAAGAAGGAAGAGCAAAAGCACACGGTCAGAAATGAGTCTAGGGCGGACCTCTTTCTTAATGTCCGGTGTCCAAGGTCTCGAGATTTTGTGCCATACACATGTACTCAGGAATTTGATGTAGGCTGACACCTTGTGGCGATTCTCCGCTAATGCTAATTTGTAACTTATCTTGTAGGAGTGGAAGTTGGACACGCTGTGTGACCTCTACGAGACCCTTACAATCACCCAGGCTGTTATCTTCTTGAACACGAGAAGAAAGGTTGACTGGCTGACCGAGAAGATGCATGCTAGAGATTTCACAGTGTCTGCTTTGGTAAGTTGATGTACATGTACATTAAAAAAAATGTACAGATTTAATAGTTAAAGTTGGGCCAAGGAGACAAATGGCACATTATAATGTTTAACACTGGATGAAGTATGAAATGATGGTTTACCATCTTTCGGGACTGACCTCTTATGGAGACATTTGTTTCTAAACAACTGATCATACTTGTCCAGAGTTTCTAAACCACTGTGATTTTTGTGATGACTTGCATAGGTTAAAGCAGACTTTTTGTTTTTCAGCATGGAGACATGGATCAGAAAGAGCGAGACATAATCATGAGAGAGTTCAGGTCTGGCTCTAGCAGAGTGCTTATAACCACAGATTTGCTGGTGAGTAGTGCTTTTAATTTCAAAATTTTTGAAAGACTTCGGTCTTCAGTTTGTAAACTTAAGTTGTTACTAGTGTTGGGCAATATGCTCAATTTTTATAATGTCCCATCGTCAGCCTGAGATTGCCGATACACGATATTATCATGCCAATTTATTTACTCAGTTTCATAACGGAAAGTGAACCAACACCAGCATAAGTCTATAAGCAGCCTAATGTTTTCCGCATGACTTAATTTAACATGATGACAGTTTAATAGAAACGTTGTAAGTTACTAATCCTTATGTTTTCTTATTCAAAAAGCAGCTACAGACAATTAGGGAATAGCATTAACAATGACTAGCCTAGCATGAGTTTATGCACTTAAAAAAAAAAAAAAAAAAAAAAAACACTCCTGGTACCATAGGTGAATACAATAGTTGCATCACTGTATGATGAATAAATCTTACCCCTTATTTACACTGCACACATCTGCGGCGTGAAGGGGGGCCGTTCCACCCCCCCCCCCGAGTTACGAAAAAACGAGTTACTTTACCCGCCTTGCTGAACGTGATCGATTTCAAAATTGAAAGTAAAACTGGAAAAAAACGCATAAAGCAATTGCACGCTTTGGCGAGTGTCAGCAACTGCACGTGATCACAGATTGCATGCATCCCACCCAGAAACACCCTCCATGATTTGTGCCCCCTGTAGAAATTTAAATGCCACCTGATGGAGGTGTCCTGGCACCGGCTCTGAAGCGCCCCAGAAGCGGCTCTCTGCACTGCACTGCTAAAGCTTGGTGCTTGGTCTATTTTTGACAGAAAATAATAATCGTCTTGCTATCGTCAATGGCGTCAGCAACAAGCGATAGGTGATACTATTGTCTATAGGCAACTTAGTTATTACAATATAGTAACGTAATGCTACTGTGGTTAAAATCTAAAAGTAAAGGTTCACAGATTCATCAGAATTTCCAGTGAATTTTTAAACGTCAGCTTGCTCTGCATTTATAATTATACACACGTGTGTGTGTGCGCTGTAGAACCTGGCATGGCATTAAAATGATTTAAAAAAAAAAAAAGTTCATTTGTTCACTTAGTATTACTGACCCTAAAATCCATGTTCTTCAGGCTCGTGGAATTGATGTGCAACAAGTTTCACTTGTTATCAACTATGACTTGCCAACAAATCGAGAGAACTATATCCATAGGTGAGTACAGTTTCTTTGTTTCAGCATGTTTCTTGCTGGCTGGCTGCATTTTAATAACTCCTTTAATGTTGATTTGTTTCGCTGTAATCATCATTTCTCAGGATTGGCCGTGGAGGTCGGTTTGGCAGAAAAGGTGTAGCCATTAACTTTGTTACTGAAGAAGACAAAAGGATTCTTCGAGACATTGAGACGTTTTACAACACAACCGTTGAGGAGATGCCCATGAATGTCGCCGACCTGATTTAAACTTTGGAGATTTGAATGCAGGGATAGCCGTTGAATGATCACTTCCATTTGCGCTTATTTTATTGGAAGAAAAAAAACCTATTCTCCTCAATGCTGGCTGCGGATCCGACTTACGAATTCGATACGTGACGTTGACTCTCTGTGTGGACGGTTGTAGACTCCAACCATATCAGTATTTACTGGTGGTGGCGTTTACAAAACATGGGTTCTTTACATGTATTCTTTTTCAGGTATTTTTTCCTTAGTATGTTCAAAATGTACGTGTTAGATGTTCTTCATCGTTTAGTAATTTACTTGTGGACTAAAAGATACAAGTGCTGCATTAAGTCTGCCAATTATGTTATGCTAACATATGTGTGCAGTTTAACTTGGTTCACTTCACCTATTTAGTAATATAATGGCACTTTTTAGTTTTGTGGAATGTATTACTTTAAATATATTGTTTTATCAAGTACTTCTTTTTGTGAAGTCCTCTTCAAAGGTGGGTCTGAACACCTTAACTCAATGTTCCATGTAATGTTTGGCCCATTTGACAATAAAGAGGAGGATTATTCTGTCCATGAATTGCTGTCCAGTGTCTTTTGGCATATCACTTTGAGAAATCACTGGGGGGGGGGGAGAAGAAGAAGAAGAATGCGGATACCACACCCTTATTAGGTAATGGTTTTTATGCTTCTGGGAAAGCTTTCCACTAGAGATTTGTTCTTATTTTAGGTCAGACATTTTTGGGTTCAATCAAGGTCTGAGCGTTGAATCATTTCCAGTTGAGGTTTTCCCACACTGTCACTTTCTTGGGCTTGAGATTTGTCTTCACTGGAGTTAAGAGTACTTGCCAACAGATTGCTACAGGGGTGATGTATTTTGGTAATCTAAAACTCTAAATGGCACTACAGAGGTTATGAGACATTGAACAACATGGAAAAGGAAAACTAAGAATCATGTTTTCAACAAATGGAAAATCCAATTTGGGTTTTGTTGAGCCAGTGGTGCACTTCTAAAAAGCAGGGTCTGCGAGGTCCATTTTCCTGCATAGTTTAGCTCCATCCTTCATCAGACTCGCCTGCCTGTAAGTTTCTAGTGATCCTAAAGGCCTTGATTAACTTGTTCAGGTGTGTTTGATTAGGGTTGGAGCTGAACTCCGCAGGAAAATGGATATTGCGGGCCGGAATTGAGAACCCTTGTTCAAAAGCGGGGTGGCAAACTCCGGTCCTGGAGAGCCACAGCCCTGCAGAGTTCAGTTCCAACCCTAATAAAAACTCACCTGCCTGTAGCCTCCAAGTAACCCTTCAGACCTTGATTAGCTTGTTCAGGTGTGTTTGATTAGGGCTGAAGCAACACTCTGCAGGACCAATGTTCGCCACCCCTGCTCAAAAGCATCATTAGCTAACTATTGCTCAGGGGTGCCCAACCTTAGTCATTGAGGGTTGGTGTGCTGCAGAGTTTAGATCCAACTTGCCTCAACACACCTGTTGGGAAGTTTCCAGTATGCCTATTAACAGCTTGATTAGCTGACTCAGGTGTGTCTGATTGGGGTTGGAGCTAAACTCTGCAGGACACCGGCCATCCAGGACTGAGTTTGGGCACCCGTGCTGTGGTTCAAAGTTCCATTGAACTCTATTGGTAATAATGAAATATGCACCCTAGGTTGATTAACTTCCAGGTTGGCCAACAAAAATATTTCACTACAGCACTTTGTTAGTAGAGGGTGTCCATGTACTGTTGGCCAGGTAATGTATATGTGCATGAATCACTCCCAGGACAATAATCAGATTGACCTTCGTCTGGGAAGTCATTTGTACCTTCAAGTTTCAAGTTTGTACCTTCAAACGTCTCTTGTTGCGCACATTTGAAATGCAAATCTGCCTATTTTCGTATGTGGCTACAGAGGACACATCTCACATAGCCCTAAGCCTTAAAGTGTCCAGTAAAGTCAAACTAATCCACTACAAGAATAAAAACTGATTAAAAACTGCTGCTCACCTCATTTGAATCAAACCCCCAGATTTAGACAGATTGTTCATTCATGTTCGCTTTAAGGTTTGCAATCAGATTCTATTGATGTGATTCCTTGTATATATATATCACAATCCCTGACCACTGTATTCAGGAATATAATCTGAATTTTATACCAGTCCTATAAGGTGCATATTCCCAAAACAGGCTGAGCATAGTCAAATTAAGTTTAGTTAAATAACAATACAAGCTGCCTTTCAAAACAGGGCATAAATCTAATCTGCTCTTCTAGTATAATATACAGAACCACACCTTGTACAGTTAACAGTTTAATCATTAGCACGGAAATTATGCATGGGAAGATAGATTTGTGTTTAAAGTGGAGATGGGTGTTGACCTTGAGTGTTAATGGCATGATAGAAGGATGTTTTAGGATCATTTTTTAAACATTACTGATTTTTATCTTAAAATCAATCTAAATACAGTATCATGCCAGGTCTTTTCCCTGCCTTTCACCCAAAATGCCCAGTTACATTTCTGTCCAGTCACTGATTATCAATCTAAACCCTGTGTTTTATTTATTTATTTAGTTATTTTTTTTTTTTAATTTAGGTAAAATATTCATTCCAAACAAAGAAAATAATTTTGAATTAGAGCGTTTTCAGCTGTTAGTTGTAAGACAAACTTTAATAGAGATCTGTTTTTAAAAAATAAAAGAATAGAAAATAAAATATAAATACAGTATACAATAAATAAAAAAAAATAGTACATGTAAATACAATAAATATATATGCAAGAAAAACAATATATACAGATAAAAACTGACACTATGCTTTTATTTCATTTTAATTTTTTTTAAATTTATTTCATGTTAATTGCCGTAAATTACTTTTTATTTCTTGAAACACCACTAAATTCCTTACCAAACCTTTCCTTACTGTATTTGGATCTAACCTACTGGTGCTGTGCAATTCAAAACCAAGTTACTCTAGCAATGTGACTTCTAAATATAGGAGTTCTTTACCGTTTTAATAACTGTCGTATTCAAAAAAAAGCTGCCTTACATGGGTAAGAGTTTGAAAGAAACGGTACACATAGGAGCCTCACTTTGGTGACAGTGCAGTAGAGCCTCCAAATCAGTCCCGAGGATATCTGACTAACTTCAGCTTCTGTTACTCGCCTCCACATTTCCCGAATATCGCTGACGTGTCCATGTGAAGTCATCATCTGGTTGTAGATGCAAGGGTGATAAGGGGCTTTTCCCTCTCCCGAAAAGAACGCGTGGTCCTTGGGAGCAATGTCCATCACTTTGGCGCAGATCCCGAGGAAGACGTCATCGATGTGAAAGGAAGCGTTTATGGTGAGCGCAACTTGATAGATTTTGGTAGCCACATCACTGGAGAGAACATACCCAGAGCCAGGGGTGTAGTCTGGGTAAGACAACCATGGGTACATATCTTGGGACACGTAGTACTTGCTCTCTTTGTCTCGGACGGGTGGTGAACCGCGGTGCACCCTTCCTATCCAAAGGTCTTTGGCGTTACCGTGGCCAATCCCTTGCAAGAAGTGAATCAAGTTGGGAATGTGAACAAAGACGTCATCGTCTGCAGACATGAGGAACTGGGCATGGTGGCAGTAGGCTTCTTTCCAGCCGAGCTGCAAAAGTAGCTTCAGAGTAAGGTTGTGAAAGGTGTCCATGAAGTCCTGCTGGATGAGGTCGTGATATCTTTGGTCCTCAAACAAGAGTTGCATCTTAAGTCGTCTTCTTTGCTCTGGTTCCGGATGGAGGCCAAGAGCGAACAACACCCTTACAGTAACACCCAGCGTTCTTTCAATATACGTCTCATTTCCCCAAGTAGAGCGGATGGCCTGTCTTCTCTCAAAGTTCTCCGAGGAGCTTTTTACAAAAAGCAAGAGCAGAATGTCTTTTTCTCCACACTTCCTCTCGTGGTTTATTAGGTATCTGTGATTGCTGTACTTGAAAGCGTCTTCAGGATTGACTCTGAAGCTTGCATTAATGAATGCAAAGCTGTTGAGAAGGTAGCGGTATGAGAAGGACATTACGTGGGTTACGACATTATTGTCAATCTTTTCCCAGTACGCCATGAGCATTAAGGTACTAAAGCATATTGTTATCAGCCGCAGTTGGCTTTTTTTGAATCTTGGCATTTTGAGAAATATCATGGCTCTGGTTGCAATTCCTGAGATTCCTGGCCGTTTCATCTAGAGTGATAAAGGCCTTCAAATCACGTCCAAGTCTGGGCTCCAATATGGGAGAAGGAAATAGTCTGGTACTGTGATTGTTCAGCTGCCATTGATGTCGAAGCCCTTGTCAAGACAAAAGACCAATGAGGTGCTCCAGGTGTGATTGCCAATGTCTGAAAGAGAAATGTACATGACAACTTCAATGGACTTGCTCTGGACAAGAATGACCAACAATGTTGTGAGAAAATTAGATGAGACCAGGTTTTAATTATTTTTAATTTACATTTACGTAACCTGGCAAGACTCTTAAAGGATTAGTTCAATTCCAGAATAAAAATGTCCTGATAATTTACCCCAATGTCATCCAAGATGCTCAATTCTTTCTTTCTTCAGTCAAAAAGAAAAGGTTTTCGAGGAAAACATTCCAGGATTTTCTCCATATAGTGGACTACAATAAGAGCTAACGGGTTAAAGGTCCAAACTGCAGTTTCAAAGGTCTTCAACCAGAGGTCTTCAACCCTGCTCCTGCGGACCCAACGTCCCACAAAAGTTTCTTTCCAACCTGCCTCAGCGCACCTGGCTTGTGATTTTAAGTGATCCTTAAAACCTTGATTAGCTTGTTCAGGTATGTTTGATTATGGTTGGAGCAAAACTGCCGGAAAGCGGGTCCCCAGGAGCAGGGTTGAAGACCTATGCTCTACACCAGGGGTGGGGCACCTTGATCTTGGAGGGCCGGTGTCCCTGCAGTGTTTAGCTCCAATCTTGAAAAAAAAAAAAAAAAAAAAAAAAAAACTCTATCCTGAAGACCAGGGGCACATTCAAGCTCAAACTGGTGTCCAAAGTTTTGCTACGGTTTCCGAATTGAATGACATGTTTCCTGAAAACGGCGTGCAACGGGGTTTGAGATGCATTTTATCGTTTGGTGGGTGTGTCAAAAATGTCGGCCCAATCAGCTGCAACATGTATACAAACCTTGTGGTATTAAAGTGAGACAGCTCTCATATGCATTTATAGTAGAATTTTACCTCAGTCATGGAGGGTTGGTGTGCTGCAGAGTTTAGATCCAACTTGCCTCAACACACCTGTTGGGAAGTTTCCAGTATGCCTATTAACAGCTTGATTAGCTGACTCAGGTGTGTCTGATTGGGGTTGCAGCTAAACTCTGCAGGACACCGGCCATCCAGGACTGAGTTTGGGCACCCGTGCTGTGGTTCAAAGTTCCATTGAACTCTATTGGTAATAATGAAATATGCACCCTAGGTTGATTAACTTCCATGTTGGCCAACAAAAATATTTCACTACAGCACTTTGTTAGTAGAAGGTGTCCATGTACTGTTGGCCAGGTAATGTATATGTGCATGAATCACTCACAGGACAATAATCAGATTGATGGGTGTGTCAAAAATGTCAGCCCAAGCAGCTGCAACATGTATACAAACCACGTGGTATTAAGTGCTGTAAATAAGCTGACACAAATCTTGCTATGGCTGTTGTTTACACACTGATGCACATACTGCTATACAGGTGCATCTCAAAAAATTAGAATATCGTGAAAAGTTAATTTTTTGTTTGTATCTTATTTCAAAAACTGAAACTTTCATATATTCTAGATTTATCACATGTAAAGTAAAACTTTTCTAAAGTTTTTTTGTTTTAATTTTGATGATTAGAGCTTACAGCTGATGAAAGTCAAAAATCCAGTCTCTCAAAATATTAGAATATTTATATTTGAGTTTCATTAAATGTCTATCCCTACAGTATAAATTCCGGGTATCTCTTGTTCTTTGAATCCACAATAATGGGGAAGACTGCTGACATGGCAGTGGTCCAGAAGACAATCACTGACACCCTCCACAAAGAGGGTAAGTCACAGAAGGTCATTACTGAAAGGGGTGGCTGTTCACAGAGTGCTG
Source organism: Cirrhinus mrigala (assembly GCA_036247105.1). Taxonomy (NCBI): domain Eukaryota; kingdom Metazoa; phylum Chordata; class Actinopteri; order Cypriniformes; family Cyprinidae; genus Cirrhinus; species Cirrhinus mrigala. The sequence continues at coordinate 5,402,077 of CM070008.1, read as the reverse complement.
TATCAAAGCATATTAAATGCAAAGTTGACTGGAAGGAAGAAATTGGGTATGAAAAGGTGGACAAACAACAGGGATGACCGCAAGCTTGAGAATACTATCAAGCAAAGCCAATTCAAACACTTGGGAGAGCTTCCAGGGAGTGGGATGAAGCCGGAGTCAGTGTATCAAGATTCACCACGCTCAGACGTCTTCAGGAAAAGGGCTACCAAGCCACTTCTGAAACAGAAACAACATCAGAAGCATCTTACCCTGGCTAAGGAGAAAAAGAACTGGACTGTTGCTCAGTGGTCCGAGGTCCTCTTTTCAGATCAAAGTAAATTTTGCATTTCATGTTGAAATCATGGTCCCAGACTCTGGAGGAAGACTGGAGAGGCACAGAATTCCAAGCTGCTTATACTCCAGTGTGAAGTTTCTGAAGTCAGTGATGATTTGGGGTGTCGTGACGTCTGCTGGTGTTGGTCCACTGTGCTTTATCAAGTGCAAAGTCAATGCAGCCATCTACCAGCAGATTTTGGTGCACTTTATGCTTCCATCTGCTGACAAGCTTTATGGAGATGCCGACTTCCTTTTCTAGCAGGACTTTAGCACCTGCCCACAGTGCAAAAACCACTTCCAAGTGGTTTGCTGACCATGATATTACTGTGCTTTATTGGTCAGCCAACATGCCTGACCTGAACCCCATTGAGAATCTATGGATTATTTTCAAGAGAAAGATGAGAAACAGTCGATCCAACAGTATACAGATGATCCGAAGGCTCAATAGTGCCTCAGCAGTGCCACAGGCTGATCGCTTCCACGTCACACTTTACTAATGCTGTAATTTGCCCTAGGAGCAAGTAATTTGCTGTAATATGTGCTGCTGACCAAGTATTGAGTGCATAAATGAACATACTTTAAAAAACTTGAACTTTTCTGTTTTGCAAATCCGTTTTTTGATTGATCTTAGGAAATATTCTAATATTTTGAGATACTGGATTTTTGTCTTTCATGAGCAGTAAGCTCTAATCATCAGAATGAAAAAAAAAAAAAAAAAAAAAAAACTTTAGAATTGTTTTACTTTACATGTAATGAATCTAGAATATATGAAAGTTTCAGTTTTCGAAATAAGTTACAAACAAAAAATGAACTTTTTCACGATATTCTAATTTTTTGAGATGCACCTGTATACAGTGGGAATTTGTAAGTAAATGTAATTAACATCAAAATAAATTCACAAGAGCAAGTATATTGTTTGTACGTGTTTACTTACATTAAAGGAAAAATAACCAAAATAATAAGAGTACAAGTATAGATCTGGAACTTCTTTAAGTCTGTTTAATATCATGTAGTGATTGCAATGTCTTCTGGTCCATATCCTTTCCTTAGGAAGGTGTGCTTGACACTGATTAATGTAACAAAAAAATACTATACATACAGTGACACTTTCATAAACTTTTCTATACTCCTCTAATTGGGCTACATAATAGTAAATATTACAGTATCATGGCACGACAACAGTGATCAGCAATTATGATAAGCCTAACACTCAGAATAAAAATAATAAGGTCATATAGATCGTAACACAGTCTCGGAGGTAAGAAGTGGATTATCCTTCACCTGAAATGCAAGGCAAATGTTGGATCACAATATTTAGGAACCACAGTTTCCACAAATCCCTTCACTCGATTGGTATGTTCTCTTTAATTCTGGACGGCAAGGGCAGTGACTATAACATTGAGCGTATTTTGCAGTATTAAACACGTATTTATACAGATTTCGTCAGGCTCTGAATATTCTTCAAAAAGAACAGAAAGAATGGCCTTCTAGGCTGCCAAAGTTGCAACTCTTGCGTCATCAGAACAGGGTGTTCAACGCACCACCGTTTCCATTTAAAAAACTTTTTGCATCGTTTTGTCGGAGCTGAACGCAGCCCTGGATTAGCTCGTTCAGGTGTGTTTGATTAGGGTTGGAGCTAAACTCTGCAGGGACATGATCCCAGCTGAGGAATAAGTGTCTTATCTAGTGAAACGATCTGTCATTTTCTAAAAAATAAAATAACAATTCTATACTTTTTAACCACAAATCGTCTTGCACTAGCTCTGCGCTTTGCGTTCGCAATGTCTTGTATTACATAATCATGTTGGAAAGGTCACGTGTGGTTAGTTCTTCGTCTGTGTACTCTGGTTCAAAAAGGTAGGGTAGGGCGAAAAACTCATTTTCGCCTCCAACTTCAAAATTGTCCAACATCATTTTACCTTTTTTGTAAAGGGCATTTGACTTTCTTTGCATGTTCATTTTGTAAACACCAGGTTGGTACTTCCGCCTACGTCACACATGACCTTTCCAATGTAAATAAACAATGCACAAAGTCGAGCTAGTGCAAGATGAGCATTTGTGGTTAAAAAGGATTACAAATTATTATAATTTTTTTTTTTTTTTATTTTTAGAAAATGACAGATCGTTTCACTAGATAAGACCCTTATTCCTTGGCCGAGATCGTGTAGAGCCTTTTGAAACTGCATTGAAACTGCAATTTGGACCTTCAACCTGTGGGCTTGCACTGAAGTCCACTATATCGAGAAAAAACCTGGAATGTTTTCCTCAAAAACCTTCATTTCTTTTCGACTGAAGAAAGAAAGACAAGATCTTGGATGACATGGGGGTGAGTAAATTATAAGGAAATCTTCATTTTGGAAGTCAACTAATTCTTTAAAAGGGATAGTTCACCCAAAGATAAAAATTCTGTCATCATTTGTTCACCCTTATGTTGAAATAATTGTCTTTTTTTGGTGAACTGAATCATCTTCTCCTTGCATTCTCCTATTATAAAACTCACAGACATGCATTTTACCAAGAATATCCAGATCTGTACAGATTTAATAAATTCTACAAAATATTAAATAAAAAAAAGAGAGAGAAAACACTTTTTTACACTTTTACATGCAAATCCAACACAAAGTGTAGTGTCCTTCTGCTTTCAGTGGTGTTGGATGTGTTTTATTCAAAGTAAATGGTTAAGCAAGCTTGGCTAGTTATTTCTAATGCATCTCATTGCAAAACATCCTCTTTTGAATGAATCTAGTCTGTCCAACTGTCAAACAAGGTTTATCTTAAAGTAGTGAATCTTAATATGAAATCTTGATATAAAAAGAAACAAAACCGAAAGATATTTCTCATGAGTCACAGAATTGTGAATCGAAAGAATGATTTTTCAGTGTGGTAGAGCTTATTTAATCTATATACATAATCTATTTGACACAGAATCTTCTGTTTTGTCAGTGTTTGCTAACTGTCAGCACCGTCTTGAGTAATCTTTACACTAAATTTGCACATCTAGGCTTTTTCAGTGTTTGTCATAATTTAATGAGCAAGTACAACAAAATAAAACACATTAATAATATAAAAATAAATAATTTCTCTATGCTATCCTAAAAGAAAATGCGGCATATGATCACATCTAAAGTACTGCAAAGCAAATGTTATGCAATGTAAATGCAAATTTGAAGAGGAAACAGGCTGGAGGGTCTCTGTTTTTTTCGTTGCGGAACCCTAATGTATTCACTAATATCTGTCTAAAGATTTCAGGATACACTTGACAGGACAACATAGCAACATCAGAGAACTGAGCTTCCACCACTCACTTGGCAAAACCAAGATGTCAATAGTGCAAAAGCCATTTTTTAATCACAAAAAGTACTTTTAGTAGTTAAGTACTTTTTGGTAGTTTTGCGCAAGACATTTTAAAATTGTAGACAGCCAGATGTGTCTTGTGTTTCCTAAATTATCGGGTAAGTCAGAAAAAAAACAAACAAACAAAAAAAACCACTTTAATAATGATTCAGATTCCATGGAATGGATATTACCACACTTCCAATTAACTCTGGGACCCTGAGTTAATCACTAGTACAGGATGTTAACTAAATTGTGACGTAATTTTTGGGTGAACTATGCTATTTTAAGGTTATCCTCATTTGGACATGAATCATTCTTTAAAATCTCTTTTGGTTTCTACTGGAGAAAGTTAGTCATACAGAATGAGTATATGATGACAGAATTATCATTTTGGTTTACAGTTCTTTTAATGACGAATGGAAAATTGACAAATTACACAAAAACTCAAAGTGCTAAGATCAGATAACTTGTCTAACTTGTTTAACATCACATTACAACATAATCAAGTGCTCACCAGTATTCATTAGGGGGGAAAAAATACAATGACATGATACTATGTCCACTCCGTCTAAAGTAAAAAAGTTGGTAAATCTTAAGGTTTTAAGGAAATTCAAGTGTATAGAACATAAAAAAAAAAAATAAGCCACAGCTGCCACAAAGTATCTGGACGCTTACGTACTTAAAATGCATTATATTTGCATATATAAACATGGCAAACCAAGTAGCAACTGCAAACAAATGATGCTTGCCTTTTTATCAAAACTTTGCTTGTCTGAGCCTCTGAATGATTTTTTAAAATCGCATTTAACTAAGTGGTGTTGCGGTGACTTTAGTGGATAAAGTCAGTTCTCCTCAGAGATGAACGTATCCAAATACGTTCGCATTAATTTCGAACAGTTTAACTTTTGTTTCATAATTTTAACTTTTTTTTTGTTTGCGAAATGGTTTAAATTTAAACTATATTTAGCTTTTACGTATTACTTACGACTCACAAATGTCGGTAGGCTAAATGTGATAACGAATGACAATATTCATTATTTAGCAAAAAATATTTTAAAACAAACGTCTACAGCATGAAGAACATAAGACGGTCTTACCAAATCGATTCACAGCATGTTTTCATTAATGCCCCAAACTCAAATGCGTCTCCATGGTCTAAACATTAACTTGCCTCACTACACCAGTTTCTGACATCTGTGACCAGCCAGAGCAACACGAACATGCTGTCCTGCTTTTACTCGGTGACGAACCTTGCCCTGTAGAAGTTGTAATGAATCGACCAAACCACAAAGAGTGAGTGCGTTTGAGTATTGAAGGACACTCCCGGATTTGTTTAAATTAATGTTAAAGGAGACGCTCGTGGAAATGCTTATTTGGTGACCAGATGTTTGAAATGTAAGCCGAGAACATTTCCCTGTTCAGTGCTCAAAATAGCATTGAAATATCAATGGTATCACTTGTTGAATTCCATCTTCCTTTACAAAGATACAATAATCTTATTTTAAATGTATTATCTTAATTATGAGCGCAGTGGTTTTTAGAGCAAACAGTTTTACTGTTTACTGGATGTTATTCTTGTTATTTCCCTATAGCAGATAATGAATCAGAAGTCTCACCCATAGGCTTACTTTCACGCTGTAGAAAAAGGAGGATAACAGGAAGCCTCACACATTCAAGTTACAAATGGCTGCACACACTCTTACTTGAGCCATAATTGTGAAATATCTTGAGAACATGCCGAGTATTATATTATTGAAAGATCAAAAAGATCACATTTTTAAAAGATCACCTTTCACATGATGTTGTAGAAATAAATTAGTGCCGAATGGGTGGAGCTAGATTATCCAGCCACAACATAACCTTACCCTAACCCTACCCTACCCATAATTCTCTCTCCACCCCATTAGACATTCAGCGTGAATGAACTGTTCTACCTATTAGATTGTTTTTTTAACGTCTACACCTACCCCAACCCTAAACTTAGCCCTTACTATAATACAAAAACAGTATTATTGTTGTACAGTGTGACAAAAATAACATTAGATTGATGTGCGCATGCCCAGTAGCTAGAGCTGTATCCCTTCTAGCCTTAACCAGAGAGGTGGAGCTAAAAGTCATTTGAATCAGCAGTGAGTGGCACTTGCATTTTTTGACATTTAGTTTTTAGAGAAATATTGCAATGTTGGGCCCGTTGGGTAGCAGAATTTCAGAGATTGTACTCACTGTCTGAACAAATGTAGAGAACATTTAAGGGTTTATTTGCAGGGTGTAATGCTTCTAACCCCATAACAGTAGCCTAGTGTATATATTTACACAAATAATCACACAATAATGATAAAATATGTCATTGTTTATGGAAAAACATTTATTATAAAAATATGTTCAGGTTGTGTTAACAAAACTTGTACTTGTTTCAGAGTCCATCTCAAAGTTATTGTTCCCATTTTGGACCACATCAATGATATCATACACATGTGATGGGACTTTCCTGGCTGGTGACATTCTGAGTTGAGAAAAGAAAAAAAAAAAAAAAAGATTATTTTCAAAAAAAAAAATAAAATAAATTAAAAAAAAAAAAAAATCACACAATATTGTCTGGCTACTTTATTGTCCACTCTATTATGCTAAAAGCACTGATACCCCCCCCACATTTCAGAACATTATCAGCTGTCCCACATGCAGCAAGCAGATATTTGGGCAAACAAGCAAAGCCAGGACCAGTTAAGCATTTTTTTTATAAATGATAAGTTTTACATAGAGTGAATTCTGGTTGTTTGGGACACATTTTTTACAGTGTTGTAAAATTACAACTCTGACATAACAGGCTCAAAAACAACTGATCAAAGCATTCAACAGTATCTTAATATCTGCATGATCTAGACATATTACAAATCACAGAAAAAATATTTTAGACATTTTACTTACTTGAATGTTGATTTATCCGGTCCAGTAAAACAAGATGACGGGCTTCAAAGGAAGTTCGCAGGATGTGTGAGTTCATGGCCAGGTAAACAGGCCTGTTTTTAAAATCTAGCATTCAATAGCATTGCAAGGCTGAACAATAGGACCTATTAGTTGTGTAATAGAGAGAAGAAAAAAAACATGAGCAGGTGTGTTTTAGTCTATAGTTAAGACCCAGACACACATGTCTGGTCAGCTATCCTTGTAGGGACTCTCTATAGGGATAATGGTTTTTATACTGTACAAACCATATTTTCTATCACCCTACACCAACCCTACACCTAAACCTACCTGTCACAGGAATCTTTCTGTATTTTTACTTTCTCATTCTGTATAATTTATAAGTTTTCGTACCCATGGGGAGTACAATTTAGGTCCCCATTAGTCTGTGTGTATTCAGGTTTAAGTCCCCACAAACCCACACCTTCACTACAGACTAAAATAAACGTGTCTGTGTATTACTGAGTTTAGACCCTGTTATATCTTCACGTCAACAAGCTTGTCCCCACCTCTGGCCCCGCTGAATTTGAAATCGCACCATACAAAACAATTTTGTGAGACGTCTACATTAGTCCGGATACATTTGAAAACGGAGTTTTCGTTTTAAAACGCTTCCCGTCCACACTAGCGTTTCCCAAATGTTTCTCATCCACACTGAAACGTAGGAAAACGTTAAATTCGCCGTACTGCGCATGCGTAAAAACTCACTGAGATGATACAGACGGAACAGACATAAGAAGTTTTCACGCAATTTTTGGCAGGATCATTTTATTTACGGAAATATCTCATCATTCAATGACGCGTCCATGTCGCGCGCTCTCATGTTTGATCTAAAAAGCAGCTGCCCTCACGTTTAGCTGCAGGAGTCAGGACAGCAAATGTGAGTACAATTTCTGTCATCTTTTTAGGACTGTAATATGAAGAGTGTACAAATATATCTTAAGCAGCAGTGTGAAAGTGAATAGCACATAACAGCCACAATTAGCGGTATAAACATAAATATCTATTGGTACAATATGTGTCACATGACTAAACATGCGTCATCGTTTTCAAAAGCCTCCGTTTTCACAGTCCACACTGCAACGCGAAAACGGTGTTTTCAAATGTATCCACTTTGGAGAGCGTTTTCAAAAAGCTCCGTTTTCCTTGACCAAAAACGCCGTCTCAGTGTGCACGGAAGGCCAAAACGGAGAGAAAAAGATGCGTTTTCAAAATTTTTAGCTTATGTGTAGAGTTTGCAGTGTGATACATGATCAAGCCCCTGCTGTTATACAGTACATACAAACAGTATTACTTGAAAATTACCTTGAAACCGAAACGGTGTCTCTTTTGATAAATGATGATAATAAAGCTCATCTCCTGTCCAGGTTAAGTTGTTCTTCGCTATATTACCGACGCTCGACCGTTTAATCAGTGCAGCCTGCAGCCCCCTCTGTTGGTGAGAATGATCACTAAACTACACGATTGCTCTGTTAACTGAAAGGCTGTTTTGCTCGGTATGTATGCATTTATTTATACATGTATGCATGTAGCGGGTGGGTTCTTTGGGGTGTTATGAACGGGCTGTAAAACATGGACATTTTCAGGGACACCAAAAACGTACCCAAAAAACAGATGTCTGGTCACCCGACTATTTCTCTCTCTATTCCTGCGTTCCAATATGCATACTATCCATCCGAAATTCTATGTGATAGAAGTAATTTTCAATACTATTTAGGTCAGATAGGGTGGATAGTATGCACATTGGGACGCAGGGTATATATATTAAAGCAATAAGCCCCAATAAGGCTTCGTAGGGGTTATTGCTTTCATAATTCCATATATGTAGTTAGGTTTCACAAAATAAAACAGAGCAAATAAAGTGTAATGATATTAATAAAAACATTATTCTTCTGCCAGACAAATGTGACCCTGGACCACAAAAACAATCTTACGTAGCACGGGTGTATTTGTAGCAATAGCCAAAAATACATTGTATGGGTCAAAATGTTTGATTTTTCTTTTATGTCAAAAGTCATTAGGATATTAAGTAAAGATCATGTTCCATGAAGATATTTTGTAAATTTCCTAACCGTAAATATATCAAAACTTAAGTTTTGATTAGTAATATGCATTGCTAAGAACTTTCAGGCAATTTTCTCAATATTTAGATTTAGTTGTTTTCTTTGCCAAATATTGTACATCACATACATCAATGGAAAGCTTATTTATTCAGCTTTCAGACAATGTATAAATCTCAATTTAAAAAAAATTGACCCTTATGACTGGTTTTGTGGTCCAGGGTCACAAATGTAGTTCCCTTTGAAACAGTTGTGGTTGCAACAAAATGGTTTCTGAGCAACACACAGACGTAAACAAAGGTGTATGTTTATAGGGTTATTTACAACAACTTCGAATGCAGCTTAACCAATCAGAATCAAGGACCAGAACTGCCCGTTTTATAAATAGATATAAACCATAAACCAGGGATAGGCAACGTCGGTCCTAGAGTGCCGATGACCTGCAGAATTTAGTTCCAGCTCTAATCAAGCACACCTGAACAATCCACAAGTCCTAAGGATTACTAGAGCAACAGGCAGATGTTTTTTTTTTTTTTTTCAGGGTTGGAACTAAACTCTGCAGGACATCCGCACTCCAGGACCTACGTTGTCTATCCCTGCCATAAACTAACCCTATTAGGTATAAAAAAAATAAAAAATGATTAAGTAATATTAAAAAATAACTAGATAAAAAAAGTTAATCAAGACAAACTTTAAGTTGGCTTGAGAAAGCCGGACCAGAAATTCTGAAAAAGTTTAATAATTTTAAAGAATTTAAGAAGTTTTAAGAAAAAAGTTTTAAGTTTGATGGTTTCCAGTTTAAAGTAGTTTTAAAAGGTTAAAGTTTGAATGTTTTGAAGGCAATACAGTCTCAAATAGATGGATAGATAGATAGATAGATAGATAGATAGATAGATAGATAGAGATAAATATCATGTTGTTAACATGTTACTAACATAATTAACATGTAACTAGCACATTGTTATAATGATTAGCAAGTTACTAGCATGTTTCTAGCATGATTAGCAAGTTGCTAGCATGTTTCTAGCTTGAGTTTCTTGAGTCTGAAAACCAGTCAGTATCTGCTGTGACCACCATGTGCCTCACGCAGTGCAACACATCTCCTTCGCATAGAGTTGATCAGGTTGTTGATTGTGGCCTGTGGAATGTCGGTCCACTCCTCTTCAATGTCTGTGCGAAGTTGCTGGATATTGGCAGGAACTGGAACACGCTGTCGTATACGCCGGTCCAGAGCATCCCAAACATGCACAATGGGTGACATGTCCGGTGAATATGCTGGCCATGCAAGAACTGGGATGTTTTCAGCTTCCAGGAATTGTGTACAGATCCTTGCAACATGGGGCCGTGCATTATCATGCTGCAACGTGAGGTGATGGTTGTGGATGAATGGCACAACAATGGGCCTCAGGATCTCGTCACGGTATCTCTGTGCATTCAAAATGCCATCAATAAAATGCACCTATGCTCGTTGTCCATAACATACGCCTGCCCATACCATAACCCCACCGCCACCATGGGCCACTCGATCCACAACGCTGACATCAGCAAACCGCTCACCCACACGACGCCATACACGCTGTCTGCCATGTGCTCTGTACAGTAAAAAACCGGGATTCATCTGTGAAGAGAACACCTCTCCAAAGTGCCAGACGCCATAAATACTTACGACGACGAACTGCAATCAGGCGGAGACCCTGATGATGACGACGAGCATGCAGATGAGCTTCCCTGAGACGGTTTCTGACAGTTTGTGCAGAAATTCTTTGGTTATGCAAACCGATTGTTGCAGCAGCTGTCCGGGTGGCTGGTCTCAGATGATCTTGGAGGTGAAGATGCTGGATGTGGAGGTCCTGGGCTGGTGTGGTTACACGTGGTCTGCAGTTGTGAGGCCGGTTGGATGTACTGCCAAATTCTCTGAAACGCCTTTGGAGACGGCTTATGGTAGAGAAATGAACATTCAGTTTACGGGCAACAGCTCTGGTGGACATTCCTGCAGTCAGCGTGCACGCTCCCTCAAAACTTGCGACATCTGTGGCATTGTGCTGTGTGATAAAACATTTTAGAGTGGTCTTTTATTGTGACCAGCCTAAGGCACACCTGTGCAATAATCATGCTGTCTAATCAGCATCTTGATATGCCACACATGTGAGGAGGAATGAATATCTCGGCAAATGAGAAGTGCTCACTAACAGATTTAGACAGATTTGTGAACAATATTTGAGAGAAATAAGCCTTTTGTCTACACAGAAAAAGTCTTAGATCTTTGAGTTCAGCTCATGAAAAATGGGGGCAAAAACAAAAGTGTTGCATTTATATTCTGGGAGTTTTGACAGTTGGAGTTTAAAAAGTCTTGGCTCATTTGTACATTCCGTCAATGTAAGTCTATGGGATTTTTCCCAGGTTTAATCGTCAGTTTTAGGAAAATTGTAAGTCCGATCAGTTAGAAAAGATACAGCACACCCTGTCAGATCAGTCTGAAGATCTGGGCTGAGTTTGGAGTTTGTAGAGTTAAAGCTCTAGGAGGAGTTAGAGTCAGAAATTTTAGTCTCAGAAGAAGAATAATAACTGTAAGTTTATTTCAGATTTCATTAAGTTGGCTTTCTCAAGCCAACTTAATATATAAAAAAAATAATTAATACATTGCAGTGTAACATTTCTGCAATGAAATGACTTTTTTTGGAGGCTGCCTTTGTCTTTGGTTGTGTTGTTTTGTCTGGTCAAGTACCTACCACAAGAAAGAGATGAGTGGGACTTTATTATATTTTATATTACACTATGTAACATTTATAAGGTACAGGCACATTATGCTTTTTGGTGAAATATGAGTACATAAGTTCAATCATCCGATAAACAGAAAATTTAGATTTTTCAGCCTTGGATTTTGAAAGCAAAATAAATAAATAAATAAAAAATAAATTATATATATATACACAGTACGGTGCAATAGTCTTAAACCACTAGTATTTTCACCAACAAAAAAATGGTTTTAAGTCAGTTATTTCTATCTTTTGCTGTAGTGTGTCAGGAAATATCAGTTTACATTTCTAAACATTCAATTTGCCATTAATTGTAATAATCCAGTGAGATTTTTGTTTGCACAAGGAGTCTGACAACAGCCAGTGCTCCACACAGAGATCTGATCTCACCATCATCCAGTCTGTCTGGAACGACATGAAGAAACAGAATAAACAGACTAAATACAGACAGACTAAATGAGACAGACTAAATACAGAAGAACTGTGGCAACATCTCCAAGATGCTCCAAGAAACCTACATGCAAAGCTACCTGAAAACTCATGCACAAATGTACCTAGGGCAAAAGCTGTTTTAAACACAAATATGGTTTACTCACTGGATTATTACAATTAATGGCAAAACAAATGTTTAGAAATGTAAACTGATATTTCCTACTGACACACTACAGCAAAAAATAGAAATAATAAATGATTTTTTTGTTGGTGAAAATACTAGTGGCCTGAGACTTTTGCACAGTACTAATATATATATATATATATATGCTGTGGGTTGAAGTGACCCCAATAACGTAATATTTAGCCCCTGGAATGCTAATTTAGCAGGTGAATCCCACCAAAAACATGTATTTTACCCCTGGAAGGCGATTTTTCAACTGCTACTTTTGGGTTAGTTTTGAGTAGCAATTGGGTGGGTTTTGTTGTGAAAACCTGGCAACCCTGGATGTGCACCATTTCTAGAACACAAGCAGATGTGTGACTAGTCATGTGACTTCCCTTATACAGAGTCTGATGTTCTTGTTTCCACTTAATCATTCTTAAGCTGGAAAACACGATCATCAAGTTTTCCACAAACTTAAGCAGTTCATTCAGCTTGAGTGCTGCTGTTATTAAAACCAAAGAGAGACCAACCAAATACTACAATCTGGCATTCATACATTATATAAAACACTTTAGAATCTAAATACAATACTGTTGATGACACAGGGAGGCAGTGTTTCTGCATTCACAGAGACTGAAAAGCACAGACGGAGAACGCTACTATCAAAATATATTTTATTCTGGACTTTTCATTTGATCTGACTCAAATCACAACAGTCAAATCAACATCGCAGTGAGTGATTTCTGCTAGAGAGTGAGCAAAACAGGATAAAGAACTAAAAAAAAGAAAGAGAGAGGGAAAAAAAAAAAACTAGATTAAAGATCACCTAAAGAAAAAAAAAAAAAAAAAAAAAAAAATCTCTGAACAAGTATTTACATGGTCCAAGATGTTTTGATATGCCCATGTACGTGCTTTTGCTTAGAGCTAAAAACAACAGTAGGATTACAAAAGATTTTAAAGTACAAAATTTCAAAGGGCCGTGGACAGAGTGCTAGGCTTTGAGGACCAAGAGAAGCAAATGCTTGCACGCACACTGTAAAAAGTAGATCTCTTTAAAATTAAAACATTATAAAATACCATTCCACTGTCATAGACAATATAATAAATAGCATATTTTCGTACAATCTACTGCTTGATTATATTAGAGCAAGCTTCAAAATACTCATCTGTAAAAAAAAGAAAGGAAAGAAAAATCAGGACATTTTGATAATCTCAGGAGGGGATGCAGATTATAGTTGATCAGTGGGGAGAGAAAGGCATTTGTTAGCATTTTGGACTACATCAAAAAAATGAAATAAAAACACTGTTACATAAGTTCAAACCAGCCGCCTCACCCTCTAATAATCATCAGAAGATCTGGTTCATTCAAGTAAATGTTTAATGTCACTCAAGTAATTTCAGTCCAAAAGATAAAAAAAAATGTTTTAAGTGCTCATTGGATTTCATGGGAGTACGTCTAAAGTGCTGAGAGGCGACGTGAGTGTGCTGGACAAAAGCTGCTCCTCTGTACTATGACCGTCTAATGGTATTTTATAAGGACACGTGACAGCATCTAGCGAACTCTAAATCAACGTGCCGTCACCCTGAAGAGAAATCCCAAACGGAGTTTACGTTAAAATCCATCCTATATAACAGTAGCATGTAAAAGTAAAAATCCCTGTGGTCACATTTACGTTCTCCACGTCAGTTTGTGTATACACCCATACCATCACTGCGCAACGACGTCATGTTGTTACAAACAAAAATAGTGAGCAAAACGGCACCTCAACCTGACTTGAACCGAATAAAAATCGCACCGACCCATGATTCGGACTCTTGCGTGAAGCCATACAGACTAGAGCTGTTAGTCACACACATACCAATTCACTGCAGCGCAGAAAGTGTAATGACAAGACCGGATAAGAAAAAGCAGGACTAAAGAACGGACATCAAACCGGAGGAACAAATCTCTGTAATAAAATTTTTTAAATGGTGTAGGAGGACAATCATGAACTCCCAAAAAAAGGGAATGAATAACCTGATAGCTATGTTCTCTGTAACAGCGAGAGAGAATGTGCCATTTTTTTTTTTTTTTTTTAGGGTGGGCCTATCAGATGTTTTAAATGTTCAGGCTTCACCTACGAGTTCCACCCATTCATGCACTGCAAGTTCGGTTTTGCATAGGTTGTAGAAAATAACACAGGGCATTCGTTTTAGAAAATATAGTTGAGTAATTTAATAGGCTTTCTGTACTCTTATAACTCTGTAGTTAAAAAAAAAAAGATCAAATTATCTCAAAGTTTGGCAAAAAAAAAAATAATAAAAAAAAAAAAATCCTTGAGCATTTTGGAGAACAGTTCCAAAGTCGCAGAGCCACTAAACATACAGTGCCAATAACTCTGAATTGTCAATGTCATACGGCCACGAGTACAGCCGCTGTATTCAACAGCTCTGCTCGTCAGCTCATGCAGTTACACCTAAACCTGCGCTGACGTGTACAATATGCGCACGACAGCGGCGTGGACCTCGGCCCTCTGGGTTTGGAATGATGAACACAGGAACTAATGAGGGGTGTCGTGTGCGTGTGTGTGCATATGCGGTGTACTTCTCATGTGTCCAGCGTGTCTGTCTATAACAGTTCTCAAGCACGCCGATTTTGTGTCGTAAGCGTCACGGGTCCGTGTTTTGTGATGGAGCTGAGGGGCCGTTGGTCTGGGCTGTGGTCTGGCGCCTCACGCGTGGACTACAGCAGTGGATGATGATGGGCCAGGGACAGTCGGTAAATTTGGCTATGCACACATTCATAGTCGGTCCATGGCTTCCCAGCGGCAGCGTCATTTCCTTAGGTCTAATACACAAACCTGAGAAAGGGAAGAAAAGTTATCATGACTTGGAGGCAGTAATAGTAACTGCATTTTTTCTGATTAAAAAAATAAAAAATAAAAAAAATAATTTGCTGTGCTTGTTTGCAAGGCTGCACAAATTGGCCAAATTTGGGCAATTAATATGGAAGCTTGTTTCCACCATGGGATTAAATTAAAATAAAAGGAATTAAACTCATAATTTTACATCTCAAAATTGTGACTTTCCTCACAATTCAGTTTTTTTTTTTTTTTTTTTTTTTTTAAATGCCACAGGTAATTGGAACCTTTCCCTCACACAATGTTTTTTTTTTCCTTTCCTTCACACAATTGCACATTTTTGCAGTTCTGAGAACAAGAAATTAAAAAAAAAAAAAAAGGTCCTTGCACTCAGAGTCCGAAATTTTCGTATGCAAAAAACATTGCAAATTGAACCCGATAGAGCCGTCACTATTATTTTGGTAATCGAGTAATCTGTCGATTATTCTGATGATTAATTGAGTAATCAGACAATTATAAATAATTTTTTTGTAGTAATAAAAACAGGCCTAAGTAAACAATAGTCCTGAAAATGACTTAAAATACATATGTTTATTTGCAAAAACAGATAACTATGCTTTTTAAAAAAACATGCGTTTTGGAAAATTTTATGTTATCATGTTTTTATTGTGTTTTGTGTTAGTTAGCTGTATTTTTTAGTTATTTTTACTTTGTTTAATTATGATTTTTAAATGGGTTTAAAGGGTTACTCCACCCCAAAATTAAAATTTTGTCGTTAATCACTTATCCCCATGTCGTTCCAAACCCGTAAAAGCTTTGTTTGCCTTCGTAACGCAAATGAAAATTTTTGATGCATTCTGAAAACTCTCTGACCCTCCTATACACAGCAATGCAATTAAAGGGGTCCTATTATTCTCTTTTTCAAAGTCTTGATTTTGTTTTGGAGGTGTACTAGAACATACTCTTACGCTTGGTGGTTCGAAAAACGCATTATTTTTCACATAATTCATATTATTACAATACCTTTCTCCCAGCCTGGCACTAATGGCTTGATTAGTTCTGGGTTTAATGAAGGCCTGCCTTCCGAAAAATGAAATGTGTTGTGATTGGTTAGCTGTCCCAGTGCGTTGCGATTGGTGAACAGCTTAGACAGTGTTTCAGTACTGCCACGCCCCTTGCCAAAGCAGTTAGCACAAGCTAGATTGATAGAGAATCTTACATTTTAAATATGGATATTTTTCTTACAAAAACGCCCCGTGTGAGACAATTTTTTATTATGGATGGATGCACTTTATTAAGGCATCTTTACACAGCAACAACAGCACAGAAACCAAATCTGAAGTGGCATAAAACCACGAAAATATGCATCTACACAGACCGTTTAATGCTGTTCTGAAGTGGCATAAATGCATTTACACAGGAATTAAAAAAGTGGGAAACATACATCTTTTAAAAGAACTACAATTTTAAAATTAGTTTTAAAAACAAATGCTGTAAAATTAAATAGCTATAAAAAAAGAACATGAAATAAATAAAAACACAACACAATTTAAAATGTAACGGCATTAAATTTAAATTTCCTGCACGTGCTACAGTGTATCTGCGCTGGACGGTTTGTCACAATGTTAGCTTCTGTGGTATTGACAGTTATTTTCTTTTTCTTAACAAAATTGGAAAGAATACTTAAAAGAAATTATGAATTACTACATCGGGTACATCGCCGCAAGATTAAAAGAGGCCAAAATTTGTTTCAAAGAGCCAGGAAGTCACTCAGGCACAGACACAACAAACGAAAATTGATACTAGCATTAGCTTTTCAGGGAAGACGGCAGATGTCGCTAGACCATCGTGTGTGGGTGAAATGTCGTCCGCAAGGAGATGTTTTTTGGAATGTAACGGTACAGAATTACAGTGACAATGACGCTGCTTAGAGCAGCACTGTGTCATGTTTCATTTACACTGAATCAAAACAGCACTGCGTCGCCTTTGATACTAGTGACTGAGGTGGGTCAGACCCGGCGTATTTTAGATGCCTTTAGACTTTATTAGACTCCGATTGCATTCATCTGAAAGAAGGAAGTCGTATACACCTAGGATACATGAAGGGTGAGTGAATAATACGCTACAGTAGTGTTGAGTCCTATCCTCAGCCTGCGAGATTGCCAATACATGATATTATCGTGCTAATTTATTTAATTATTTTACATACTTGGTTTCATTGCCTGAAACCAGCTCCAGCATAAGGCTAAAAGCAGCCTAACATTAACATTATCAAAAAACATCACTGATCAGCCTAGCCTATTCTAGTGCAAGTTTATGCATTTTTAAAAAAACACTTGCGTTAAAAGTGAAGATACCTACACTGTATGATGAATAGATCTGTTACCACACACTGCACACGTCTGTGGCACGTTACTGCTCTGAAGCGGCCACTCTAGTCAATGCTTGTGTTTATACCCGCCGCGCTGCGGCTCGTTAAAGCGGCTCAGGAGAAACAGAGCGAGGATGGTAAAATAATCCATGTGACATCAGGGGGTTTAACTGTAATTTTACGAAGCTACAAGAATACTTTTGGTACGCAAAGAAAGCAAAAAGAACAACTTTATTGAACAATTCTTCTCCTCTGCAACGCCCTAGCGCCATTTTGGGGACTATCCCCTGAACGCAAACAGCATGTGCCGTTTTGTGTCAGCTGCGCCACACGAATACGTTTTCTACATTCATTTACGTTTTGATTTAAACGAAAACAACGTGGTCTGGTGCGGCTGACACAGAACAGCATACGCTGTTTGTGTTCAGTGGATACACACGAAAATGGTGCTAGGGTGATGCTGAGACGAAGAATTGTTGAATGAAGTTGTTATTTTTTTGTCTTTGCATACAAAAAGTATTCTTGTAGCTTCGTAAAATTACAGTTGAATCCTTAATGTCACATGGATTATTTTACCGATCTCCTTGCTACGTTTCTGGATGTTGATCGTGTTAATTACATTGCTGTCTATGGGAGGGTCAGAGAGCTGTCAGAATGAAAGTCATTTTAAAGGTTATTGTTCACTTAGGTCTACTTTTATTGCTACAAAAAAAAATGTATTATAATGATCCGATTACTTGATTAATCGTCAGATTACTTGACTACCAAAATAATTGTTAGTGACAGGCCTACATGTGGTATTATGTTTTTAAGAGGAAAGAATTAACAGGATATAAAAAATAAAACAAAATTAAAATAAAATAAAATAAAATAAAATAAAACCGACATGGGAAAACTATGATGTTAAAAGTTCTGAATTTTGGTTTTGATTACTTTTTGATTAATTGTCCAGCCCTACGTTCAAGTGACTTTTTGCAATACAGAAACTCACCGATCCATCTGATGCACTTGCGCCCACTTTGTCTCCAGTGGAGTTCCAGCATACTTCAAAAATCCCTCCCGTCCCTCTGTAGCTGTTTACTAAAGCACCACTCTGTAGGGGAGAAATTGAAACTGAAGTTAAAAACACCAGTCACAGTGACAGATCAATATATGTCAGCCAGGCCAGTTAATGGCCAGCACATGAAAATTGTATCTTTAATCAACAATTAATGGAAGTCTGATATTCCTAAGTATATTTATCGAACACTTAATTGACTCATTTTATGCCTAAAGATCTAAATTAAGGTATAAACAGCTAAACCGATTGTGCCATTTGGAACATTTTACAAACCAATGAATACTAAAAACAATACAAAAATGAAATTTTGTTTTAAGATTTTATTTACAAACCTAAAATTCAAATAAAAATTAAATAGTTATGTTAGATGTGAATGTGATAGGGAAAAAAAAAAAAAAAAAAAAAAAAACCCTGGATGGTCAGTATTAGGGACAAAGGGTGTAATGGCATTTATATTTTTATATTATTAAATATTGGACAATATTACACATGTATGTGTTTCTTCTACCAGTCAAAACTGGATATTTAATTATTCACACTAATTTCTACAATTTTTACATTTAGATTTTTGTTGTCATTATATAGAGTTCCACAAAAATAATAAGCAGCACAAGAAATGTTTCTTAAACAGCAAATCAGCATATTAGAATGATTTTCAAAGAATCATTCGACATTCAAGACTGGACTAAAGAAAATTCAGCTTTTCCATCACAACAATAAATTATATTTTAAAATGGATTAAATTAGATAACAGTATTTTTAAATATAATAATATTTCACATTATTACAGTTTTTACTGTATTTTCTTATTGAATAAATGAAGCCTTAGAGAGCATAAGAGACTTCTTTTAAAAATACACGTTTTGAAATCACTGTCTTCACAAAAGAGGTCGCCAAAGCAACCGTGTCGAATAAAATGAAGACTGTAACGAGAATTAGTTTGTTAAAGAGCCTACAGTACCTGCGTGTTCCAGATATGGACACACTTGTCAAAGGAACCGCTGGCCAGGTGCCGCCCGTCTGGGCTGAATGCCACGCTGTAGACGGGTTCCTGGTGTTTGGTCAGTGTGTGGATGCAGGCGCCACGTTCTGCATCCCAGAGACGCACCGTCGAATCGAACGATGCACTTTAGGCAGAAAGTAAGAAAAAACAGCTACTCAATGTGTTTAAATATAAACACGTATACAAGACTACAACTATAGATTTACTCAAATTTAGTCAATCAAAATAATATTTGAACAGGACAGCCTTTCCAAATGAAGAGTGACCGTGGCTGGTTGTATACCTGGCCAGCATGAGGTTGGCATTGGGATTGTTGGTTCCAGGGCCAGTAGGGCTCCATTTGATGGTGTAGATCTCCTTATTGTGGGCTTGCAGGTCATGAACACAGGTGTCTTGTTTCATGCTCCATAGCTAACGTTCATAAAAAATGTTAACAGATAAGGCAAACACATCAGTAAAGAGCTTAATCATCAAACAAGAGATGGGTGGCTTGTTGAATCTCACCTTTAGCGTCATGTCATCAGAGCAGGAGGCCAAGAGATTTCCTGTTGGGTCCCATTTGATTGCATTGACTTCATTCTGAGGATAAAAGAGTGCAAATCAGTGATATAATCAGTTAGGATGCTTAAACGCTATAATGCTGTATCGATCATATTTGACGCATATTTGCTTATCTATACGCCTCAGGAAGAAGGACTCTTCTAATCTAATTTTTAAAACGTGTGACTCAGTTGCAAAATGCAAAAAAAGAAAAGCAAGAACAAACTTTATACTGGCAAGATCAAACTTTAGATTGTTATTGAGATAAGATTACAGATGGATAAAATAGTTTTAGCTCAAACAGCAGAGCACGGTGCTAGGAACGCTAAGATCATGAAATTAATTTCCACAAAATGCATGAACTTAATGTTGTTTAAATGCTGTTCAAAAACACTATTGGAATTGTTTACTTAAAGGAGAAGTCCACTTCCAGAACAAAGATTTACAGATAATGTACTCACCCCCCTTGTCATCCAAGATGTTCATGTCTTTCCTTCTTCAGTCATAAAGAATGTTTGTATGTTTTTTGAGGAAAACATTTCAGCATTTTTCTGCTATGGTGCCCAGAGTTTGAACTTCCAAAATTTTGTTTAAATGCGACTTCAAACGATCCCAAATGCGTCTGTAAACGATCCCAGCCGAGGAAGAAGGGTCAATTTATATAACACCACAATTTATTTACTTTTTAAATGTCAAACGCTTGTCTTGTCTTACTCTGCCTGAAACTTTTTCCGGTTCATGACAGTTAGGGTATGTCGAAAGACTCCCATCTCATGTTCTCCCTCAACTTCAAAATCGCCCTATATCGCTGTTTTACCTTTTTTGTTAAGGGTGTTTGATCTTCTTTGCATGTTCACTTTGCAAAGACTAGGTTGGTACTTCTGCAGCGATATAGCATGATTTTGAATTGATTTTTGAAGTTGAGAGAGAAAATACGATTGGAGTTTTTGGACATACCCTAACTGTCTTGAACCAGAATACACAGAATTCAGGCAGAGTAAGACAAGATGAGCATTTGAGATTAAAAAGTATTTAAATTGTATTATTTTTATGAAAATAACTGATCATTTCACTAGATAAGACCCTTTTTCCTCAGCTGGGATCATTTACAAATGCATTTGGGATCGTTTGAAGCCGCATTTAAACTGCATTTTGGAAGTTCAAAATCGGGGTACCATACCAGTCCATTATATGGAGAAAAATCCTGAAATGTTTTCCTCAAAAAACAATTTCTTTACGAGTGAAGAAAGAACATGACATAAACATCTTGGATAACAAGGGTTAGTATATTATCTGTACATTTTTGTTCTGGAAGTGGACTTTAACATTTCATACTGAGACAAACTAAAAACAAAATGAAAAATGTCTATTAAAAATCATACAGCAGGTATCTGAGGTGCATGCATTTCAGTCATCAATGTATTGCAAAGTCAACCATAATAAAAATTATTTTAAAATAATTTAAATCACTAAATTAAAACAATTAAAAATTTAAAAGATCATTTTATTAAGATACATTTACAGGGAAATGATAACTGTATGTATTCTTTTATATACGTGGCCTGTTCTGTAACAGTGTTTTTGCCATCATAATTTTATTTATTCACACAATCTTTTATATCTGTGTAAATTATATTAAAATAAATTAAATATTAATTAAAAAAATATACTTACACTGCTGTTTAAAAGTTTGGTATCAGTAAGACTTAGTTTTTTTTTTTAAGTTTTTTTAAAGAAGTCTCTTATGCTCATCAAGGCTGCTTTTACTTGATCAAAAACACAGGGGAAAAAAAAAACAAAAAAACAAAAAAACAAAAAAAAAAAACAGTAATATTACAATATAAAATTACATTAATTATATAATTTATTCCTGTGATGCAAAGCTGAATTTTCATCAGCCATTATTCCAGTCTTAAGTGTCACATGATCTTTCAGAAATCATTCTAATATGCTGTTTTTTTATTAGAATTATCCATGTTGGCAACAATTGTGTTTTTCTTTTTTTTTTTTTTTTTAGAATTCTTTGATGAATAAAAAGTTAAAATGAACAGCATTTATTCAAGATACACATATTTTCTAACAATATACATCTTCGCCATCACTTTTTAGCAATTTAACACATCCTTGCTGAATAACAATGTTAATTTCTTTAAAAAAAAAAAAAGATTAAAACACTTTTGAACGGTAGTGTATATTGTTAGAAAAGATTTTCGTTTTAAATAAATGCTGTTCTGTTCATCAAAGAATCCTAAAAAAGTATCACAGGTTTAAAAAAATATATATACACATATTAAGCAGCACAACTGTTATCAACACTGATAATAATCGGCTTATTAGAATAATTTCTAAAGAATCAAGAGACACTGAAAACTGGAGTGAAGATGCTGAAAATTTAGCTTTGATTACAGGAATAAATTAGATTTTAATATATATTAAAAAAGAAAACATTTTACATCAGAATAATATTTCGCAATATTACATTTTTTCTTTATTTTTGATCAAATAAACGCAGCCTTGATGAATAAAGAAACTTTGTTAAGAAACATTAAAAATCTTACTGATCCCAAAGTTTGCTTTTTGTGATTGTTCAATAGAGAATTTGTTTAAAAATGTATATTTATATATTTCTGACTTCATATGTTAGGCTTCACATGGTTAAAATATCACTTTTAAGGTTTTTGTGAGACCAAACAGTCGATGTAAAAAAATAAAAATTGATTAAAAAAAAAAAAAAAAAAATTAACAAAAGAATATATTCATGTAATTTTTTAAGAATATACACACTCTATGGAAACAATCACATATCTGATGGAAGTGGCTTACTGTGTGGCCCTGGAATGTTTTGACCGGTCTGTCCTGGCCCAGTTTACACACGTGAATGCACATGTCCGTGCTGCAGGAGGCAAACGTGTTGTTGCTCTGCCAGTCCACGTCCAGAGCCGGAGCTGCAGGCAGCAAATGCAAATCACATCAGTCTTACCCATTTGTTTGAATCTAGCTAATTCTGTAAATTCTAGCAACCGGTAAATTCGGACTACAAAAAAAAAAAAAGTTTTCCATCTTAAAACCAAAACTAGATTCATATCTCTAATAAAGAACACTTCTCAGTGGGAGTTTAAAAAGAATGCTATAGCAAAATACTCTGAAGATCCTGCGGTTCACATTACAAACAATACAGCTAAGAAAATCTATCACATATATGTTTATTAATGTACATTAATTAGTGTATTTAACAAAGTGTTTTCCCCCAGCTATCAAGGTCCTGCTTGTGGTGATTTTTGTTACTCACCTGAATGGAATGGAAACTGCTGTTTGGCCTCTCCTGTGTGTGCGTCCCAAATAATGGTGGTCTGAAATGTGCACATTCCCATTGGCATCTCAACTTCACCACATTGTCTTATTTTGACAGAATATGATAATCACATAAGATCTGTACCTTATCGACACCAGCGCTAAGGATAAAATTTCCTTTCTTGTTCCACTTTAAAGCAAATATGGGACCTTTGTGCTGCCCCAGTGTACTGGCAAGATTACCTGGCGGTTATGGGACACTTAGATAAATGGGATTTTGTAATTCAACTGATGTTAATGATTTGTTAGTTAATCAAGCTCACCATCTTTAGTCCATATCCTGGCAAAGCCATCATAGGATCCTGTGGCGAGAAGTGTACCTTCACTCTGTCCAACACAAGAGATGTAAAAACATTCATTTGAATAATTCTGTGCATGAAGTGTGTGCAAGAAAGACAAGCTCAGTCGCAAGTGTTGCAAGCAGGGTTACTACAGTTCATAAGCGCTAGTCCCAGGACTCACATTCCAGTCCAGTGAGGTGACGTCTTTGTTACTGGGTACATCCTGCCCCCCCTCCCGAATGCAGTGCCGCAGCACCAGCTGAGTGGATCCTCCTGCGCTGCTCTCACTCAGGTTCCAGATCCTTGCGGTTGAGTCTCCAGAGCTGATGGCAACAACAAAACACACAGATGAATTCCAAAGAGTACAGGACATTAAGCTAAGATACGCAAAGCAATAACTGAATTTCTGTCATGACAACTCTCCGAAATAATTTAATATGGTAATACGCATTGCAACATTAATGTGTTTGGTCTTGGCAGAATAAATCTGCTACGCTGCTGCAGCAGAGCAAGTACAGAGACTTGCTGCTGCCAATACATCCACAGACATGCTG